>JARLTB010000166.1:3467500-3940000 GCA_030141615.1 Unio pictorum
GTTGATCAAAGTCATCTTTCTTTTTTTTTTGTTGTTTTGTTCCTTTCTCTCCTTAGTCAAGTTATCTTTAATCTTGATCACCTCTTCTTCCATCACCTTTCTCATCATTGCTTCTGTTTTCTTTAGTCGGTCTAGTCCCCACTTCATATAATCCCACTCTATCAAATTTAATGTTTCTTCTACAAAGCACCTGACTTTGATGACATTATCAAGTGCCTCCTTCAAGTTCCCTATTATTATATATTTTGTTTTAATAAGTCTTCTTAATTTCTTGACTTCCTCCTCTATCATACCTTCTAATAAATCTATCGCTAATTCCAAATTGCTTACAAAGTCCAGGTTACACTGAAATTCTTCCTCAAGTGTTTCCACTACATATTCTGCATCAATGATCCCAAACCAGTAGTCTCGGAGTTGGATAAACAAGTCGATGGCCATCTTGATGTGTTCGAAATAGAATGGCTCAAATGACGGACGATTGAATATATATATATATATATATATATATATATATATATATATATATATATATATATATATATATATATATATATATATATATATATATATCTAATATATAAAAATGAATGTTTGTTTGTTTGTTTGTGTCGTATGCGTTCCCATACCGTTCATCCGATTGCGATAAAACTTTGGTGAGTTGTTCTGCGCACGCCCGCGAAGGTTTCTGAATTAGTACAACCATTAAAATTGTAACAATTAACAAATGTGTTTTTACGACATTTACCGTGTGTTCGCTGTGAACTGTAGGCGCCTTTAGATACGTCACGTGATCGAACAGTAGGCGCCTTTAGATACGTCACGTGATTGAACAGTAGGCACCTTTAGATACGTCACGTGATCGAACAGTAGGCGTCTTAGATACGTCACGTGATCGAACAGTAGGTGCCTTAGATACGTCACGTGATCGAACAGTAGACGCCGTAGATACGTCACGTGATCGAACAGTAGGCGCCTTAGATACGTCACGTGATCGAACACGGTCTGTAGCGATACCTAATTTCGCGTGTCTTCGGTGTGAACTATAGGCGCCTTAGATACATCATGTTTACTTAGTTACGTTTGGTTCGCGCCTTGGTTACGTCAAACAGTCGCGGTGTGAATTTGTACTTCACGTGATCGAGCAGTAGGCGCCTTAAATACGTCACGTGATCGAACACGGTCTGGATTGGCTGAAAATATGATGACGTAAATCAACAGCTGTATGAAATTCATAAGGGGGCGCTCACCAGTTAATATGTACTTTTCAGATAGTGACGTATGTGAGGTGAAGTTGTTTGCATTTGTAACATGCACAATGGAGAATAAGTTGGCATATCTCAATGCTACTTTGATGTAATGTGGCTGATATTTCTTTGGATACTGCACTTGTGGAAATTGTAAATGATCTAAGCGCATGGTACAACAAAATGGATGCTCCCTTGTGCTTGAAAAATTAGCCAGAATTAATCAAAAGTACACTAACTTTAGCAGTTATTAAACTAGGGAAAACGAATTTTGCTGAAGTAGGCAATAGCAGCTTCTGAAAGTGCAATGAACAAATTACAAAATATCTGAAAAGTAAAAAAAGTTATCGTACCATTTTTCTACAATTTACCTCTGAAGTCCAGGGAGTGAAAATGACCATGCGGAGCTAGCAGTTTGTTTACATGAGCACATCTTATGTTAGCCCAAGCTGTATACTCTAGAACCTAAAGTACACCCATCAATCATACATCAAAATAAAGGGAATTGAAAGTTCTTCTCCCAACACCTAAGATATACAAAGTCTTTATTATATTGCCAGTATAACCAGTGAAGAAATCCCAGAAAATTATTTTTCTTTAAAATTCTAACCCTATGCAAAGTACGAAACTGTAGAGCGCCACCTAATCGGTGTACGTCATGTTTACTTAGTTACGTTTGGTTCGCACCTTGGTTACGTCAAACAATCGCGGTGTGAATTTGTAATAGTCGTTACAAAGCATTACTTTCGCTGTCAAATCAATTATGCCACCTAAACGAAAAGCTATTGGTCGATCTACACCTCAAGCACGAAAGATAAAGGCATCACGAGCTTCAGAAACAGACGAGCAACGGAAAGCAAGATTCGAAACCGTTCGAGTTCGCACTGCTCAAAACCGATCATCTGAAACAGACGAGCAACGGGAAGCAAGATTGGAAACCGTTCGATTTCGCACTGCTCAATCCAGACGAACAATGCACGCTGATTTAAATCTTAGTGCATTCCATTACAATGCAAATTATGATTACAGTCTTCATCCAAGTGTGCTTATTGGAAAAATGGATAAATCATGCGTGTATTGCAATGCCCTCAAATTTAAGAATGAAACACCAGGAATGTGCTGCGCTGGTGGAAAAGTGAAATTGCCAGAATTACATTCACCATCCGAACCATTATCAACGTTGGTATCAGGTGACACAAGCCAATCGAAACATTTCTTGGCAAACGTACGGAAGTACAATTCATGTTTCCAAATCACATCGTTCGGTGCAACAAATATCGTGCGCGGGAATTACATGCCAATATTTAAAGTGCAAGGGCAAATTTATCATCGTGCAGGATCACTACTACCACTACCGAACGCAGATCACAAATTTCTTCAAATTTATTTCATGGGAAACACTCATGAACAAATCGATCAACGTTGTCAATTCAATACTGGCACTAAACGAGAAATAATCGCTGCATTACAAACTTTATTATATCAACACAACGAATTAATTCGATTGTTCAGAACTGCCCTTGAACAAATGTCAACTGATGACTATAAAGTTGTAGTTAGAGCAAACAAAACACCTGGTCGGCCAACACGAAAGACAATACAATGCACCAACAATTGATGAAGTGGCGATCGTTATAGTTGGCGAAGAATTTAACTCGCGTTATATAATTCTTCATCGCACAAATGGTGATGTTCAGCGAGTCTCAGAAACTCATCGCTCATACGACGGATTGCAATATCAGATTTTATTTTGGGAAGGAAAAGATGGATATCATTTCAACATCTTAATGAGAAATCCACAAACAAATGAGGAAACGAATAAGAAAGTCAGTGCCATGAAATACTATTCATATCGATTGATGATTCGTGAAAACGCTGAAAATCATATCTTGAAATGTCGACAATTGTTCCATCAATACATTGTCGATATGTATGCGAAAATCGAAACCGAACGACTCCTCTACATTCGTTTAAATCAAACCAAGTTGCGTTCCGAAGAGTACATTCATTTACGTGATGCAGTTGTTAATGATGGCAATGTGAATCTCAATGAATTCGGAAAAATGGTCATACTACCGGCCACATTTACAGGGAGTCCACGGCACATGCATGAATACGCACAAGATGCAATGACATATGTTCGCGCATATGGCCGTCCAGATTTGTTTATTACCTTCACATGCAATCCGACGTGGGATGAAATACAAGACCTTTTGTTACCTGGACAATCATCATCGGATCTTCATGATATGTAATGCCATCAACTTCAGCATTAAAAAAAAATACCAGGCGAAGCGACAACGTATAAGTCCATAGATACTGTAATGAATCAAGACGAAGTTGTCAATTATCCAACTGAATTCTTAAATTCACTTGATTTGCCAGGCATGCCGCCGCACGTTTTAACATTGAAAATTGGCGTACCTATCATTCTTCTCCGAAACATAAATACACCACGACTTTGCAATGATACCAGGCTTTCAGTGAAAAAGTTAATGAACAATATCATCGAAGATACAATTTTAAATGGAAAATTTAAAGGAGAAGATGTACTCTTGCCACGCATCCCTATGATTCCGACAGATATGCTAATTTGCAATTACCATAAACAAAGCACAGGGACAATCGCTACAAGTGTATGGACTAAATTTGGAAAATCCACGATTCTAACATGGACAGCTGTATGTGGCATGCTCACGCGTTGGAAAAGCTTCTGATTTATTCATATACGCACCAGACAGAAAAACAAAAAATATTGTGTATCCAAAAGCACTTCAATCAACAGAATAGGCTATTTGACAGTATGAAAAATAATGTATGTTTGTTTGTTTCTTCGTTTGTGTCGTATGCGTTCCTATACCGTTCATCCGATCGCGATAAAACTTTGGTGAGTATCAACAGCTGTATGAAATTCATAATTGGTAGCGATACCTAAAATTGCGTGTGTTCGGTGTGAACTGTAGGCTCCATAGATACGTCACGTGATCGAACACGGTCTGGATTGGCTGAAATTATGATGATGTAGGTCAAGAGCTGTATGAAATTCATAATCGGTAGCGATACCTAAACCGTAAAGTAAATACTTATTGTGGGCTCGATAAATACCACTAAATAATCTGAGATGTTTTCCGGAAACCAGTCAAATAGTCTATTAAAACACAAACACTTTCTTTCTTTCAGTGGCATTGCAACGCATGACAGGATTAAAACACAAACACTTTCTTTCCTTGAGTGGCATTGCAACGCATGCCGGGTACTTGCTAGTATATAGTGATCGAACAGTAGGCGCCTTTAGATACGTCACGTGATTGAACAGTAGGCACCTTTAGATACGTCACGTGATCGAACAGTAGGCGCCTTATATACGTCACGTGATCGAACAGTAGGCGCCTTAGATACGTCACGTGATCGAACAGTAGGCGCCTTAGATACGTCACGTGATCGAACACGGTCTGTAGCGATACCTAATTTCGCGTGTCTTCGGTGTGAACTGTAGGCGCCTTAGATACGTCATGTTTACTTAGTTACGTTTGGCTCGCGCCTTGGTTACGTCAAACAATCGTGGTGTGAATTTGTACGTCACGTGATCGAACAGTAGGCGCCTTAAATACGTCACGTGATCGAACACAGTCTGGATTGGCTGAAACTATGATGACGTAATCTTCTATATATCTTAATATATAAAACTGAATGTTTGTTTGTTTCTTTGTTTGTGTCGTATGCGTTCCTATACCGTTCATCCGATTGCGATAAAACTTTAACCATTAAAATTGTAACAATTAACAAATGTGTTTTTACGACATTTACCGTGTGTTCGCTGTGAACTGTAGGCGCCTTTAGATACGTCACGTGATCGAACAGTAGGTGCCTTTATATATGTCACGTGATCGAACAGTAAGCGCCTTTAGATACATCACGTGATCGAACAGTAGGCGCCTTTAGATACGTCACGTGATCGAACAGTAGGCGCCTTAGATACGTCACGTGATCGAACAGTAGGCGCCTTAGATACTTCACGTGATCGAACAGTAGGCGCCTTAGATACGTCACGTGATCGAACACGGTCTGCAGCGATACCTAATTTTGCGTGTCTTCGGTGTGAACTGTAGGCGCCTTAGATACGTCATGTTTACTTAGTTACGTTTGGTTCGCGCCTTGGTTACGTCAAACAATCGCGGTGTGAATTTGTACGTCACGTGATCGAACAGTAGGCGCCTTAAATACGTCACGTGATCGAACACGGTTTGGATTGGCTGAAACTATGATGACGTAAATCAACAGCTGTATGAAATTCATAATCGGTAGCGATACCTTATTTCGCGTGTGTTCGGTCTGAACTGTAGGCGCCTTAGATACGTCATGTTTACTTAGTTACGTTTGGTTCGCGCCTTGGTTATGTCAAACAATCGCGGTTTGAATTTGCAATAGTCGTTACAAAACATTACTTTCGCTGTCAAATCAATTATGCCACCTAAACGAAAAGCTATTGGTCGATCTACACCTCAAGCAAGAAAGACAAAGGCATCACGAGCTTCAGAAACAGACGAGCAACGGAAAGCAAGATTGGAAACCGTTCGAGTTCGCACTGCTCAAACACTTTTTTTCATTGAGTGGCATTGCAACGCATGCCGGGTACTTGCTAGTATATATATATATATATATATATATATATATATATATATATATATATATATATATATATATATCTTAAGCACGGACGTGAAGAACATCCCTTACACTCACTTTTCACATTATATACTATTAACAAACCATACAATGTAATATCCACACACAGGGAAGCAGCCAAACCAAACCATATAATTTACTATCCAATATCACACCATCTACCATCTACACACACGGGGAAGCAGTCAAAACAAACCACATAATTTACTATCCAAAATCATCCATCTACCATCCACACACACGGGGAAGCAGCCAAACCAAACCACATAATTTACTATCCAATATCACACCATCTACCATCCAAAACAGAGTTAGTGTTTATAATCACACTACTCATCTCTCATACCCATTGGCAATTTTGAACAGTATCTTTTCTAGAGTATTGGGTAACCCTGACAAGGGCTTTTTAAAACAAATTCTCCTACATACACCAGGCTAATGCTGGCATCTCCCTGGTCTAGCCAAGCACACACATCTCCTACTCCACTCATTCTCCCAATTGACTCTTGTGATTGGGAGTGCAGAGGAAGCTTGAGTGGCTTCACTATCCCAATCTTCCGTTTGTGGGATAGTGAAAGCCTGTTCACGTCTTCCTCTTTACCGCAACCATGGATGACGTTGTGGCTGGGGTTGTTGCGACTGGGGCTGTGACTGTGGTTGGCGAACTGATTCTGGTGGTGGAGGCGTCTTTTCTTGTGCTCCTCTTCTTTCTTTTTTCTCTCCTTCTCTTCTTCTTCAATTCTGACCTGTCATTATAAGGCTTCAATAGCCAGCTCGTCCAGGAGACGTCTAGCATGCTCCAGGTGCATCTGAAGCTCCCTCAGCTTGTTGAGTCTACTCATCTTCTTTGGGTTGATGGGCCAACGATAGGTAGCCAGACTGACGAGTGTTTCTCTATATATAACACAAGCGCGGATGTGACGGAAAACACCCCTATCATCACCAAAACATGCGGACTTAAAAGAAACACTCGCTCACCTTTTTTACTTTACTCGCATGAATTATAAATTTAACAAGTTATTTGAAATATGCGTTGTGCTTATAGACGCACTTCAAACAAAAGTAAAAAGAGTCTGTGATTATAGACTCACTTCTATTTTTTTCTAACTTCCTCACATACCATTAGTAAATTGAATTATTAATTCTTTTTGAGAATATTGGACAGCCCTGAAAAGGGCTGTTTTTTGTGTGCACGAAGAGGGATGAAAATCTTTTATCGTCTAATATTGCGTCCTTGTCTGGCAACAGGATAGTGTCTGCTTCTTCGGAAAGAGAAAGAGAACTCTTTTGTGTCGACACGACAGTCGACAAAACGTCTGTCTGTTTCCTGCTGCTGTTGTTGCTGCTGCTGTTCTCTTTGCTGCTTCTGAAGTCTATACTTCTCAGTCCATTCTTCTTTGTCTTTTTGAATTTCGTCTCTGAAGAGTTCTTCTATGAGGTCTTCCGTTTCTTGCAGCATTCTAACATTCTCTATCTCTTCAGGCTTTGGCATCAGATTGTGTCTGATACGATGCAGAGTGACGTAAAATTCGTTTAGCTTGGTTAGTCTTGAGCACATCTTTGTAAGAGGATGAGTCAAACAGTGGATAGTCAGACTGGAGACTACCACTGCTTTATATGGTTCAAGCGCGGACGCGATAGAAAACACCCCACTACGGTTTAGGGGTGGAAACGTTTGGATTGTTTGATGTGAGGGATAGAAAGAAGTTAGAGAGCATCTATATT
Source organism: Unio pictorum (assembly GCA_030141615.1). Classification (NCBI taxonomy): domain Eukaryota; kingdom Metazoa; phylum Mollusca; class Bivalvia; order Unionida; family Unionidae; genus Unio; species Unio pictorum. Next base: position 3,475,156 of record JARLTB010000166.1, read on the forward strand.
AATAAAAATGTAAAACAAACGACAGACGCATTGGTTTCAAAACACATTTTTATTCAAATATAAAACAACTCACAAAACACAATTTTTAACAACTAACAAACATTTTTTAATTCACAAATATTTTTTTTTCAAATAACAAGCATTTTATTTCAAATAACAAATATTTTTTTTCAAATAACAAACATTTTTTCTTCAATACCACCAATACATTACCTTTGACATGGTTGACAAAGTTATGAATTAAATTGAGATTTCCACTGTTGGAAGTCATTGGGCCATTGATGTAAACTACGTTTCCTAGCTAAAGACAACAGATAGTCATAATGGTCACAAAACCATCGATCTACTTTGTAATCGTTTCGAGACGAATGACGATCAAAAGAAGTCAATAAATGTTCTAAAGAATATCCAATAATGCGATGATGCAGAAAATAGAAACAATATTGTCCACACACCATATAATCTGTGCCTTCTAATTTTACATTATTGAATCGTGTCGTCTGGCATTCCTTCTCATAAAGTCAATAATATCGTCTTCCAAAGGAGGCAATACATACGAATCTTGATACTACACACAACCCTCTTGAGGAAAATAGACAGCTACTCAGTGAGTTCCTGGAAGATGATTGTCATCTGTGTTGATGACATAAGCTTGATTCTCTTGAGGTTTGCGATGAGGTAGTTCATCTTTAGCACACACGACAGGATTCCAAGAAGCAGTGTACGAACTACGGTTCAAAAGATAATAAATTTCCCAGGTATCCATGTTTTTGTGACCTTGCTTTTATCTTTCTTCACAGGTGATGATAAGTCATCAATTCAATACAGACTTTTTGCTTGAAAAGGTCTGTCAAGTAACTGTTTGTTTGCTTCGTCTACTTACTCTTGGCCAAGACAGCTTCGATGCGATCAATTTCTCGAGCAAACAATGGAGGAGAGGAATGATCACGCAAGTCTTTATACCACTGACGTAACACGGCTTCTTCTGAGATGAGACTCCAAGCTTCGTTCAGATAATCGTCCAGTTTTTCTTCTTGACTCATCATCATACATTTATCGTGTTTAATTTGACTGGGATGATCGATTTAACAGCTATAACAATCTTTCTTAATCATGTCTCTCATTGTATTCTTTAAGTGCTTGGCAAAACAGGTGACCAAATGTCGTTACTGTTCTGGCCATCTGGATTGCATTATCACTACTTCTTCTTGTCTGCTTTTCTTTGTAATCTCCCATTTCCTTTCCATCAATTCTCCACTGTTCATAGAGGGACAAGAGTTTTCCATAGTGTGTAATAGTCTAGAATGACTTCTCTCAAACTGTTAGATTTCTACGGTATTATCGAATTCGGCATACAGAATGACATTCACCGTTTCGGTAAGAGGTCCTGCAAACTGAAGTTCCACACGCAGTTGCCCAGATTTTATAGGGTGGAAATTTCCCTCGTCGCTGCCTTGGTCTGGAGTGAAATAAAAAGCCCACAAAGTGTAACCTCCTGCATAGTCGTTGTAGGAAATGCCGTGACTGGTGTTGTTTCCTAACTGTCCTGTGGCTTCGTACAGTGACAAGTACGACCTCAAGTAATTCTTCTCGGCAAAGTTGGGATCGAATGGTTGGATACTCAAATTTTTGCCATCGCGACCGAAGTTCGATTTTGGGTACTCCGCAGTGCTTAAACTGAAAAGGATTTTGATCGTGGGTACCGTTGAGGGCTACATTGCTGACGATAGCAATGAATAAACGTTTGGGTAACTGTCCCTGGAACAGATGATCTTCTATCTTAGATCGGAGTCCAGTGGCAATGGTGAAAGTTTTTACTTCCACACGTCGTATCGGATACTTGGCTGTTGTTCTGCTCAAAGTGTGACTGATATCATTTCCAACTTTAGGTAACACTTCCACACGACGCACGTATAACCTGGATTCTTGGATAATGGTTTTGTATTCGTTGGCATGAGCCATCAAATGGAAAGCAGTACTGCTACTATTCAGTCTCAAGCTAATATCCACTCCGTTCAGCAAATACTTCTCTTGAAACCACGTGTCCAAATGCAAACTTTCGAACAGTTTTAAACTACGTCCTTGCAGAATTTTCTTTCGACGATCGTTAATACCCACATTGTGAGGATCGTCATCTACGGTTAAGGCTGTGTCGTTAAACTTATTATCACCTGCTGTGTCACATTTCCAGACCATGCAAGCATCTAAATGAGTGTTCTTGTCTTCTTTTCCGTACGTCAAGAGATTTTAGAGGTACGCTCGGTAAGGGTAAGTATCCATGCTAGTGCTGATCAGTTTGTTATTCATGTACAAATCCACATCGCTGAACAAGGATTGCATGAATTGTTGAAGGGAGCTATTCGGGCATCGGCTCCTGGAACGGTGTTGTCGGTTTTTTAATCATTTTCACTTTCACATAGTAACTGCTGTTTACATCAATGTAATCTTCGGGTTGCCCTTTGATTTCAAACTCGATGGGAGCTGAATCCGTCGAAGAGGAGACGGGATGAAATTCGACCCATTGGGCTTCTTGCATGGTCATCATCGTGGGTGGCATGGCAAGGAGATCTAGTTCCGACTTGGAACAGGCACAAGATTCTTGGTGCATCATTTTTTTTCTCTCAGTCTCTATCTGTTACTTTTAATAATCAAAAATGTCTACGTCTCGAGCGGTTCTTTTTTTCTTCGTCTCTCTAGCTTTAGAGGTACGGAGACTTTTGGAAGGGTGTCTTCGTCGACACTTTCTGCCTTGTCCTTGCTGTGTCCTCAGGGAAGCAGGAATGCCAGACTCGGTACCGTTCAGAGCATTTATAGGACTTTCTCGTCGACCCAAAATGTCTTTACCCGTTTGAAGCAAGACATTTTTGGATGCTCTTTATAAAAGTTTCTTTCGGGTTTTGTTTGTCAATGAGGACATTGTGAAGAAAATCTTTGCCGTGAGTCGATGCGGCATCTTTTAAGGCGTGCAATCCTCGTGTCACCATCGGTTTGAAACAGGGACCACGGAACGAAAGGCTGATTTAAACATTTCTTCTAAACCATGTCCTCGTTGTCGAGCGACTCCTCGGTACACAGAATACGTCACTTTTTCAGTTGTTCGAGAATCGTTTTTGAAAATGGGAGTTTCACTGTGACTTTCCCTTTGGTAAATGGAATATTTTGTCCCAGTTCTCCTTTTATAGTAATGTTGATACTGTCGAAATACGACTTACTGACGGGCAAATAATGAGAATGTACAAATTCCCGGTAAATGTGATAGGTATTTCTACCTTCCTCGTCAGCATCTGCGACAGAATCCACTTTGAAAGGAATGACACGCAGTAACGGTACAGAGGTGTGTCCTACCATGTTGTACTACACCACATCGGAGTACACAAGTTAAGTCCTTGGTTCATTTATACAGGGAATCGAAAATATTTCGCAAAATCCTAGTTAGTGGTTATGGATGGTATTTCATTTTTCTTGACCACCATCCTTGGGTCTCTAAAAAATATTATACAATTCAGGACAAAAGGTAACGGCCATCATTTTATCCTCTGAAAATTTTCATCATTAGGCGACGAGCAACTTTATGGTACTCAAAGGAACACTTTTTTTGCCTTTCTCTATGGCTTTACCAAACAAAATATTGAACCTGGTAGCAAGTGTAGTCACTAAATGTTGACCACTAAAATAATAACCAGCAGAAATGGTGAACACATAGGTGGTCCCTTTAGTTTGGGGGTCCTCTGATGCCTCTTTCGTCTAAAGCGTTTTTGCAATTGCTCGTCATACACTAGTACTTTGAAAGTGTTTTGATTTTCGACGATGTTTTTGATTTGTGTCTTTCGTCTAAGGCTTTTTGCAATTGCTCGTCATACACTAGTACTTTGAAAGTGTTTTGATTTTCGACGATGTTTTTGATTTGTGTCGGGTGTATCATTTCCACTAAAGCCACTTCCCAATGAGCATCTTGATTCAAATGAATGGTTTGAGGTAATTTAGCCGTTTAACAGCACAACATGTTGTTAGGTAACACCTCCATGGAACTGTCACTGGGTAACGTTAAGTAAAATTGGTTAATAGTGTTGTTCATAATTTCAACGTTCTTCTCTCCGAGGAGTCACTCGAGGTTAAAGTAGTGTCTAAAATAGGATTGTGATTGGAAGGGTGACTGTATGGAGAATGACTAACGTTGGACGCAAGACTCCCAATATTGTTACTGTTGTTCCCGTTGTAAGAGTATTTCAGGGAAGGATTGCGGAGAAGTTAACCGATGCAACTGCTGAGTAAAATGGTCCACAATTGTTTGTCTCCTTGTTGCAAACTCAAATTAGCAATGACACAATACACCACAAAGATTTGACAGAAAAAGACGATTTGCTTGTTAGGAACACGTTCTCCACAACACACCCACAAGGGTTGCTTTTGTAAATCTTGCAGAGAAGAACTGGGTGAAGGAGTAGTCACTGTGGTCGCTGAAGCTGTATTAAAGGGCATGATAGCTACTTCTTTTTATAGTCGATGACATGCGAAGCGTCAATCCAAGAATCAAAACTGGGGGGATATCCTTTCCAACGTACTTTGACTTCTTTGACGCGACGTTTTCCTACTTTCCAGGTTCTTCGTTCGAGAATGCTTTCAATGTCGTACACGTCGTCTTCTCTTTTGGTGACACGTTGTAACTCAGGCAAGAAAAACGTTCATTGTAATACTTCTCCTTTCATGTCTTCCAATTTATAGACGGTAGGATGACGATCACGCACTCGTCCAGTAACACGAAACAATTCAGCAGTCCAGTTGGGTAAGTAACCTTTGTCGAAAGTGCGTTTGGTTTTGCCAATGCGAACCCAATCTCCAGGGGTTAACACTCCTCCACCTTTCTTGGGGACAGCCATCGTCCGGGACGTACCAAACAGACGCTCAAAAACAGTCACTTCGTTGTCAGATGTCACATCTTGTGGGGTACGTCCAATGCTTCTATGGTAAGATTGGTTGTAGGCTTGGACTAAGTGCGATAAGACGTCGATGTACTTGAGAGTGTGTTAATGCGTAACATATTTCCACATGCGTTCTTTCAAGGTACGTTGAAAACCTTCGACGATACTGGCTTTGGTTTCAGGATTTTCGGTGGTGAAAAAATGAATGTCACGTTCCTAAAATTCTCGTTGGAAAGCTTGGTTCAGAAATTCGGTGCCTTTGTCGGTTTGCCATCGAAGAGGGTGACGACCACATTGTTTCAACACCAGTTGCAAAGCTCGTACTAACTCTCCGCTCGATTTCGATGTCATGGGTATGACCCAGGAACATTTAGAAAAGACGTCGATGACACAAAACAAATATTTCTAGCCACGATAGTAGGTGGTTAAATGAGAGATATCGGCTAAATCGGCTTGCCATTGATGATCGATGCCTTCCACTTGAGTGCGACTTCTGTGAAATTTTCGTCGAATGGGTTTGTGTAAAGTGTAAATAGCTTGTGCTTGTAACCATCGTTGTACTTCAGGTAAACGGAGCTTTTTCAGGCGAGGTTTTGCAGCACGATACAATTTATGAATGCCTCCGTTACCTGCAGGGTGGGCTGGATCGTAGTAAATGTTGGCTAATACCTTCTCCATGGTTTTGCTAATAAGTCACCCACTCTTCGATGATACTGGTTTGGGTGGGACGAAATGGGGGTTGTTTGGAAACGGTTTTACGTGTCCTATGTGCCACAAGAGTCGACATCGAGGGTACTGGTGGTGGTGGCAGTGGTGGAGGTGGTAATGGGATAGCTTTGGTCTTCTTTTCCTTTCTCACTTCTGGTTTTCTTTCTTTCTTTTTCACATCTGTCGAAGAAGGAGTGGCCATAATCTTTTTAACCCAAGTTTTGAGTTCTTCTCGTTGGGGAGTGGGGAAGAGGTCAACAAGAAAGCTGCAATCTTACTTGGAATTGGAGAGGCGGTGGGTCTTTGAAAGATATGGGATTATTCGTCCTTGGGTAATGGTGTGGTGACGTCTGTCTTGTCCACTGTAGATTGTGAGAGCGACGGACTATTCATTAGAGCTTTCAAATCGGTCAGAGTGGGTAGAGCTGTTTGTTCCATAGCTTTTCGATGAAAGAGTTGTAGTCGTTGCTTGAGTTGACCGTACTTTTGTGAATTTTCGGTTTCGGACAAATCGTGGTGATGCATCAAGGATTGCAATTCGTGTTATAATTGGGACATCTCGGTGAAATCAGGATTGGGTGGTAAATGGGGGGTACGTTGTTCTTGCCAACGATGGTATTCCATCCATCGTTTGTAAGGGACTAAAGTCAGTTTTCGTCCTTTCATGGACTTCCAAAGGTTACGTCTGAGATCGTGGTGCTCCATAGGTCCCTTTTATCTTCTGGAAGGATCAACCTTGGGATATCCCTCATGCCAGCCCTCGTACCAAACCTGGCAATATACCCATGCCGGCTTTCGCTAATCCTCCCAACACAGGAAGATGAAAGGGAAAAAATCCTCCGCGTTGCACCAACATCTTTTTCTTTTGATGCACGGGTATTTCCTTTTGGACCATTTGACGAAGAACGTGTCGATGTTTGACTAAGCATTTTTTCTGGTGTGGAGACAAAGGTATCGTGCCTTTCAAGACATTCAAACAACATTCGCACACGGTATCGATGCCATATTTGGAGGCCGTTTTAATTTGTTTTCGCATGGGTGGAGAGGCTTTGGACAGGACGGACAACACGTCTCCGTGTTTGGCTAAACGAGGAGGTAGTCCATTCCTTTCCTTTCCTTTCTGGGATGAATAAGAATGTTTTCTGCGAGGTGACATCTTTGCCTGTTCGTTCCACAATACAACTGACTTCAATGACTTGGAGCACACACTCTTTTATCTTTTTTTTGTTTGTTGTGCAATCACTTGATTTATAATGGCATCAGTTCTTTAGGAACAAAAAGTCCTCTGCGTTGCACCAACATCTTTGTCTTTTGACGGACGGATATTTTCTTTCGAGCCATTTGACGAAGAACGTGTCGATGTTTGGCTAAACGAGGAGGTAGTCCTTCCTTTTCTTTCCTTTGTGGGGTGAATAAGAATGTTTTCTGCGAGGTGACATCTTTGCTTGTTCGTTCCACAATACCACTGACGTCAAAGACTTGGTATACACCCTCTTTTATCTACTTTTTTTGGGAACTAGCACTTCGTCAAAAAGGTAACGATGTGTTTCCCAAAATTACCAAAGTAACCTCCTTTTTGGTGACTCTTCTTTTTCTTTAAACGACTACGTCTTTTGAGGGGATGACGTCGATGTTTGGTTTTTAAGCTTTTTTGTAGGATGACGAGATAGTCTTTTTCCTTTTCCTTTTTGAACAGCAGAACGCCGAGGGTTGTGGTGTGCACGTTTTTGAGGAGGCATCATTCGGTGTTCAGCAGTGGCACAGAAAATATTGATTCACGTCGTGGTCCTCAAGTGATTTTTTTATACTGGAAATGCGACGCCACTGATTATCTTTCCGTCGTATCAACTTCATGACAGGTAACACACGTCGTGAAGGGGTTCGCAACGGACTAAATCGGGACAGTTCTTGTTTGGACAAATCCAGTAAACTCTTTAACATGCCAGCTCTTTCTGGGACTTTGACTTTGGGGGCAGGTACTTTGTGATCAGCTGCTACTGCCGCTAACGTGGAAGATGGTGTCACCGGTGGAGTAGACGTTTTGAGAGACGCAGATTTCCAATGTTTCATCAAATTAGGAAGAACGGGTGTCAAATTGGATTTGGCTGGCATAACCCGCAACGGAGAAGTGGAAGAACCTGAGGCTTCTGGAAACGCGGTCACTGGTGTTGCAGGTCGTACTTTACGAAGGAAAGGTTGCGTCCTGGCCGAAGTGCCTCTTTTGCGGGTGACAGCTCTTTTCTGTGGACTTTTCTTTTTCTGTGTTTTGGTCTTGGCACCATTGTTCATTTTCTTGGGGGTTCGTTTTGCTTGGGGTGATCTTTGGGAGCATTGGAATCTCATTTTAAAATGGAACGAATGATGACACCGCCTAGAGAACCGCTACCTCCATGTTTCAAAATGATTTGCTTTTAGGTTTGATTGTCGATGCGAGGATCAGCCAGTTGCGTCAAGGCTGCTTAGTTTCTGTCAAAAAAAAAACGTTTGCTTTGATGTGAAATGTGAATGATGCCTTGCAGTATTTGACGTGCTGTCACTGTAAACCATCGTAAGACTTCTTTGAGACTGGCTTCTAAGACGTGAACACGTATTTGTGGATTTTTTTTCGCGACTGATACCGTACAAGGCCCGAATCAATTTGATGGGAAGATGAGACTGAATGGACGTCATGTTGACAATATATGAGACAAGGTCAAAGTGACCGAGGTTTTTATAGATTTTTTAGTGGTTCATATTGTTATGTCGACGACGAGGACGTGTACACGACAGGTCCTCTGTCTTGACACCAGTCGTGAAACAAATCGGTACGAAATCGCAAAAAATCGGGAGTGGTGGGTTTTAAATCCACGAGTAAATAGGCGTGTGGAGTTTGAGTGGCATCATCGTACGCATGAGTCAGCCAAGATGTTTCTAACTGTTTGGCTAAAACTTGCACTTGCGATTTATCTCGAGCACTTTAAACAAGACTACATAATGAGCATTGAGACTAATGGTACGATGGGCTTTACTTTGTTGAAATAAAATTTGTGTAATGTAAATGACACTGGCATTACGATGATGCCCTTTACGTGTAAACCAGTTTAATTTCTTCTTCGTCTTCTCCTAACATGTCGTCAAAAATGACCAAATGAGTTTGACTAGGGTCAGGCACGATCGATGGGATCCTCTAGGAATGCCTTCCACAAACACAATGGAATCATCTTGACTTTCCTGCAAGAGACTGTATGCCGATTGCCACTCTTTGTAACACCACACGATGCGTTGAGGTGAACGATCGATCAAATGATGTTTATGTTCGATCCAACGTTTGACAAATTCGGTTTTGCCTGAACCGCTTGGTCCAGCATTTAAGATGTTAAAAGGATGACGAAGATACAAGGCTTCCCAACTAGCATGACCTAAGTGTTCGTCAATGACTTTGAATGTCGAGGAGGAAGGAATTGAAGAAGTAGAATTAGCCATAGTAGTGTAGAGTATGATACTATTGACAAAAAAACAGACAAGTGGTTTTTATACTTTTTTCAAGACACGTTTATTTCAATGCATGTTTAAATTGGAACAACACGAAAGACAAAAATACATAAAAGCCAAATGGATAAGTACAGGAATAAAATACACATGGAAACGATCAAAGTGGCATATAAATAAGTCTCTGTACAACATTGTTTGAGTAACCAAGGTGGCCTAGAGGTAGTGTGTAATGTTCTTATAGTCTCTACATGGGGTACAGTCACATAGGTGTCCTCTCGGAAGGGTCCTTGTGGGGGAATGTCCATGACAGTCCTGTCTTGAACAGGGTGATTGTCCTCGGTGACCGATTCTTTTTCTTCTTCTTGCACTGTCACTAACACAGGTTTAAAAGTGACTTTTTTCACTCGACGATGGATTTTACGAACACAACGCTTGAGCATAATGGGATGCTTCTTTTGTCCAAGCCTCGAAACCCCAACTTTTCCAGTCACGTACATCTGTCCAATGAGGGTATAAATGACAAGCTACACACACATCTTCGTACACCGCTTCCGTTCGTAAAAGTTGATGAATCTTTTTCTCCTGTAGAGGTCGAGACGTATCCAGATGAAAGCGTAAGGCTTTTAACAGAATGAGTCTCTCGTGGACATTTAAAGGAGTCTCTATACTGTCTTTTTTGTAGGTCGTGTTCGTAAAGTGTCCACAAGAAATCGACAGGTAAACGAAATCCCAGAAAGCACGTCACTAAAACACACACTACACGTCGACCCGAATGAATGGGACACAGTTCTTGTAATAAGTGTTTGTAATCATTCACCGTGTGAATATTCTTATTGATATCCTTCCACGGAATCTGTTTGATCACATGTGATAAAGGTTGTGGCATGGTAGTTCTTTTTTATACTTTTTCATGTAAAAGACCATAAGTGTATATTCTGCACAGAATGATTTAAAATCTTCTCCAAAAGCTAAAGTGATTAATATAACGTGTAATTTCGGACCACTGCCATTCAGGGTAACGGTCAGGAATGATCAAAAAATTTTCAGATGTAAACGAACTAAATTCGAATCTGTGGAAGGTAGACTTGATCCAGAGAAATCTGACACGTTGGTTAATTTTTGTCACTTTCCTCTTGTGAATTTCACGACACAAACGTTCTACAGAGAACCTATTGAGATTTTTCTTTAGCATGTCCCTGCCAAACGTCCTTGTAGATCTTCTCTTGCAATTCGTGTGGTAATCCTTGAATATTATGTTTTAGAGAGGGTTTATATACTGGACTAGGTTTGTCTCCAAGCCAGACTGGTTTGTTAAACGACAAGGTACAGTATAGTCACTTTCAATCACTAAGTCCCACTAAAGGTAGGTAGTGACAATTCGGAGACCATCGAGCATATTCCAGGTAAGCGGAATCTTTCTGTTCCCACTCGTAAATGGACACGCCACAACTGAAACACTTGACTTTATCCCCTTCGCCCAAGTAGAAAAATCCGGCTCTGGCTAATTCTTCAGGAGTTGGTCCAGGCAGATATTTTGGCCATTTACCTTTGAAGGTTTGGAATCGACTTTTAAAGTGACAGTATTCAGGCAACCTCGTAGGGAACGAATATTCGACTCTCCTCACTTCAGTTCGATGCAGGTACGGTGAAATTCCTAAGAGTCCACGATAACGTGTGGGACCGCTTTCGCATCCCTCACGTTTAACACGTACAGCATCACTTTCCAAGATAGATATAGGGGTAGTAGTCGTAGCAAAGTTCCCACGATGTCCTGATGAATCGCTAAGGTCGCAGCGTCTGGCATCACTGCAATTGCAAGGTTTAACATCGCACTCCACTTGAGAATCCCCAAATCTGAATGATGCCTGTTTAAATGGATTCATCTTCTTTCGCTTGGTCGTTGTAGTTACAAATGAACTATTGGTCTTGGACGATGTTCCCTTTTTATATGCTGCCCAATATCGACGTGACCGTACGGTAGAGTGAAGTGATTGGGAAGTCGTACTCTTTTCTCGTACACGATTTGATAGACTTTTTCCAAAGGACGGCTGACGATTTGGTGTGTGGGTAAACGAACAATCTTGTGCGGTTCGTGGGTGGTCACTTTAAACGTTTCATCCTGTTCAGACTGTAAGGCTTCTTGAAGCACGTTAAAGTTCACCACTCGACTGGTGCGATAATTGAGAGTCAATCCTTTCACTTTACATTCGGTGTGCATTTCTCCTTGTGGGTCTCGGTATTCGTAGCCGTAATTTGTAGGACCGCCACTTGCAAAACATAGAATCTTGTCGTCGGAATGTACATCGGTCCAGGCTCCTAAACGGTCTCCTTCGATGGCAGGGTTACACTGGTTTGGTCGGTGAATGTAGATGCAACTGTCTGTGTCAAAATACAACACACGATCTCGTAACAGTTCTAACACTTCGTACAATTTTAAGCGAGCGTGGGCTGTCACGTAAGCCGCATTGAGGACATTTCCTAATTTGTCGGCTTCTACAAAGTCTAGTTCTTCTTCGTAATTGACTAAGATCAAGCCAATGACTTCCACGTGTTTCATGTATTTGGTTTTGTCGTGAATCATCTGGAAGTAGCGGGAAGGTTCGGACAAATATTCCGTCTTGGGTAAAGACGGTCTTTGTGCTATTTTACCCCACAAGCAATTTAACATAACTTTGGCAAACGATCGCCTTCCTTCATTTTTCTCGATGTGGTCTAAAGTGATGCCTTCCTGCTCCCTATATTTCTCTTTGAATATCTTTTGGTCTTCGGGAGTGTGACACCAGGAAGGATAGCCACTAGCTTCTTGTTTTAGTTTTGAAAAGGCATCCACGTAGTCTGCAAAAATACCTTTCTGTGTCTCGTCGCCCTTTTGGTATTGTTGTGTCTTGGAAAAGTGGTAAATTTCGTACACCTCTAACAATTGGTATCCCAGGTCCAGAGCTTTAAACAACTCCACGCTAACCCACGTTCCTGTCAAGGCACGTTCTTCCTGGGTGTTCTGACAAGGTTGGTCTTGGTTGCACGTTTCAGCACAAGTATGACACAAAGGAAACATTAGTTTCCCTTGGCAATGGTGATGTAAAACGGGATGGTACAAGTCTATGGGAGGTAAGACTTTGCACTTGATCAGTCCTTGGTACTGGCATATGTAGTCCAAGTCAATGTGTTCCGTCATCAATTCTGGGAGTCCTACTGTAAAGTGACAATATTTGCACACGTAAGGATACAGCGAACACACGTCCAAATCTTTGATTTCTTCTCCCTTCTCCTCGTCCACCTGGTACAGCAAACAGGTGGCATTCGTTCGTCTTCCGTACAAACTATCCCGTGGGTTCAGGGGGTCCACTAGCTTGTAACTTTCTACGCTGCGTTTGAACTCGGGATCGGTTTTCAAACGCTAATCGTACTCGTGTTCCCACATTTCCACTACCTGGTATCCTTGCTGTTCTAACTTCAAACGTCGCTGACAAGTTGTTTGGTACAAGTCTTCCATAGTCAGTTGTAAAAACTGATTTTTGGTGTCACGTTCAGGGTAGCACATGGGACATCTGTGAAATAAGCATCAGTTAAACTCGTACACAATCTGAGGGTTTTCTAAGTCCCAACCATCCACCGAATACGTTCCGACGGTCTTTTCGCCTCCTCCGTTGCGGGCGTGTTGGATCCATTTGTCTTCCTTGTCACACAAGTAATGTAGCCAACGTAGGGCTTTGACCGAGTATTGACGTTTGACAAAGTACGTCGTTTGAGGACTGATGACAGCTAGAGTGTTTTCGGGCATGAAGCGTTTTCGGTACACTAAGGAACACGCTTTGGCGTTGGTACATGCTTCTTTCAAAGGATCGATCCCTCTGTGCTCCATGAACAATTCTCGAAATTTTCCACAGCAACGTCGTAAAATGTCCACGTCAGATTGACAATTCTTTAACATTTCTTCTTGAAAGTCAAAGGGATCCGAGGCGTCAGTCTGGTAGCAAGCATGGAAAGCTTATCGTTGTTCGGTGCGCATGTTATCGGGGTCGTAGTCGTCAGCCTCATGCAAATATGGTAGAACGGCATGTTGATTGGCTTTGGTATTAAAAAAGTGTGGAAAATAACCTTTGGCCATTTCTGTCATTCCAAACGTTTTAGGCATGCGACTCAAAGACATGGCAAAGTAACTCATTGAATCTTTAAGTTGTACTTGTCCTACTTGCATAGAAATGATTTTGGCTCCGTTTAAAGTCACTTTAGGACGTTCGGTACTTTGTTCCGTGTAGTATCTTAGCAGAAATTGCCCATCGTATCGGGAGAAATTGTGAGCCATTACCGTGGCATGGCGATGACAATCTCCGTAACGTTCAATGTCTTATGGACTCCACGTTTCGTCGATGGGGTTTACGATCCATTGGGCAAAATCGGCCAACGTGTTTGGCCCTCGAAATATTTTTTCACGTCCTCCAGGAATCTTGCTGCAGTGAGGGCAATGACTAAAGATAGGCTGTTGGATGCACTTCTCGCACGCTCGATGAGCCACGCAGAAATTAGGAACGTGAATACCGGTCTCTTTCATGCATTCGAAATCAAAAATGATAAAATTCCCTTTCTTCTGGGTATCTTCTTGTTGGGGTTGGTATTTTTTAATGAAGCATTCGTGCTCCAAGTCCACGATTTGGTTACAAATGTGACATCGTTTCTTCCCTCGACAAACATGAAACTTGGCATTACTGGTACGTATGCCTTGTCCACAAGTAGGGCACAATCTCAGAAGCTGACAAGTACTTTTCTGCTGTGAACCTTGCATCTTCAAATGTTTTTGGTAACAGGTAGGACTTACAAAAGTGCGCTGACAAACAAGGCAATGCACTCGTACTTGTCCTTTGTCCAGACATGGTTGAGAGGCCAAACATCCCTCACATTTCGATCCACAATGCTTGTGTTGTTCTCGATTTTTATAACCATAGTCACATTTTTCACAGTAGTAATTGTATCCCAGGAATCCAGTGATGCTGGTAATGGTATCAAAATGTTCATCGTGATGATAGACGTGAATGTATTTTCCGTCTTTGAAATCGTGGCCTCGACACAAAAGAGGGCCACGCACTTCTTGAGGGTGAACTTTCAAAGTGTAATGTGGAGCTAAGACGTCTTGCAATTTTTGCATTTCTGGAATGCCGCAAGGGTTGTTTTGGGATATCCCCTCTTGCTGTAACAGGAGTTCTGCTTCACTTCGTTGTTTGGCTCGGTCCGATTGTTGAATATTTTTCCAGGCTCTTTTCCATTCTACTGTGTCGTTCTTGTTTGCATACGTTTGTCCTACGACTACGGCACGAGCTAAAGACATCTGATCTTGACAATTGTTAATTTGGACGAGGCTTCGCTTAATGTTGCGACGGTTGTCGACCAATAACACTATTTTACGTCTTGTCCCCTGGGGAAGAGAAACGTGGGTCATGAACAGTGTGGCTTTTCCATCCGCGATGTGAAACTTGTCGTTGGATTGTTGCACATGTTTAATTTTTTCGATGACTTTGGAAGGTGTTAACTCGATCCAGACGGGAGACTTCAAATTATCGTGATGAATAGAAAGTCTCAAGCGATCGTCTTCTTTGGCTTGACATTGCTGTTTCAGTGCAGTTAACACAGAATCCCACACCTTGGTAATGAACCCCTCTGTATTCTCCAAAGGTACATTGGACTTGAAATCTTTAAACTTTACGGCGTACGTGTAATCCGTTGTTCTAAATTTTCGAGAGGAACGCTTTTCCGTCTCTCGAATGTGATAGTAATTTTCAGGGTTTACTAAGGGTGGTGAACTTTGCTTGGACGTCGATTGTCTGGGTGTGGATTCGGGCTCACTCATGTCATCTTCAAAATCACTGGCATGAATTTGAGCCAAGATTTTAGCTACTGTGCTAGGCGATACATCATGTTTCTGTCTCTTATTGTCTTCTCCTTTCTTCACAACATAATGCGGTCTTTTCGTCTTGTCTGCGAAAAGTCAAATGACTATATTTTAAAGACCTTAACCCCTATATATTCATGTCCGATCCGTGCATATATATAAAGGGTCAGTGTCTAACCTTTCTGTATTCATTTCACTCTCACATTGACCAGAACGATGGAAGAACCTACACAAGTTGAACTTCTCATCAGAGCTTTGCGTGGTGTCATACGAAAGTTTTCTTCAGACAAGCTACGGACTACTCTCCCTCCTTTCGAGATAAAAGTCAAGATACTTGCTATATCTATAAGAAGAAAGGACATTGGGCGCTACAGAATGTCCAGATCGTGAAAAAAAACAAAAAAGGCACCAGGAGAGATAAAAGTCAAGATACCTGATATCAATGTAAAGAGAAAGGACACTGGTCTCCAAACTGCCCTAAGCAACAGGAGCAGGAGGAGAAGGGAGAGGGGAATTTTGAACAGGAGGAGAAGGAAGAGGTACTTTCCTCCAAGGAAGAACCCCGACATGTTCACAGAAACAAGAAAAGAAGACGAAATGAAAGTGAGGAGGAAGAAGAAAAAGAAAACCCGTGACAGTAAAGAAATTGAAAAAACAGATTGAACAGAAGAAGCCTATGAAAGTTTAAAATGGTATTATGTTATGTTATGGTGTGATATTGAATTTTAACATTTGTACCAGAATACACCAGATGGAAAAAAGTGTCTATTGGTTTTCATTTTATAGAATAAGAACCAACACGCGCACACTCATTCACTCACACGTACATCATGGGTTTAAAAAAATAAAAATAAAAAAGGACTTTTGAGTTTTCATTGAATTAGGCAATTGAAATAGTATTTCTTTTCGAAAGATTTGAGTGGCCCTGAAAAGGACCGTTGGTGTTTTGTTTGTTTAAAACAAAACAAACTCAGAAACGTGACGTAACCATCTTTATCTGTCTTAAGACTTTGCCACGGCCAAGGCCTACTTCGGGACTGGTGGTTCCTATCAATGATTTGGTATAAATCACTAAAGGTGGTATGGCAGACGTAGTCACAGTGAGATTGGGTTGTTTAGCTCCAGAAGGTCTTTTTCTTTTCGGTCGTGATAAAGAAGTCTGATACATTTGTTTCAGACTCCTTAACTCTGCTAAAATATCTAAAAGCACCGTCGTGACCGTTTTATTTTCACTATTCTCTTTCTGTACTTGGTCCTCTTTCTTCTCTGTTGCTGCTACTGTTTCTTCCTGGTGTTTCCTTCTTGCTTCTTCTTCTTCCCGCTGTTGAATAAGAAAAGCTTGTTCTTCTACTTTCTGTTGTTGCAATAATCGCTCCAATTATTCTTTTTGTCTTTGCTTAAAATCATCGACGTGTAAATAAGGAAAAGCAGAAGGTAACGAAGGTTCCGGAACAAATTCTTGTGAAGTTAGAAAATCCACAATATCCCAGTTAAAATCAATTTCTTCTAGATGTAGATTAATCATGACTTTGGTAGTCACTGCTGTACCATTACTTGCTGTCTCCGTTACTGGCTCACCCCAATTCGTCGTCTTCTTAGTGTCCGACATGATTGACAACTCTGTCGCATCGATTGACTGCGTACAGACGCTAGTACCTCTATATAGGGTAGGTGACGTCACAGTCTGCTCTCTTCCGATTGGACGACTGTGACTGACTTTTGTATTGGTGAATAAACTCAATCCGTTTCGATCCGCTCTTCCCCTATAAATAACCGCAGTGCACGGCATTCGCTTCACCTGTTCTCATCACAAGATGTGGACCAACATAAAATCTTCTACCTTTGTTTCCACCATGCTATTTCGTACTGACTTACCCATGTATGTCAGATCATCGTGGACTATCACTCATACGACTGATGCAGCCCTTTGGAAGAGAAGGATATATGTGGAGAGGCAAGGTTGTTTAAAGAGATTTCTCCTCTATGGCCCAGCAGTGAGGAGAAGTTTAAGGAAGAGAAGAAGATCTGTGAGATGTCCTCTGTGTTAACAATATAATGTTAACATTACACATAACGGCCCTTTTCAAGACCACTCATATGCCTCGAAAAGATATTAGCTTTCTTTGCCTCTATTTCTGTTGTCGCTAGACAGTCCCAAATACAAATAATATTTCCCCTATTCGATTTCCCTTGTTGCTAGATAGTCCCAAATAGTTCCCATGTTAAATTCCCCTCGACGCTATAGTGTCGCACTATGTTTAATTCCCCTTGACGCTATAGTGCCGCACTATGTTTGACGCTATAGTGCCCCAAGCCCTTTTTGACTGGATTTTCCCTTGACGCTATAAATCTTGACGCCATAGTAGCCCAAGCCCTTTTTGACTGGATTTTCTCTTGACGCTATAGTAGCCCATATTACTACTTATAACATAATGGATTCAGGATGTAAAAACATGCCGTCATATGTGTCCAACCTTAAGACATTCAATTTTAATGTATGTTATAGTGACCTTTTGTATTATGCAATCATCAACTTAGCTGTATCTAGTTTGAGGAGAGCTTTCAAAATGAATTGTCACAACAAGTGGAGCATACAATACTCATCACAGTGATCTTCTATTGTCATATGGGTGTAGAGTTCATTAAGATACGTCCTTTCATCAAGAGTCATGATTAGAATGTATATACTTATATAGTGACATAATAACCTGAGCATAATGCACACGACTAACAAATACGGTAAATATAATGTACATGTACAAATGTCCCCCCTCCGTGCCCCTTTCAGTTTAAAATCATTATAATATATTGCCTTGCATCTAACTATACAAGGTTAAGCTTACATACTTGTGTGATACGTGTGTAGACTAATTGAGATGCGTTGGAAACTTACATTCGTCCATCCCTTTTAAAGTGTGGATGCTAACACAACGTACAGTAAATATCTCTCCTCAACACGAAACTGGTGCGCTAAGACAAAAATGTAATGTATATACTTCTACCTTGGTATTTATGAAAAGTTTTAAAGCAGTATTTAATATTAAGGAGCGTTTCAGGAGTAAAATATCCAGATATTGCTAAACGTCACATATAAGTATATAGCTTTTTAAAGCACGGTTTACCTCCAAACCTTAAATAAATTAAACACTCTAAACTATTAAACTATCGACGGTTGTTTGCTCTGAAGTAGCAGACATTATAGTTTAAATTAGTAACTGAAAATTGTTCCATGCATTTTATTAAAATAGCATTATTTACCAAGCAGCAAAGAAGCAAACCGGAATCAAAAAATGCAGCATGGTAATGATATAAAGTATGGCAAAGCACTTGATTAGGGGCGAATCATTGATTTCGTTACATCATGTGGATATATCCTATGACACTCGTATCACGAAATCATGTTTCAAAGTCAAAAACATTTCCTAAATCAATCTAACATTACGTTAAATGTTCTGTACAAATGGACAAGATTAGTGAAACGATATTTCATAACAAATAACTGGAACATGCTATAATATGTACATTTATCACATAAATTATGCTTTTACCAGTAATTTCTGTTTTTGTAGCCTCAAATCTAGACGTCATATCTGCAGAGCACTTTGTCTGTAAAAAGCCTCTAAGTCTTTCTTCAACATGTTCATGCAACTACTGAATTAAAGGTATGATTGTTTTACAAATGACACATTTTGCTGTGAAGAATTTGTATGTGATTAAAGTTTGCATAATGTTTGATTCCATATCCCGCCATGGGCGATATTGGTTATAGACACTTGTAAACCAAAGTAAATGGTATAAATGTTTAAAGTTGCAGAAAACATGACATTTATGCAATCTTTTCATAGTTAATGTGAATCAAACAAATAAAAAATTTCAAAATAAACAAAACCCTGCTTATATAACATTGTGGTCAACGCAATCAATTGCATAATAATACTGTGATTGTACATTTAATTTGGTGTCCATAGACTGGCCAGAAATTAATATTCTTCAACATGGTAATAACCATATGAATGTATGCCAGCTACATCATTCCCTTTTCAATCCTTAGACAAGCTCTTAAAAGGAGATAAAAACAAATGGAGGGGAAGATATCCATAATTCAAACTTTATCGAACATGTAGATATTCAGCTTTTATAATTAACCTATTCATAGGATGATTAAAATAGTTAAATAAGCACTAATCTGCTGAATGTTTCTAACCTAAATTAGTTCTTTATTTTGATATAACAAAAATCAATACAAGTTCACGCATGCGCAAATGAGAGTACATGACATTGGGAATATCGAATATTCCATTTTCAGACCAGGAGCGCAATTATATTGCTGGTGTGTACACATGGATGAGGTTGGATAGGTATGTTGGACTGGAGTCCGTCAGTGAAACGTAGCATACTAAAGAAACGTTGTGCTTCATTCTGGATCGAATGGATAGCTAGTGTAGGGTACAAAGCAGCGTGAAGGTGTGCTCTGGTCGTCTTACTCTAAGGATGATCCGATCAGCTGCGTTTTGAACCTTTTGTAGTTTCTGGAATAGATACTGAGACGAACCAGAGGGAATTGAGTTACAATAGTCCAGTCTTGAAAGTACTAATGAAAACACAAGTGTTTTAGTGGCATCAACTGAAAGATATTTGCGAATGGCGCTAATGCATCTAAGCTCAAGATGTGCAGAATTGCAGATCTTGATAACATTTTGGTGCTATGCGAGAGAAATGTTCAGCGTAACACCTAGATTTCGTTCTGACTGTGTGACGTTAATGTTGGTGTTGCTGATATTTATCGTTTGAGGTAAAGCATGTGATTGAGTAAGTCTTTGTATTGTGATGCTCTGTCTGCGTGGGTTCGAGTCTAAGACTCGGCCAATGTGGGTATGGGAGAAAGCTTGCCAGTAGCTTCTCGTGGGTTGGTGGTTCTTTCCGGGGGTTTTCCCCGGGTTCTTCCTCCACCATTAATACTAGCCGCCATGTATAGCATATCGAGTGCTGAAAAATGGCGTTGAACCCCACAATAACAACAACACTTTACATATGTTGTCCGTTCAGCTCTTGGTCTTTTCCGTTGGCCCAGTTTTCGTTCGGCAGATTGTTTCGGTCGCTTGTACTTGTATGTTCCGTCTGATGAATGGTTATAGCTGGACTCAGCTACTGTGGCGATATAAGCAGAAATAAATTTCTTGAAAATTTTTTCTTTCTCCGTTACACTCTTTGAGTGCCAGGCTTGATTATCCAAAAAGAAAAGAAAAATACTGACCAAAATGCCTATAGTTGCCAGCACCATACAAAGCTCAACGTAGGTCTATGATCTGCGTTTTTGTAACAGAAGACAATCTGTCTACAAGTTCTGGGAGCTTTAGCTGTTTCCAGTCAGTTGCTTGTTTTAAACCATTGTTTAGGGACTCTGCATTGTTATTAGTCCATAACGTAGAAATTAAATTTGTTTTAATGGTTGGTAAACATTAATAAAATTTTACCTTTGAAATGTGTATCATAATAAGTTTTAAATTTCGGATATTTATTGAAATAGACGGAGAAAGTGCCTTCTCGCTTTGAAAACTCTAGGTTGTTTTTACTAAAAACTAATCCGTCTTTGTTTTCACTGAAGATTATATTTATAATCTTCTCCCTCTCTTTTTCATCAGAACCAGGTGTTTAAAAATAGAAAATGCCTAATGTTATCTTTCAGATGTTTTTTACATAGCAGATAATTTGCTTTGGGGAAATTGTTTCTTAAAGAATTTTGTATTGCTTTCTCATCATCGGTGACAAAAGTCAAATTTTGTGAGTCTAGTTTTTCTCTGACATGGGAAAAAATGGTGATAACTACGTTGCTCACCATTCCAATGAAGACAAAGAGGTCCTAGAAAAATTGGACTTTGGTTAGATTTTCTGCTAACGATGCTTCTGTTCTTATAACACATTATTGTTACAAACACTTTACCAAGATTATACGTTCTGTCGATGCCGATCACACGTCCTTCCTCCCTTTAACAGCTTTTTAGTTAAAGTCTAATTTTGATCGTCAGTGTACAAAATAATAATTGGTTGTTTGCCTTTCGTCATTAGAACACTTTGGACGAAAGGGTTGTCATGTAACTCTCCGTTTATTGTCATTATCTCATCCGCAATATTGTTTCCAGGCACCCTCTGGGGTATTTTCTTTTCGTTTTCTTTGTAGATTTTATCCTGGAGTTGGCGACTTTATTTAGGGACCAAGAAACTGTCATCATCAGCCATATTGCTTACCACTTCCGTCGAGTTCTTCCTCCCCAATATGTCATATGCCATTTGGAGGATACGTGGATCCGTTCTTGTATATGATTCATCACTTTTTGAGTTTCCATGCGGATGATTTAAATTTGATTTCTTTACACCTACATACTCAATCACTGCGAGGGCTTTTAAATGGCTAAGAAATTCGGGTGCTTCAATTACAGTAGTATCTCTCTTCTAGTAGCTCTCGTCGTCTTTTAGCTTAGTGTAGTAGCGATGAAGAGTTAATATATCTGTAGGTTGAGAATCAATTGAAACATATGTTACCTTTTTTCAACGATCTTTTTCTTAAAATATTTTTTTTGTTTTCTTTATTTACAACGAATACCTGGTTTACAGTGTTGCCCGAGTTAAAGTCCCATGGCCCACAGTCATCTGGAAAGTCGTTCCGTTTTCCGCCTTCACTCTGTTGATGCCTCACTACAACGTGAACATTGCTTTTGTGTCCCAATGGTTCTCTTTCTGCTGGCGCATCTTCACTTAAAAGCGTTTTAAATAGTTCGTCATTTTCCAAGAACCTGTTTCCTGGATTTTCCTTAACTTGTTGACGCTCAATACTCAGGGGTACAATGGCAACGGAATTTTGCCATGGAAGAAATGTACAAGCAGAACCAAAAAATTTATACTTATTGATGATTAAAAATCAAAATTAATGGTTTTAATAAGCAATGTCGAGGAGCGTCTGTCTCCTAATACAACGGGCTTCGGTTTTACAGCCCGGGTCAGATGCATGTGCTAGTCTTTCGGAAAGATACTTTCCTAATATTTCTTCAACATATCACCAATAATGTAATCATTGTTCATTAGATGAATTATTAATTTAGATGAATATTTTCACTAACCCTAGACTTATTATTTCTGAAAACGATAAAGTATCATTTTAATTACAATTTAAATTGTGTTAAAATATGTTCACATCATTGTACTTTCCATAACTTAGTCTCAATCATTCTGAAACATAATACCTTTTTTCAGATGCTGATGATTTAATTAATTATATACAATTAATTATATACTTCTTCATTCAACTGTAACTCATAATAACAACGCTAGTAATATAAATATCTTCTCAGATGTCACATTTAACTACATGCATATTTCACTCATGTTAGTCGACGTATTAAAGCATAAACGTATTACCTGAAATATTGATAATAAATAGATTACATGTGCTAACATCATTGACCTATATATTACTAACAGGGCAACATCTTTCAGGTTCAGTTTAAGTCGTAAGAATGATCGCTTGTGAAATACTGCAATATATTTTTTATTAAAATGGTTATTTTAGATAGCTACACAAAATGATTTCCTACCTTACTCAAGTACTCAGAATTCTGATAATACCCATTATTCAGCAGTAGGGATGACACTCTAAAAGCGGCAGATGTATCCAATCATGTACACACATAAGCCGTAAAATAGTTTCAAACTCTAATTATCTTTATAGCTTAGATTACATCAGGCTTTCTATTTGAAAATTGAAGATGAAGATGTCTGAAGCAGAATTGCGTTCTTACTAATCGTTAAAAAAATAACATTTGTTTTAAATATTTCGTGAAAATATTTTCCTGTTTTATTACATGCTTAAATTATTAAATGTGACATTGTATAAAAAAAATAAAGTGCAATTTAGAAAATATATTGTAAAAAATGCATGAAATAATAGTTTTTCTGTTCTTTTGATTTTCAGCTGACCGCAGGCTTTGATGACAATGATGAAGACACACAGCATCAATGCCCAGTGCATTATAAAAGACATGCCAAAGGAATCCATTCAAGGTAATTTTCCGTTGACAGTCATGCATATATAGTACACTATGTGTACAAGAAAATAATTTATTAAAATTTGACACAAAAAGTTATATGCAAACCAATTCATAACTTTCCACAAAGTGACAAAGTATCTAATATACTAAGAGATTTATGGTGATATTGATTTCTGTTTTTGCCCTTATTACATACCAATCAAGGTATTACAAAAAAATTCTTGAAATAAATAAATTAACTGTTAGATTTAGTATGGGATATTATGCTCATACACTAATGATTGACTATCTTTATACAAGAAACCTTTAGTTATTTTGTTGCAAGAAGTAGTTTCTTCATTCAGATCTTTATTTATCTTAAACATCACCTGCTTGTATTAAATTTTTGTTATTCTTTTACAAAGACATAGAACACACCTATACCACAATAATAAAGTAAAAACTGTTAATGTAGGAAAAGGATAGTAAACAAATTTCACATTTCTACCGATATAAAAGATGGAAATATAGATGTTGTTCTGGCCAGTCCAGAGGCTATCATGAAGAAGATTGTACATCAAGAACCATTGTGGTCACGGCTATGTCTCCTTGCTTTTGATGAGGCTCACTGCATTTCACAATGGTGATTATTATGTTCTTTATACTAAAATTTATTGTACAACATAATAGAATACAGTGTAACATCTGGTACAGAGTCGGTCTTTCTTTTATAGGAGTTAAATACAATATTGTCCCCGTTTCCATGCAGTAAAATTCTGATATTCAAAGACCTTGATGTGTGTATTTGAAATCAGATAAAATAGCTCTCTAAATTTAAATGAGACATTTATGAAAATAATAATGCAGTAAATGAATACTACGTATGAATCTGAATCATACAAAAATTGCATGTAGCTCTTAGTGCCTTGGGTAATTTACTTCAAGTTCAGTACAATCATTCTAATAGCAAGTTTAACTATTCCTTAATAGTGGACTTGACTTTAGACCGGAGTATAGAAAAGTGGCTGAGCTGGTGACTCATTTCCAACACATTCCATCTCTTCTCCTTACTGCCACAACAACAGGAAAATGAAGAAGGATTTGAGGACTTTGCTTCCACTTCCTACTGGGGACACACATATATTGCCAGACTTCCAGACCGGTACCTCATTCTTTTATTTAACATCTGTTCTATGTTTATCATGCACCTGATGGCATTGATTTTTATGACCATTCACTTCCACTTACATTATAAGTATTTTCTTTTGTCTGTTCATTACAATTTCAAGAAATAATAAATTATTGTACAAACCTGTCTCTAGCTGTATTGCCTGAAATAAACCCCAAGAGCACAATAAAAGTATACATAAAAGTATACATTGGTTGTGGTTATTCATTACATTATGCTCATGCTATTAAACTTTTACTGATAAGAACTGACATACAAATACAAACAACTACTAACAGTGGTAAGATAAAAAAAAATCAAAGGATACTTGAGTAGAAATACAGATAGGGTTAACACATTATTTAGTTTTGTTTGAAACAAATAGGGGAAATTTAAGTTGTTAAAGGACAACTTCTATAATATTTGACATATACTCCCATAGTGGTGATACACAAACCCTTCTCTGCTGATGAAAACCTCTTATATTCAAGCAAGGTACAAATTGCATTCTCTTCATTCTACATACATATTTTACCTCTCCAAACTTGCCACCTCTCTTATCAAGCCAAACTTTTGCTGTCTGCTTAAAGTGACTGCACTGTTTGCAAAGCAGTGTTTAGTTTTCTTGTGATGAATTCCAACCAATTATAAACAGTGAGCATGGGCTTTTTGTCAGATAAATATCTTGCATTTAAACAGACACAAAGAAATTAGTGAATAAAGTAACTGTAAGATGAAACAAAATGTCCTGACTTGTAATTGTTTCTTGTGCAACATAACACTAGTATTAAATAAGTCTTTCTCTTTCTGACCTAATATCTACATACATGTGGAGAAGTGCACAGAGAAGTATGAGGAAGTGCTTGCATGTTTGCCACAGCATGTCAATGTCCAGAAAAGAGAAGTCCCGGAAGATAGTTCTCTATTGCCAAAGCATGAGGGATTGCCAGAACATTTTTATGTGGCTCATGGAAGACTTTGCAGAGAATGCATACGAAGATAAACAGCCAGCTTCCAATAATCGTCTAGTTGAGATTTTCCACAGCAGATTGGATAAGGTATCAGTGACTAGAATTCTGGAAGATTGTGTGAAACTGCAGGGTTCCTTCCGAGTTTTTATATCTACTGTTGCCTTTGGTATAGGAATTTTGGTTGAGGATATAAATGTTACAGTACATTGGGGGTTGAAAATTCAGTTCTATCATATTATGTTCTCGGGATGGACTTAAAGGACTTGGATTAAGTTATATATTTCCTAGGTCTCTTAGCCACTGTTCAGATGAATATATGAAGAAGCTTTGTAAAACATCCGACTGTCTGAGAAGTTTTGTGCTGGAACAATTCCTTCTCTCCAACATGGACCAATCATCTTTATCATCGTCCAGAATGTGTAATCAAGAGGATTGTGATTGCTGTGAATGTAAAGCTTGCATGTGTTGTGTTAACTGTATGCACAGATGTGGATTTGCAGAAAAACGTGTGAATGTCATTGAATGGTTGTAGAGTTCTGGTTTAAATACATATTAACAGATTTGAATGTGCACTATGTTTAATTCCGTAAAATGTTACAGTATTCAAGGTTCTCTTAGAAAATATTATTACATAAGACTGGTTTAAAGTTATCTGCTCATATATATATATATATATATATATATATATATATATATATATATATATATATATATATATATATATATATATATATATATATATACATATGAAAATAGAAATGCAGGATACAAATACTAACAATGAATCATACAAAAATTGCATGTACTCATGTACAGTAAGTATATGTCTACATGTATATATTATATTACCATTTTAAGTGGATTTGATGTTTCAGCACATTCAGGGCTATATAACACTGAAACTACCAGAAGATGAAAAGTGCATTTGATTGGCATATCATCACATTCAAGACTTACTATATGAACTGGTGACTAGCAATTGGACTGCACATAATTCACTGACACATCATTGTGCTAGAAACAAGCTGACAGTTAAGGAAAGTCTTTGGTGAAAATCTCGGTCTCTATGTGTTTTTACTTTTAATAATCAAAAATGTCTAAGTCTCGAACGGTTCTTTTTTTCTTCGTTTTTCTAACTTTAGAGGTACGGAGACTTTTGAAAGGGTGCCTTCGTCGTCGCTTTCTGCCTTGTCCTTGCTGTGTCGTCAGAGAAGCAGGAATGCCAGACTCGGTACCATTCAGGGCATTTATAGGACTTTCTCGTCGACCCAAAATATCTTTACCCGTTTGAAGCAAGACATTTTTGCCTGCTCTCAAAAAAGCTTCTTTGGGGTTTTGTTTGGCAATGAGAACATTTTGAAGAAAATCTTTGCCGTGAGTCAATGCGGCATCTTTTAAGGCGTGCAATCCTCGTGTCACCATCGGTTTCAAAACAGGGACCACAGAACGAAAGGCTGATTTAAACATATCTCCTAAACCATGTCCTCGTTGTCGAGTGACTCCTTGGTACACAGGATACATCACTTTTTCAGTTGTTTGAGAATCGTTTTTGAAAATGGAGTTTCACTGTGACTTTCTCTTTGGTAAATGGAATATTTTGTCCTAGTTCTCCTTTTATAGTAATGTTGACACTGTCGAAATTCGACTTACTGACAGGCAAATAATGAGGATGTACAAATTCACGGTGAACGTGATGGGTATTTCCACCTTCCTCGTCAGCGGCGACGGTAGAATCCACTTTGAAAGGAATGACATGCAGTAATGGTACAGAGGTGTGTCCTACCACGTTATACTCCACCTCATCGGAGTACACAAACATCAAGTTGAGTCCTTGGTTCATTTCTACAGGGAATTTAAAATATTTCGCAACATCCGAGTTACTGTCTATGAGTTATGTTTTTTCATTTCTCTTCTTGAGCAACTCGGTGTCTCCACCTAAAATAGCATACAATTCAGGACAAAAGGTAATGCCTATCATTTTATCCTCTGAAAATTTGATCATGAGACGGTGAGCCACTTGATAGTACTCAAAGGTAACACTATTTTTGGAGGGTAGTTTGTCCATGGCTTTACCAAACACAGCATTGAACCTGGTAGCAAGTGTAGTCACTAAATGTTGACCACTAAAATAATAGCCTGGAGGAATGCTGATCACATGAGTGGACAGGGTTTTAGTTTTTGGTCCATCTGATTTCTTTGAGTCAATGCCAGTGATGGCTCGTGCGTCTAAGGCATCTTGCAATTGATCGTCAAACACTTCTACTGTAAAAGTGTTTTGATTTTCGAAGATGTTTTTGATTTGTGTCGGGTGTATCATTTCCACTAAAGCCACTTCCCAATGAGCATCTTCATCCAAATGCATGGCTTGAGGTAATTTAGCCGTGTAACAGCACAATGTGTTCTTAGGAAACACTTCCATGGAACTGTCACTGGGTAACGTTAAGTAAAATTGGTTAATAGTGTTGTTCATAATTCCAATGTTCTTCTGTCCGAAGAGTCACTCGAGGTTAAAGGAGTGTCTAAAAGAGGATTGTGATTGGAATGGTGACTGTATGGAGAATGACTAACGTTGGACGCAAGGCTCCCAATAGTGTTACTGCTGTTCCCGTTGTAAGAGTATTTCAGGGAAGGATTGGGAAGAAGATAACCGATGCAACTGCTGAGTAAAATAGTCCACAATTGTTTGTCTCCTTGTTGCAAACACAAATTAGCAATGGCTGCACCGATGACACAATATACCACAAAGATTTGACAGAAAAAGTCGATTTGCGTTTTAGGGACACGTTCTCCACAACACACCCACAAGGGTTGCTTTTGTAAATCTTGCAGAGAAGAACTGGGTGAAGGAGTAGTCACTGTGGTCGCTGAAGCTGTATTGAAGGGCATGATGGTCACTTCTTTTTATAGTCGATGACTTGCTAAGCGTCAATCCAAGAATCAAAACTAGGAGGATATCCTTTCCAACGTACTTTGACTTCTTTGACACGACGTTTTCCTACTTTACGGGTTCTTCGTTCGAGAATGCTTTCAATGTCGTACACGTCGTCTTCTTTTTTGGTGACATGTTGTAACTCAGGCAAGTAAAACGTTCCTTTTAATACTTCTCCTTTCATCTCTTCCAATTTATAGACGGCAGGATGACGATCACGCACTCGTCCAGTAACACGAAACAATTCGGTGGTCCAGTTGGGTAAGTAGCCTTTGTCGAAAGTGCGTTTGGCTTTACTAATGCGTACCCAAACTCCCGGGGTTAACACTTCTCCACCTTTCTTGGGGACAGCCATCGTCCGGGACGTACCAAACAGACGCTCAAAAACAGTCACTTCGTTGTCAGGTGTCACATCTTGTGGGGAACGTCCAATACTTCTATGGTAAGATTGGTTGTAGGCTTGGACTAAGTGCGGTAAGACGTCGATGTTTGTGAGAGTGTGTTGATGCGTAAAATATTTCCACATGCGTTCTTTCAAGGTACGTTGAAAACGTTCCACGATACTGGCTTTGGTTTCAGGATTTTCGGTGGTGAAAAAATGAATGTCACGTTTCTTTAATTCTCGTTGGAAAGCCTGGTTCAGAATTTCGGTGCCTTTGTCGGTTTGCCATCGAAGAGGGTGACGACCACTTTGTTTCAGCACCAGTTGCAAAGCTCGTACTAACTCTCCGCTCGATTTCGATGTCAATGGTACGACCCAGGAAAATTTAGAAAAGACGTCGATGACACAAAACAAATATTTGTAGCCGCGATTGTAGGTGGCTAAATGAGAGACATCGGCTAAATCGGCTTGCCATTGATGATCGATGCCTTCCACTTGAGTGCGACTTCTGTGAAATTTTCGTCGAATGGGTTTGTGTAAAGTGTACGTCGCTTGTTCTTGTAACGATCGTTGTACTGCAGGTAAACGGAGCTTTTTCAGGCGAGTTTTTGCAGCACGATACGATTTCTGAATACTTCCGTAACCTGCAGGGTGAGCTGGGTCGTAGTAAATGCTGGCTAATACCTTCTCCATGGTTTTGTTAATAAGTGACCCACTCTTCGAGGATATTGCTTTGGGTGGGACGAAATGGGGGTTGTTTGGAAACGGTTTTACGTGAACGATGTGCCACAGGAGTCGACGTCGAGGGTACTGGTGGCGGTGGCGGAGGTAATGGGATAGCTTCTATGGTCTTCTTTTCTTTTTTCACTTCTGGTTTCCTTTCTTTCTTTTTCACTTCTGTTGAAGGAGGAGTGGCCATCATCTTTTTAACCCAAGTTTTGAGTTCTTCTCGTTGGGGAGTGGGGGAAGGGGTCAATAAGGAAGCGGCAATCTTACTTGGAATGGGAGTGGCGGTGGGTGTTTGAAAGATATCATGGGGTTCTTCTTCCTTGGGTAATGGTGGGGTGACATCTGTCTTAGCCGCTGTAGATGGTGAAGGTGACGCACTATTCATTAGAGCCTTCAAATCGGACAGAGTGGGTAGAGCTGTTTGTTCCACAGCTTTTCGATGAAAGAGTTGTAGTCGTTGCAAAAGTTGACCGTACTTTTGCGATTTTTCGGTTTCGGACAAATCGTGGCGATGCATCAAGGATTGTAATTCGTGTTGTAATTGGGACATCTCGGTTAAATCAGGATTGGGTGGTAAATGGGGGGTACGTTGTTCTTGCCAACGATGGTATTCCATCCATCGTTTGTAAGGAACTAAAGTCAGTTTTCGTCCTTCCATTGGCTTCCAAAGGTTACGTCTGAGATCGTGGTGCTCCATGGATCCCTTTTATCTTCTGGAAGGATCAACTTTGGGATATCCCTCGTGCTATCCCTTGTACCAAACCTGGCAATATACTCGCGTCAGCTTTCGCTAATCCTCCCAAGATAGAAAAAAGAAAGGGAAAAAATCCTCCGTGTTGCACCAACATCTTTTTCTTTTGACGAATGGATATTTTCTTTTGAACCATTTGACGAAGAACGTGTCGATGTTTGGCTAAGCATTTTTTCTGGTGTGGAGACAAAGGTATCGTGCCTTTCAAGACATTCAAACAACATTCGCACACGGTATCGATGACATCTTTGGAGGCCGTTTTAATGATTTGTTTTCACATTAGTGGAGAGGCTTTGGACAGGACGGACAACACGTCTCGGTGTTTGAGTAAACGAGGAGGTAGTCCTTTCCTTTTCTTTCCCTTGTGGAGTGAATAAGAATGTTTATTGCGAGGTGACATCTTTGCTTGTTCGTTTCATAATACCACTGGTGTCAATGACTTGGTACACATTCTCTTTTATCTACTTTTTTGGGAACTACCGCTTCCTCAAAAAGGTAACAATGTTTTTCCCAAAATTGCCTCCTTTTTGGTGACTCTTCTTTTTCTTTAAAAGACTACGTCTTTGGAGGGGATGACGTCGATGTTTGGTTTTTAAGCCTTTGGTGGGAAAACCAGATTGTCTTTTTCCTTTTCCTTTTTGGACGGTAGAACGACGAGGGATGTGGTGGGTACGTTTTTGAGGAGGCATCATTGAGTGTTCAGCAGTGCTACAGAAAATACTAATTCCCGTTGTTGTCTCAACTCATATTTTATACTGGAATGCGGCGCCACTGATTATCTTTGCGTCGTATCAACTTCATGTCGTGAAGGGGTTCGTAACGGACTCAATCGAGACAGTTCTTGTTTGGACAATTCCATTAAACTCTTTAACATGCCAGATCTTTCTTGGACTTTGACTTTGGGAGCTGGAACTTTGTGAGCACCTGCTACTGCTGCTAATGTGGACGAGGATGTCACCGGTGAAGGAGACGTTTTGGAAGAGGCAGATTTCCAATGTTTCATCAAATTAGGAAAAACGGGTGTCTAATTGGATTTTGCTGGCATCACCCGCAACGGAGAAGTGGAAGCACCTGAGGCTACTGGCAACGCGGTCCCTGCCAAACGTCTTTGTAGATCTTCTCTTGCAGGTCGTGGTTGACGAAGATAAGGTTGCGTCCTGGCCGAAGTACCTTTTTTGAGGGTGACCGCTTTTTTCTGTGGACTTTTCTTTTTCTGTGTTTTGGTCTTGACACCATTGTTCTTTTTCTTAGAAGTTCGTTTGGCTTTTTTTTTTCTTGGGGTGAACTTTGGGAGTATTGGGATCCCATTTTAAAAGGGAACGAATGAGGACACCTCCTAGAGAACCACTACCTCCAGGTTTCAATATGATTTGCTTTTTGGTTTGAGTGTCGATGCGAGGATCGGCCAGTTGCGTCAAGGCTACTTTGTTTCTGTCAAAAAAGCGTTTGGTTTGATGTGGAATGTGAATGATGCCTTGCAGTATTTGACGTGCTGTCACCATAAACCATCTTAAGACTTCTTTGAGACTGGCTTCTAAGACTTGAGCACGTATTTGTGGATTTTTTTCGCGACTGATACCGTACAAGGCACGAATCAATTTGATAGGAAGATGAGACTGAAGGGACGTCATGTTGACAATGTATGAGACAAGGTCAAAATGACCAAGGTTTTTATAGATTTTTTTAGTGCTTCATATGGTTATGTCGACGACGAGGACGTGTACACGATAGGCCCTCCGTCTTGGCACCAGTCGTGAAACAAATCGGTACGAAATCGCAAATAATCGGGGGTGGGTGGGTTTTAAATCCACGAGTAAATAGGCGTGTGGCGTTTTAGTGGCATCATGGTACGCATGAGTCAGCCAAGGTGCTCCTAACTGTTTGGCTAAGACTTGCACTTGTGATTTATCTCGAGGACTTTTAAACAAGACCACGTAATGAGCATTGAGACTAATGGTACAATGGGCTTTACTTTGTTGAAATAAATTTTGTGTAATGTAAATGACACTGACATTACGATGATACCCTTTACGCGTAAACCACAGTTTAATTTCTTCTTCGTCTTCTCCTAACATGTCGTCAAAAATAACCCAATGAGTTTGACTAGGGTCAGACACGATCCCCTCGTCTTCTCTAGGAATACCTTCTACAAACACAATGGAATCACCTTGACTTTCTTGTAAAAGGCTGTATGCCGATTGCCACTCTTTGTAACACCACACAATGCGTTGAGGTGGAGGATCGATCAAATGATGCTTATGTTCGATCCAACGTTTGACAAATTCGGTTTTGCCTGAACCGCTCGGTCCAGCAATTAACGTTAAAAGGATGACGAAGATACAAGGCTTTCCAATTAGCATGATCTAAGTGTTCGTCAATGACTTTGAATGTCGAGGAGGAAGGAGTAGTAGAAACAGCAGAGTTAACCATAGTCGGGTATGACACTATTGACACAAAAACAGAAAAGACAGGAGGTTTTTATACTTTTTTCAAGACACGTTTATTTCAAGGCATGTTTAAATAAGAACAACACGAAAGACAAAAATACATAAAAGCCAAATGGATAAATACAGGAATAAAATACATAGGGAAACGATCAAAGTGGCACATAAACAAGTCTCTGTACAACATTGCTTGGGTAACGAAGGTGTCCTAGAGGTAGTGTATAATGTTCTTATAGTCTCTACATGGGGTACAGTCACATAGTTGTCTTCTCGAAAGGGTCTTTGTGGAGGAATGTCCATGACAGTTCTGTCTTGAACATAGGGATTGTCCTGGGTAACAGACTTTTTTTTCTTCTTCATCTGGCACTGTCACTAACACAGGTTTAAAAGTGACTTTTTCACTCGACGATGGATTTTAGGAACACAACGCTTGGGCATAATGGGATGCTTCGTTTGTCCAAGCCTCAAAATCCCAACTTTTCCAGTCACGTACATCTATCCAGTGAGGGTGTAAATCACAAGCTACACACACATCTTCGTACACCGCTTCCGTATGTAAAAGTTGACGAATCTTTTTTCCTGGAGAGGTCGAGACGTATCCAGATGAAAGCGTAAAGATTTGAACAGAATGAGTCTCTCGTGGACATTTAAAGGAGTCAACATACTGTCTTTTTTGGTAGGTAGTGTTCGTAAAGTGTCCACAAGGAATCGACAGGTAAACGAAATCCCAGAAAGCAAGTCACTAAAACACATACTACACGTCGACCCCAATTCATAGGGTACAGTTCTTGCAATAAGTATTCGTAATCATTCACCGTGTGAATCTTCTCATTGATATCCTTCCACGGAATCTGTTTGATCACAAGTGATAAAGGTTGTGGCATGGTTGTTCTCTTTTATACTTCTTTTTTTTGGTCGAAAACCATCAGCGTATATTCTGCACAGAATCAAATCTGCTCCAAAAGCGAAAGTGATTAATATAACGTGTAATTTCGTCCCACTGCCATTCAGGGTAACGGTTAAGAAGGATCAAAACATCTTCAGATGTAAACGTACTAAATTGGAAACAGAGCAAAAAAATACCCTTGATCCAGAGAAATCTAACACGTTGGTTAATTTTTGTCACTTTCCTCTTGTGAATTTCACGACACAAAAGTTCTACAGTCACCCATTGAGATTTTTCTTTAGCAAGACCCTGCCAAACATCCTTGTAGATCTTCTCTTGCAATTCGTGTGGTAATCCTTGAATATTATGTTTTAGAGAGGGCTTATATACTGGACTAGGTTTGTTAAACGACATGGAGCAGTAGTGTCACTTCCAATCACTAGGTCCCACTAAAGGTAGGTATTGACAATTCGGAGACCATCGAGCATGTTCCAGGTAAGCGGAATCTTTCTGTTCCCACTCGTAAATGGACACACCACAACTGAAACACTTGACTTTATCCCCTTCGCCCAAGTAGAAAAATCCGGCTCTGGCTAATTCTTCAGGAGTTGGTCCAGGCAGATATTTTGGCCATTTATCTTTGAAGGTTTGGAATCGACTTTTAAAGTGATAGTATTCAGGCAAACTCGTCGGGAACGAATATTCGACTCTCCTCACCTCCGTTCGATGCAGGTACGGTAAAATTCCTAGGAGTCCACGATAACGTATGGCACCGCTTTCGCATCCCTCAGGTTTGACACGCACAGCATCACTTTCCAGGGTAGATATAGGGGTAGTAGTCATATCAACGTTCCCACGATATCCTGCTGAATCACTAAGGTCACAGCGTCTGGCATCACTACAATCGCAAGGTTTAGCATCGCACTCCACTTGAGAATTCCCAAATTTGAATGATGTCTGTTTAAATGGATTCATCTTCTTTCGCTTGGTCGATGTAGTGACAAATGAACTATTGGTCTTGGACAATGTCCCTTTTTATATGCTGCCCAATTTCGACGTGACCGTACGGTAGAGTGAAGTGATTGGGAAGTCGTACTCTTTTTTTGGTACACGATTTGATAGACTTTTTCCAAAGGTCGGCTAACGATTTGGTGTGTAGGTAAACGAACAATCTTGTGCGGTTCGTGGGTAGTCACTTTGAACGTTTCATCCTGTCCCGACTGAAAGGCTTCTTGTAGTACGTCAAAATTCACCACTCGACTTGGTGCGATAATTGAGAGTCAATCCTTTCACTTTACATTCGGTATGCATTTCTCCTTGTGGGTCTCGGTATTCGTAGCCGTAATTTTTAGGACCGCCACTTGCAAAACATAGAATCTTGTCGTCGGGATGTTCATCAGTCCAGGCTCCTAAACTGTCTCCTTCGATGACAGGGTTACACTGAATCGGACGGTGAATGTAGATGCAACTGTCCGTGTTAAAATACAACACATGATCTCCTAACAGTTCTAACACTTCGTACAATTTTAAGCGAGCGTGGGTTGTCACGTAAGCCGCAATGATGACATTTCCTAATTTGTCGGCTTCTACAAAGTCTAGTTTTTCTTCGTAATTGACTAAGATTAAGTCCTCACGAATGACATCGACGTGTTTCATGACTTTGGTTTGGTCGTGAATCATCTGGAAGTAGCGGGAAGGTTCGGACAAATACTCTGTCTTGGGTAAAGACGATCGTTGTGCCATTTTACCCCGCAAGCAATTGAGCATCACTTTGGCAAACGACCGCCTTCCTTCGTTTTTCTCGATGCGGTCTAAAGTGATATTTTTCTTTGAATATATTTTGGTCTTCGGGAGTGTGGCACCAGGAAGGATAGCCACTAGCTTCTTGTTTTAGTTTTAAAAAGGCATCCACGTAGTCTGCAAAAATACCTTTCTGTGTCTCGTCGCCCTTGCGGTATTGTTGTGTCTTGGAAAAGTGGTAAATTTCGTACACTTCTAACAGTCGGTATCCCAGGTCCAGAGCTTTAAACAATTCCACGCTCACCCAGGTTCCTGTCAAGGCGCGTTCTACCTGGCTGTGCTGACAAGGTTGATCTTGGTTGCACATTTCGGCACATGTGCGACACAAAGGAAACATCAGTTTTCCTTGGCAATGGTGAGGTAAAACGGGATGGTACAAGTCTGTGGGAGGCAAGACTTTGCACTTGATCAATCCTTCGT
Organism: Unio pictorum; assembly: GCA_030141615.1. Lineage (NCBI taxonomy): Eukaryota > Metazoa > Mollusca > Bivalvia > Unionida > Unionidae > Unio > Unio pictorum. Next base: position 3,510,639 of record JARLTB010000166.1, read on the forward strand.
ACTGACGTATGTGGTCCAAGTCAATGTGTTCTGTCATTAATTCTGGGTGCACTACGGGAAAGTGACAATATTTGCAGACGTAAGGATACAGCGAACACACGTCCAAGTATTTGATTTCTTCTCCTTTCTCTTCGTCCGCTTGGTGCAGCAAACAGGTGGCATTCGTTCGTCTTCTGTACAAACTATCCCGTGGGTTCAGGGGGTCCACCAACTTGTAACTTTCTACGATGCGTTTAAACTCAGAATCGGTTTTCAAACGCTGATCGTACTCGTGTTCCCACATTTCCACTACCTGGTATCCTTGCTGTTCTAACTTCAAACGTCGCTGACACGTGGTCTGGTACAAGTCTTCCATAGTCCGTTGTAAAAACTGATTTTTGGTGTCACGCTGAGGGTTGCACATGGGACATCCGTGAAATAAACATCCGTTAAACTCATACACGATCTGAGGGTTTTCTAAGTCCCAACCATCCACCGAATACGTTCCGATGGTTTTTTCGCCTCCTCCGTTGCGAGCGTGTTGAATCCATTTGTCTTCCTTGTCGCACAAGTAATGGAGCCAGCGTAGGGCTTTGACCGAGTATTGACGTTTGACAAAATTTGTCGTTTGAGGACTGATGACAGCTAGAGTATTTTCAGTCATAAAGCGTTTTCGGTACACTAAGGAACATGCGTTGGCAATGGTACAAGCTTCTTTCAAAGGATCGATCCCTCCGTACTCCATGAACAATTCTCGAAATTTTCCACAGCAACGTCGTAAAATGTCCACGTCAGATCGACAGTACTTTAACATTTCTTCTTGAAAGTCGAAGGGGTCCGAGACTTGAGTCTGGTACCAAGCATGGAAAGCTTCTCGTTGTTCGGTGCGCATGTTGTCGGGGTCGTAGTCGTCAGCCTCATGCAAATGGGGTAGAACGGCATGTTGATTAGCTTCGGTGGAAAAAGTGTGGAAAATAACTTTTGGCCATTTCTGTCATTCCAAACGTTTTAGGCATGCGACTCAAAGGCATGGCCAAGTAATACATCGAATCTATATGTGGAAAGACAATGTTGTTTAAAGAGAGTTCTCTTCTATGGTCCAACAGTGAGGAGAAGTTTAAGGAAGAGAAGAAGATCTGTGAGATGTCCTCTGTGTTAACAAGATACTGTTAACATTACACATAACGGCCCTTTTTCAGGGCCACTCATAGGCCTCGAAAAGATATTAGCTTTCTTTGCCTCCATTTTCCCCCTTGCCACTAGACAGTCCCTTATACAAATACAAATCATATTCCCCATGTTCAATTTCCCTTGACACTAGATAGGCCCAAATAGTTCCCATGTTCAATTCCCCTTGACGCTAGATAGGCCCACCATGTTCAGTTTCCCTTGACGCTAGATAGGCCCAAATAGTTCCCATGTTCGATTCCCCTTGACGCTAGATAGGCCCACCATGTTAAATTCCCCTTGACGCTAGATGTGCCCAAGCACTTTTTGACTGGATTTTCCCTTGACGCTAGAGTGCCCCCCTATAACTACTGTTATATATGTTTCCCTTTCTGCTTCCCTTTCCCAATATATCCTTTCCTTTCGGTCTCTTTTTCTAATTATATCTTCTTCTCGGCCTGATTTTCTACCTGTCTTTCCCTTCTCTAACTATATCAACTCCTTCTTGGCTTTCCTGTCTAGCTCTATGTTTTCTCTTTCTCTTTCACTCTCGTTTAATATAACAAAACATTTTTAAAAAGTGGTAGTACAAAACTTATATCTTAGATTCAAATAATTAATAAACTTACTTACCTCTACAGATGAAGAGGTGCAACTCCCTTTAGTAGACCGCTGATTGACAAGACTATCCGTAATGTAATGAGCTTTACCTGCGGTAAGGTATTTATGCACAGATATCGTCTGTGCACTGGCAGCATTCGGTTCTTCGCATCAAAAGCACATCGCACGTGCGGCATATGATGGGTTGAATTCACTATTTCGAAATACAACACAATAAAAATCAATCTCACTCTGGTATCTTTATACACAAACATGAAGCTCGAGTACATGTATTTAATAAATAAAAAGGTTTATATAATTACGTGACACTCACACACGCACTTTTTAAAGACAAGACATGTATAACTATTCGAAATTCTTATATTACAATAGGAAATGGCACGGCCAATATGGGTATGTGAGATAGTTTGATAGTAGCATGGGTCGAAGGTTCTACCCAGGGATTTCCCGGGCTTTTCCTACGTGTGCTAGAAAATGACATTAAACCCTTTTGCACAGTAATATACATTTTCGCTAGACAATGTTCTGATATGTTAACCCTATATACACACATGGCGGACATTATCTCCATCACGGTTTCAAACGACTCCTTTTCCTTTACGATTAAACGATTCAATAGTCTTCTTAAACATTAAGATAATCTAATGATGCTTCAACATATCTCTGTCTTGATTTCCTCTGTATGCCCCTAAGTACCCCATCTATAATAAAACCAGATTATAATTTACATTATTAAGTCAATGCAATTCCAATTGTAAATACGATATGCCTTTGTATATATTACTTGGTATTTCTGCTCAAGGGAGCGGCTAGTTACCAAAGAACGCCCCAAGACTCATGACATAAAACCTTATGGTACGTTTTAGTTTAAATTCTTTCAAAATGAACAGAAATCATTGAATTTAATCTTAAAAACTCCAAATCTATCATTCAAAATAATTATAAAAATTATTTTTATCCTGATTATCGGACAACGATGAAATAGTTATAGTTCGTGCATCTGGGTTATGAGGAGAGCGGTTAATCACCTCAAGACACCCCATGGTCATGAGTTGGAGCGAGATTGTTGGACCACTTCGAAAGTTTGATGATATTGGGCGCTGGTTGAAATTTGTAATGCCAAAAAAGCCCATATGACTTACTATATAAAGAATTAAAAGACAACTATGTACAAAACAAAGTATGGTATTTTCAGAATTGTTTATTTTAAAAACGTTTATTCGAGGGCTCCAAGGAATTGAGTCCCAGGCAAAACTTAGCCTGCCCATGACATCCTAATACTCTTGAAGAAACAAAAAAATTATGTTTTGCAGTTGATTTTTTATCAAAATGAACATAAATCCTTTATTTTATTTGATCTTTCAAAATCCAAGAAATATTTTATGCTGATTACCGCACAATTACGAATGAGTTTTCGTTCGTGCATCTTCCATGTTCTGAATAAAACCGTTCAGTTATAAATAATTCATGAATACCAAATGTGCCGCAAAATATTGGAGTATTCACTTGTTCGTTCATATATTCATATGTATCCAGGCCGCATAGCAATGAGTCTCTTTGAAGGGACTTTATTATTATTATTATTCGGGTTTAATTTGGCACATACATACTAAATTAAGCTCAAGAGATTTTATAATTATCATACTTGTCTTCGACACTGAAGGTTCTTATAGGCTTTGTTCATAAAATAAAATAAAATTAAAATAAATGAGAAATTAAAGCTAGTGCAGTGTGAATTTTTACTTATTTAGCTCTTTGTAGTATAAGGAGATTTAATATATTCCAACACGAATGTAAGAATTTAAATATAGCTACCTTTGGTTCCGTTATTTGTTCTACTGAAGATGATTAAAGAGCTCTTAAATTATTTTTAATATATTAATGTAGGACCCTGTATTTCTTACTTATTAATTGTACCGCTCTTTGTCATATAAGTGTAGTGTTTGTAGAATTTGTTCATTTGAAATTTCGGTGAATATTTGCGTCATTATCTACCATAAGAGAGAGAGAGAGAGAGAGAGAGAGAGAGAGAGAGAGAGAGAGAGAGAGAGAGAGAATGTGTGTGTGTGTTGCGAAACACACATATTTCTTTGAAACATATGAATAATGATCATATTTATCAGTGAAGATTTTCTGTCGGAAAGAATTATATTATAAACGTTCTCACAAATCTTTCCCGGCCTATGTTACGAGTGGAATTTGTTTATTATGGCGATTATCGATAAGGGACAAACCTCTACCAATCTTACTCGATAATTAGACGATGCAGTAAGTTTACTATATGAACAACAACAGTAACTAAATAATGTTTTGTTTGCTTTTATTTAATTGTAAACACTATCCTGCATAGCTGAGGGTGTTTTGGAATAGTCTTGGGTGGTTGTTTTTTTTTTTGGGGGGGGGGGGTAGTCTATAAAAACGGGTGTCTTTGGGGTCTTCAGACGAACTGGAATACCTGTCGTACAGTTATTACTAACAAGCTATACACCTTCTGAGGGTGTTAGATCGACATTGGGAAATTAATCCAAAATGATGTGGGATGTGGGTGGGGTATTTAGTTTTCTAAAACTTAGTGCTCTGAATATGCCGTCAAAGTCAATGCTTTCCTAGTTCTGCTATCCGTTGTATTAGCTTTCATCATTATTTAAACTAGTTACACGTGCAGTATGGGCATACCCGAGTATAATACTACTAACTTATGATGGCAGGTTTATTGTCCCAATGCCGCATTTACATGCAAAAGGTACTAACTTACGATGGCAGATTTAATATCCCAATGCCGCCTTTACATGCAAAAGGTACTAACTTACGATGGCAGGTTTATTGCCCCAATGCCGCCTTTACATGCCAAAAGTACTAACTTACGATGGCAGGTTTATTGTCCGAATGCCTTTACATGCAAAAAGTACTGATTTACGATGGCAGGTTTATTGTCCGAATGCCGCCTTTACATGCAAAAAGTACTGATTTACGATTGCATGTTTATTGTCCGAATGCCGCCTTTACATGCAAAAGGTACTAACTTACGATGGCAGGTTTAATGTCCCAATGCCGCCTTTACTTGCAAAAAGTACTAACTTACGATGGCGGGTTTATTGTCCCAATGCCACCTTTACATGCAAAAAGTACTAACTTACGATGGCGGGCTTAATATCCCAATGCCGCCTTTACTTGCAAAAAGTACTAACTTTCAATGGCGGGTTAATTGTCCCAATGCCGCCTTTACATGCAAAATGTACTAACTTACGATGGCGGGTTTATTGTCCTAATGCCACCTTTACATGCAAAAAGTCGTATATGCCAAATCATCTTAATAATAATGAATATTGAAGGATATTGTTCCTAACATCTTTGTGTTGTTCCATTAAGACCAGATAATTTAGACGTTCCTTCACCTGGGCCGGACATGCTATAGGGGCCCAGGGGGCCCGCCCCCCCCCCCCCCTTTAAAAAAAAAAAAAAACCTATTCACTGCTTTTGATAAAAGATGCAAAGGGGGTTCCGAATTTTTTAACTTTTTTATTTATTTATTTATTTTAAAATATTTTTTAATGCTTTTAAAACATTGAAGTTTTTAGTCACTTTTGTTAGATCCCTTTTTCATGGTTCAGATAGCACCAGATTGCACCATTTTGCGTCCTTGAAAAAAAATTTCCGGGGGGAGGGGGCATGCCCCCGGACCCCCCTAGAAGGCTCGGCGCTTCGCGCCTTCGCTTAACCCAGTAACAAGTTTGCCCCCCCCCCCGAAAAACTTAGGTCCGGCCCTGTTCACGGTATGAGCCGTGTAATTTCTCCCTTGAACTGAGATACACTGCCATTTTCCACACGAGGATGAATTAATCCGCTTATGACCGGCTATAGTATATAATAAGAAAATAAGCAAAACTTGTTCTACTCAAAGTACATGTATTAATGTCAAATATGCATTTCACTCTGGTATTCAAAATGTGCAGATCAGTTGTTGTCAAATTTGTGATAAAAGTCTCTTCCTTGTTTTTGAGGACATGAGGGCATTTAAATCAGGATAACATACTAAGTTTGAGAACTTGAGTTCATTAGTTGTTTTACTACCAAAAGGTTAGTTACATTTTGCCAAACTGAAAGACACTGTTTTAATTCTAACCTCTGACATTCAAAATAAAAATACAAAGAATGTTGGTTTGGAGGACTCAGTTGATACTGTATATTAACCAGACCAAAGGAATTAGCATAAAGTCTGATGTATAAAATAGTTATTAATTTATGATAAGTGAATACTAATATCCTACTCAAAACATGTAACCTCAACTATAAATGTTTAAAATTTGTCTACTCTTTATGTCTTAATAGAACATTTATTAAAGCTTTGCAAAAGGACATCTTTTAGTATTTTGTATTGAAATGGTTCGGTATTGTTTAAATAATAAATCATTCAAATTGACAAACAAGGCAACTACAAAAAAACTAAGAACTTCCTAGCAGAATCTGAATTTAAATGACATCCATTATTGTCAATACACAATTTGTCTGACTTCTTGATGTCAAAAGACCAACAGTGTTAAAAGTTTTTAAAATGCCTCATTACTGAAAACACTATTCTTAGTAACACAGAACAGGCAGCATGATATCAACCTTGAAATCAATCCAAACCAAAACTAGAGTTTTAGATTTGTTAGCCATACTTCATGCTTTTAATTTGCTGGTAAGTTAAGGATTCTTCTGTTTTAGTGACAGTGTCCATCGACGATGGCTGATGGGCATCATCCATATAAAATGTATTCCAGGTTACTTACTGTCGAATCTGAAAATCTGTTCCTTTTTTCTTCACACTAAAATTTTGTTTTAACATCTTTTTTTTTAGCAATTTTGGCCAAGCTTAATGCCATATGTCCCCAGTAGAGGCAGATTGTTAATTTAAACTAGAAAAGTCTTTTTTTGAGGATGCAAATTCTGTTGGGATATTTGGCATTATGTCTTAATTTCAAAATAAGCTAAAATAAAAATAGATGGGGCACTGATCTGAGAAAAATTCAGGCCGACTCCAGAGGAAACCTGGATCCAGTAATGATAAGTCTCTGAACTGCCAAAATCAATAATGGTGAATACCTCTACTAATACAATTCAGGCAATCATCTAATAAGATTGACTAAAATACTTGTGCTATATATAAAGACAGTACAAGAGGCAACAAGTTACTGAGAAAGGACTGATCTGAAGAGATAATGTGCATATTTTAATAAAAGAAAATGTAAATTTATTCAGTAGATCTCATTTTTTCCACTAGCATGTTAAAATATGGGTTGATGAAAATTCTCCAGATTTAAAGACAGAATTCCTGACCAAATTTTGCAAATCTCTTGAAGTGTTACTTTTTGAAGCTGACATCTGTTCTGTCATGTGTATGAATCTATGGAAATGTATTAGACACCCTAATGTAAGCAGTGTATTAAATAATTCCACTGACTACCATGACAAAATGTATACAAAAATACTGATCATGGTCTTCATCTTTATTAAAGAAAATGGTTACATGCAGGATGACACAACATGTACTGACAATAAATATCATCTTTATTAAAGAAAATGGTTACATGCAGGACGACACAACATGTACTGACAATAAATATCATCTTTATTAAAGAAAATGGTTATATGCAGGATGACACAACATATACTGACAATAAATATCAACAGATTTGTATGGAAAACATTTGAATCTAGTATATTTGAAAATTATTTTTCAATACATAGTCAATCTAATGTACTACATATACTCACTTATATGTCCATATTTTGTTACTGAAAATTCAATTCATGCAGAGAAGGGATTGTCGGCTTACAGACCAAAACGAATAAAAAGATTTCATAAATCTTGGGGCAATGAGGGAAACAAAATTCTATCAATTCAAATATTTTTAGTTTCATGCCACCAATTCCATTTAGAAATGGTAATACTCTATGTTACTGACAGATATTTTCATCATTCAATACTTGTATCAACAAATATTTAGATTTTAATAATTTCAAATGGTAATATTATTTAAATATACCACCCACCACAAAAGTGAAGTGCGTGTCAAAGTTGTTTACCATGGGTGTTTACTAAAGTGGTCTCAATAAACAGCTGCAAATGACATTAAAGTCGAGGAAACTGAGTTAGATGAAATTTACGATGACTAGAGGAAGATCAAGGATTTCAGACATAAAACACCTGCTCCAAACCTGCCATTACAATGGAAAGCATACACCTAGTTCCTCTGGAAAGTACAATTTTGACAGAATAATTTGAAAAGGTAAATGTCTTTGCTAAGAAATTGAAATAAATGTTATGTGAATTTTTAAATGACCCGACATGCTAGTCTCATGATACCACTGGATCAAATTGGATCAGTTACTGCTGTACATTTTTTGACAAGGCAATTTATCCAATTGCTTCCACATAAAACAACCTGTGTTGAAGTTCCATAAAAGACCAAACAATACATGCAATAACAACACAATTTAATTAACTACTTTTAGTAATAATTGTTGATTTGGATATCTATTGCAACCCTAAGCAAACATGCAAATTAAACTTTTATCACATGGATCATTTAGCAAACTACTAAATACTCCCAAGAACTCTGTGAAAAAAACTACTGGTGATCAAAGAAAAATGCATCTTTGCTGGCCAACGATCATCAATCAATTTGTTGAATATCAACTCTTGGCACAGTTTGCTAGTCAAAGCAGTATATTCCACACCAACATGTGGATGTGTCTGAAAATATCTGATAAAATCAGGTTGCTTGACACGTTAACCAAGGTGTCATAGCATCCACATGGACAACAAATGAAACCCTGCATACACACAAAAAAAGTGTATTTGTGTAAAATGACAGAAACTGGGGTGACAATATGCCTGATTTGCGTCCTTGTTTAGATGCTATGTCACAGTTACCTACAAATATGGGGAGACAACAAATCTAATATAAATCTCAATAACATAATTATTGCAGCAATTGCAAATTTGAAACTGTAAGCTGATTCTACATTTTCTGCAGATGGTTGAAGACTGCAGGTAATTTATCTTTCAGCCAACAACTGCACAAAAGAAAAGAAAACTTTATCAACAAGAAAAAAAAGGTAAGGCATCAGAAAACCAAACAAAATAAAACATTGACCTAATGTACTCAGCTATAAAAACAGGGAAAATAATATTTAAAACTACTATCAAAATGGTTTCATAAAATATTTTGTCCTTTTTCCAACATTTGTCAAATTATCTGTTATTTTTAAGAATACTTACTTTGCTTGAGAGACAAAAATAACAGCTGGATTCATATTTATCTTGTTCTAAATATTTTAAATTTTAACCCTGTATTTATCTGTAATACTGCTGTGCGGACAAATATTTTAAGGAATAAATTTCCCTTTATCCACTCATTTATTACAATATACTAAACATCACCATTAAAGTAACAAAATAAAAAATATAGCCTTGTAATTATAATTTACGGGGTTACCTAGTTTACAGTACAGTAACTGGTAACATGTAAAAGCATTAAAATAAAATGCCACTTTAAATGTCTTAAATAAATTTCCAATTTATTTTTTGTTGGTTTTGGAAGCTTTGCCAAAAATGAAGTCTAAAACATTTCACATCTATTTTGAAACCACCTCAAGAAATGTGCAGGGGAGCTCAGACACAGATGCCATCACACAAAAGTCATTACGTATTGAAACCACAGTAATCATGTTTTCAGAAAACAGTATCATTTATTCAATCCACAGTGGTCAATGATGTTAGGTTGAGTAGGCCTATCCATGGTTCCCACGCTTTTCTAAAGATAAATTTTCAGGTCATTTCCAGGATGAAATTAATTTTTGGAAGGTTCACATATGACCATTACTGAATAGAATTAAAGATATATCTGGACATTTTGGCTGGGGTGTGTGGTCATTGGAACTGCATATCGAAAATTTGGAATTTGCCATCACTGTGCGTAGCGACATATGGTAATTGCTTACCAGTGAGCCTAGCAAATTTCAACAGTTATATCAACTTGTACCTACATGAAATCGATAGGAAAATGATTTATTTTCTCACTAATGGCAAATATTATAAACATTCTGTCTTTAATCCACTAACTAACTAGATGAAACCTGACCCTGTACTCGCCATTTGCATTTCTAGTCACACGAGTTTACAAATCTCAAATGATGACATCGTAAGTACAATCATTATGTAATAGCAACAATGAACTCCTTTTTAATGTTGTAAAAAAATTCAATTTTATTAAATGAAGTAAGATAATTTTTGTAAAAACCAGTAATCTGTCCAGTCTGATTTATCAAGCAGACAGCACGTGTCAACACGTAGTCACTTGATACAACAAAACTCCAGAATCTGTTATCAGAATAATATATAATTATGGAGAATTTTGTGTTCTTTCATTTTTGTATTTTCTTTACTAGCATCACACAACTTCCATTTAATTTTTTTTTCTACAACATTTGAAAATGTGGAGTTAGATTTATATATGTTTGCAACTAACAATGCAAATCATGACTACCAGGCAACATTTCATCAACGCGATAATTTTATCTGTCTTTCAGCAGATTAAAGTCATTATGATTTTAATACTAAAAATTTTTGAGAAAATAAGTAAGTTTCATATTGATTTCCTGCATGTATCACTATATCTAACAACATTTAAGTTTGCTTGGCGATCCGGTAAGTAGCTATGCTTTTCCACGGCCATGTTGACCTCTTGAGATGCTAGAATGGTTTTCATACCTCCTATGTAACGAATGATACAGATATCGAGCTGACTTTGAAAACCTAAACTGCACTCTCCGAATATTTTGGTTATAACTCGATAATCGTAAATCACGATCAGTTTAGCTATGACTCAGTTATGATTGTTTAGGACATCAAGTAGTGGCGGAAAATTCCCGAATTATTTTCCTAACTTCATCAATATTTGTGAAATTCAAGAACTTTTCATGGTCAGGATAAAAATTATCATTTTTCCGAACATTTTTTTTTTTTATTTCCCAGTAGTGTGGGAACCCTGCCTAACTTTAAAATCATAAGTTTAATTTGACAATTAGAAAATGTAAGTGTTTTTGAATTTGGGAAACTAAATATAAATAAGATTGTTCTAGTGGCAGTTTTTTAAAGTCATATGGCCACAATACATAAAGCAATAAACAAAATGGGTACATTACCTTAAGATCTAACACAAAGACTGAGGCCCTCAGTCTACAAATGCAAATCAGAAACTAGCATTGTTTCATGCTTATGCTGATTATGAAACATAAAGAATTATGGTTCGAAACGAAAAGCAACATAACTGATGCAGCCAACGTGTTTGTGATGATTTCTGTCAACAACAAAAAAAATGGCAAATTTCTAAAACTTGAGAAGCTTGTATCTTCTCTTGGCAAGTTAGAGTGGTTACACCATCAGTACAAAAATTAGTCATAATTACCATATTTTTTTTAATGGGAACTTAAAAAAGAATGTTTAATATTCACAATGATTACATTATTATTACAAATAAATTTACCCTAATGATTACACTATTATTACAAATAAATTTACCCTAATTATTACACTATTGCAAATACATTTACACTGTATGTCTTCTTTTGTTCAGATGCACGTGTGAGAGGGAGAGATCTTGTGCTGCAAATCTGCTTCAGAATCAGAGATGAAACAGACTAATGACAAACTTCATATTTATTAGAGAAAATTTTATAATTACTTTATTCAATCAAACACTTGTAATCACTGGGCAACCTGTTAACAGTCTGAACCAATACAACTTGTCTACATTGAACAGAACAATGTTTAAATATGATATCAGCATATGATATGAGTGTGCTGTTTTATTATGGTTGCAATAATCACACGGATGGACAAAATCTACTGCAAGCTTTAAAATCATTCTGGTTGGAACAGTGCTAGCTGAGACTGCATACTGTATCAATTAACAGAACATAGCATAGATACTTTAAGGTAATTAATTAAACGAGTAACACACATAATAATCTCAAACAGTTAACTGGTTTGTTCAAGTACAACTGTTTCCATTGTCAGCTGATATGTTGCAGCCGTCACAGGAAATGACAATGCAAATACTACACTGACTACAATCATAAATTGAGATGATATAATACGTTACCAGAAATAATTAATCATATAAAAAAAATCATAATAACAAAATTTAAAAATTAATAAACTCTACACAAGCAATTGAATGTGTGTGACAAAAATAAAAAATTATTATTAAAAAAAAAAGAAATAGGGAATCAGAATTTTCCTAAACTCTTAACAAGAGGGACCCATACAACAAATGACTGGTGATTCTTTTAATCATTTATGTATGGTAAAACTACCATATATACTCACATACAAGTTAGGTTCAACAACAAACATGAAAGATCCTGATCATCCAGCACATAGTACACTAGCAGATCAGGGTCAGTATTTATTTTTGGTACCAATTACTCCTAGACCCCAATTGATAGGTGCATTATGCAATGTCAGTTTTGTTTTACTTTTTACCACTTAGACCCAGACCCATATTAATTGATGCATTATGTATTGGCAGATATGGGTGTATGCAGTTTGATCAAACTTTTATGTGTTTAAATACGGTAAGTAAATATTTATATCACTGAATAAACCATATACAATGAAACTTTACAACCAAAATAAATCTTAAGCACTATATTTTCAGTAGGCAAGTCATAAGCTGTAATGAAGTATTAAATACATCACTGTAGTAAAGGAGCATTGCTTAGTGTATATATCTACCAGTTTATATCTAGTCTTTGATATGACAAGATACCATTAGTCAGATATTTTTCATAATGTGCTTGCTATAGCTTTCAGGAAAACAAAATATTTAAATAGCTACTTCATGTAAAAATGATGGCACTGAAAACGTAAATGTTTTTCTAATTGAATTTACAATTTCCACATTTATTTTGGTCAAAACTTGACAAATTGAGAATATTCTCAGCTTCTTATAAACAATTTACCATGTACACCTATACAAATATTCTCCTGTATAAATAAATCTACAAATCAAAATAAATCTACAAATCAAAATAAATCTACAAATCAGACACTAAAATGAATTCAACAATGTGAAAAAGCCAGAGTCCTTAAATAAATAATCCTAGCACTCAGTCAATTTCTTTGGATATGTGACTTGAGCATGTTTAATGGTGCTCTCCCCTGATTGCTGCTCTTTTTGTCTTCAAAACTGATAAATCATCACAACACTGTTTCCTTTAAATACTGCTCTGTGAAACTACTTAATTCTTTGTCCAACCAGTCAGCTTTATTTCTGCAAAAAAAGGAAAACATTAGACATAAGGATTTACTAAAGTCCTGAGAGATTGCTAAGAATAAATACAAATACTGTATAAACATTAGTGACACATACAAGAATATCTTTCTTATGAACATTTTCAAACTTTATCTGTAAAGCTATTAAAAATATTACTTGACAAATATGTATTGTAATTCTTTCCTTTTGTACTGTGATAAAATATCCATAAAACTAACTATAACTGGAAATCATGGGAGACCAAAACTATTATCCTAGGACTTTGAAATACTGATACATTTTCTTATGGCACTAATGATTCCTCAAAGACAGAAACATGAATATATCCTATGTCACTAAAACTGTATGTTATCATGAATATGTTTGGACATAATTACTGTACATCTTATTATCATGAATAAATCCTGTTACTTTCACTTGAATATCTTGAATATAATATCCCATAGGACTACTAAATTATGTGTCAGTATCAAGAATTGATGTGTTTAACTACTACTGTTGACCTTAGAATATATCCTGTGCAACATTTATTCCAGGGGAACCGAGTGGCTGAGTAGTCTAAAGTGCTCTCTATTACAGATCACTGCCATCTCACCTCTGTCTGCGTGGGTTCAAGTCTCAGATCGGCCAATGTGGGTATGTGAAAAAGCTTGCCAGTTTGCCAGTAGCTTCTCGTGGGTCCGTGGTTCTTTCCCGGCGTTTTCCCTGGTTCTTCCGTCACCATTAATAGTGGCCGCCATGTATAGCTATCTTGTGCTGAATAATAGCATTAAACCCTACAACTACATTTATTCTATATTTCATTATCATATATACATTGGTGTCACAACTACTATACTCCTCACTATCAATAATGTATTTGTGTAACTACTACTGTACACCTGAGAATATCTCCTGTGTTACTTTTATTGTATATTGTAATGTCAGGGACATATCCTGTGTCACTCCTACTGTACTGTACATTATATTATCATGAATATATCATGACAGTTTTAGAGTACATCTTATTTTCAAGAATATACCATGTGTCAGTACAGTAGAACTTCGGTTATCCAACAGGGTGCAGGACTAAGACCATCACAGACATGAGAATGGATGGATAATGGCATATGTACATTAAAATTATGATCCATAGACCGAGTTATCAAAAAATCATAATATAATATCTACATATGTACATGTAACTGGTTTTAATATTTTGATGTACAATGCTCTGACGGTTAACAGATACTGACAGTTAATATGGTGACAGATAATCTAAGTTCTACTGTACAAATGAAATCATTACTATCAATATATCCTGTGTCAAATTTATTGTACATCTTATTATTATGAATATATCATTTGTCACATTTACTGTACATATTTTAATTATGAGAATATCCTGTGTCACATTTACTGTACATCTTATTATTATGTATATATTTTTAATATGTATTGTATTACAATAGCTGCACATATTATTATTAATATATCCTGTTTCATATGTACTATACTTATTATTGTGAATACATCTTGTTTGTATATTGTATTACATTAACTGTACATATTATTACAAATATATCCTGTCACATTTTCGGTCCATATTATTATGAAAATATCTTGTGTATATTGTATTACATTAACTGTACATAGATGAATATATTCTGTGTTACAAACACTACATCTTTTTATTATGAATAAACCTTGTATGTATATTGTATAACATTAACTGTATGTATTACTATGAACATATACCGTGTCGCATTTACTTTACTTCTTATTATTTTGAATATATCCTGTGTCACATTATCTGTACATCTTTATTATGAGTAGATCTTGTAAATATAATGTGTATATATAATGTATTATATTAACTGTACATATTATTATGAATATATCCTGTGTCACATTTACTGTACATCTTTATTATGAATATATCTTGTATATATAATGTATCATACTAACTGTATCCTATGTCACTACTACTCTTCATCATATTAACTGTGATAAAGCTGAGTTAGAGAACTCTGTAATAGGATCATTGTATGTGATTTTGACTGCTTTAAATAAATTATGTATGTGCCTCTGTTCTGGCAGGGAAAAGGCTGCTGTAACAATAACAGTATTTATTACAAAGGTCTGTAAAAATACACTGACAGAAATTGATATGACTTTGTTCTTAAACATTCAATTTAGCAATAGTCTGCTATATATAAGACTCTCTATTCTCTGTTTTTCAGGTCACATTGGCCAATGACTTACCTGAAAACTTTTGCCTTTGTTTTGACTTCGTGTAGCTGTGAGATCTCTTTGTCCAGTTGTTTGATTTCTTCGGCCAGCTTCTCACCAGATACATCAACATGGTGACACAAACGGGCAAATGTTGAACTCAGCTCTCTAAAATACAATCACCCAATAATGTGTTTAACATGCTAAAAGTAACCCACTATCTACTGATTCCAAAGTCAGAATTTTTGTCAGTAAAAACTACCATAAATAAAATGCCAGTTTCTGAATAACCCCTATATCGCTAAAGAACTTACAGCTACTGGAAACAACTTTATAAATCAATTTGGACTACTGCCCAACAATACAGTGGAACTTAGCCCTACTCCTCCAGTAAATCCTTGTATAATGGGATTGATTAGGTATTTAATGCATGTTACATGATAGCTGTCTAGTTTTTGTAGTTTAAAATTCGGAATTGTCTGTTTGCAAGCTGCTAATTCAATGTATCTGTCAACTGATGATGTCCTGAAATTATTATTTCATATTGTGAAGGAATTTTCTTTGCCAGTTTCTGCACACTAATTGCAAAGAATCTAGTATTTTGATTTGTTTGTAGTCTGAACTGAAAGAGTATTTTTTCTCTATACATTGGCTGGACCCTGTTTAAGTTCCACCATTTTTAGATTCATCTGATGCATGATTGACATCATGATTTCCTTGTTCATTATCATTGTGCATATCAACATAAACAACTTCACTCTGAATGTTATTAGAATATTAAAATAATGAAAAGAGGTAAGAGTTTTAACTAGTTGTTAAATTTGATGCATTGTCCTGCCATGCTAGTCTCATCATCAAAAACATGTGCTCTCCTCATCTTTCTTACTAAAGCATTAGACATGACATACAGGAAATACCTGACATCATTCACAGCTATACAAGGAATACATCTTGAGAGTGAAATGTTTGTGTGTGTATATATATGTATGTATATATCTTCTTCTTCTTGGTAGTCTCTCGAGTCGAGGAAGACAAGTTGTGCACTTTCATTCAACGGTGGACGTGCATGTGACTCCGGAGTCAGAATTTCGATACATGTGGTTGCAGGTGGGGCATGGGACACCGGTGGTTGTTGGTATCTGGGATACATTTCTGTGGCGTCTCTCACGAGTTGCAGCAAGACGCTGGTGGTGGTCAACCTCAAAGGTGGAACAGGCTTTTCTGGTCAGGGCTCGCCATTGCTTTCTGTCTGAGGCAGCGAGCTTGAGCTAGCGTGGTTGAAGGTCTGCCCATTTGATGTTTGTCTTGAAGTTGTCTTTGTACCTCTTGTGAGGGCGGCCTTGGTTTCGGTTCCCCATGGATAGCTCACCATAGAACAACTGCTTTGGGATTCTGCTTTGATCCATGCGGATGACATGGCCAGTTCATCGAAGCTGGGCCTAGATTATTTTGGCTTCAATGCTTGTTGTGTTGGCTCTATCAAGGCTATATCTCGATAGATAGATATATAGATAGATATATATATATGTAGTAAAGATTATATTTTGCATTCTTGGATACAATGCTCTTTTAACTTTTAAGTGTAAATTCTCCAATCAAATAAATTCCTAATATGTATTCCAAAGGCTGTTATGATGTTGCTAACATGTATTTTTAGGTTCAAGATTTCTTGTAAACTCAATCATCCATTTTATTATTTTTTTAATATATTTTTTTTTTGCTTTTATCATTATCATCTTAGGATGGCAAATTTACCTAATTTTTGATAGAGTTGCTAATTAGATAAATACAACTTTAATCCTTTCGCATGTAAAAAGCAGTACTATGTTGTTTTCCCCATTGGAAAATCTGTAGTACTATTATAACACTTTTGGAATTGTTTATTATATTTATGGAACTGTTAATTATAATATTTTTGGAATTGTCTTTTATAATACTTTTGGAATTCTTTGCTATAACACTTTTGGAATTAATTTATGATATTGTGAAACACATCCTGGATATTAGTTTTTAAACCTGTATATGACATTACTGAATGCATGGATTTATTATATAAATAGATTTGAAAAATGCTAAGCGTCATGATATTTCATTACATAGAATTGTAAATCGTCAATTTATTTGTACATATTCATCTCAATAATACAAATGTATTTATTCTACATTGGTTTTGTCTTTATTTGTCCTATCTGTCTATCCATCTATCCAGTTTGACTTGCAAATCAGTGAAATTCCCCTTATGAAGCCATAAGGTGGGGTCAACATTTAAACTTGTACATGTGGTAATTAAAAATTGATTTCAACCGACTGTGACAAATCAGATCACCTGAGTACTTTGTTAGACTATATGTATGCATTTTTGCTTAGGGCAAGCACACAAATAATCCATCCAGTAACTGTATCTCAACTAAACTTTGAGATCTGTAACAGATTATTTCAATGGCCACATTAAAAAAACGATATAGTGGCATCATTACCATACTTCTAGGTATACCCAAGAGGTACAAGTTGACAATCAATATATCTGGGAGTAAACATAATCACAAAGTTCTAAAATATTGAAGTTTGAGGTGACAAAGTAATCAGCAAAATTACAATGTATTAAAGTTTGAGGTGACAAAATAATCAGCGAAATATAATTACAATATATAAGGTGACAGACTACCTGATGTCGCCTGCAACTGACAAAATTGATTTCTGGATGAAATGATGCATCTTATAATTATCGGACTGACCAGCTGCATCTCCACCTCCCCCACCCCCATCATCCAGGTAAATCTCCATGGTCTCAATTAGTCTGCAGGTAGTTACAGAATCATCATCTCACCTGCCAGTACTGTTGATCCCAGGGTTTTTTACCTGCCAAGGCAGGCTGTCTCTCAGGACCATAGCCAAGTGGTGAAAGTATTCACCTTTACAGATTACTAACACATCTCACTTCTGTCCATCTGAGTTCGAATCTTGACATGACCAATGTGGGTACGTGAGAAAGCTTGCCACTAGTTTCTCTTGGATCAGAGATCATAAAAGCCTTAAACCACAAAAAACCTTTCTCCACCACCATTCCTCACCCCAAGTTAAATCTGACACAGGTTCATGTTACCAACACAGTGATAAACTGATGTTTGACATTCCAGTCAACTGATCTCTTCCAAGTCTCTGTGTTAAGTCATATATCCAAGTATTATATAGACAAATTGTTGCTTGACATTCCCATCTATTGACCTCTAGAAAAGTAAAATATCCAAGATAAACCATTATAAATTGATGTTTGACATTGCAATCTCTAGCAAGCCTGTTTGTAAAGTCAGATATCCAATAAACTAACACTGAGATGAATTGATTTTTGACATTCCAGTCTACTGATTTCTTGAAAGAATCTCTGTTACGTCACAAATTCAAGACACAAATTAATGTCACTGGCTGATTTATGCTGATTTATATTCTTGCCAACATGACTGCAGATCTCTTTATCGTATGTAAGCAAGCCAATATCATGAGACCCAGAAACATTGACCATAGAATAGACAAGCACAATTGTTGTGTGTTTAGATTAAATCAGTTTTAAATAGAGAAATATTTCATTTTGAACTAACTGATCAAACAACTGGGCAAACTTACTGTTGAACCTGATGGCTGCAGTTACTGCTGGTTAGGTCCACAATGAGACGTAGTTTGCTGCCAGCATAATCCACATACTGTCTCTTGAAGGCTCGTTCCTTGGCTTTATTGGTCCAAATCAATCGCTCGTACACATACAAACTAAAGTATGCCATCAGACAAACCCCAATCACTTTCAATCCAGCTGCCTTGGCCACCTGTTATATTCATATAAAACTGTCAGACAACTGTATAAGAGTTCTGTGAAGAATGTACTGCATTAAAACAATTTCATCAATAGCATGCAAAAATATTTTTGAACAATCACAGTAAACATTTTGGTCTCCCAAATGACCTACTTTTTGATTTTTGAACTATTTTTTGTTTACAGTGGCATTTTAAAAAAAAACAGAAATATGTTCATGCAATGCCAAGCCTGACAACTGACCAGAATGAAAAGACAGATGTACAGTCTTATAATAGGTAGTTCTAGTCACCCCTACCACATTTATGGTAAAAGGCAATAAACAGAATGACAAGGGTGGACTAACTGAGGTACAGTCATATAGTCATCCCTGACACATTTAAGGTGGAGACAATAAACACACTGACCAGGATGGACAGACTGAATTATACCTACACTGACCAGGATGGACAGACTGAATTATACCTACACTGACCAGGATGGACAGACTGAATTATACCTATCTACAGCATTGTACCCCAACCATGTAAAAAATATGAAGAGATCCTATGCCCTTCAATGAAGCAAACAAAACTACTGTCAAAGAAAAAATAAATTACCTATATAGAATTTTTTTTTTTTTCAGGAAGTTAAATCAATGATCTTAAGTACATACAACATGAAATATACGGCTATGTTTATACATAACAACCATGACAGATAACACGATATTCTTGCAGTAATTTGGTTTCCAAATAACACTTGCTATATTTCGGATATTCAATGATACAGTATTCAATGCATGCCATATTTACTATGATCTGTTTTTGTTTCCAGTGAAGGATCAAATGTCCTTATATGATACACTGAAACTCATGTCTGAAAATGGAAGTAGTTACTAGATGAACAAAGGACAATCCAACAGAAAACTTTGTATGAATAATACAGATGTTATTTAACACCAGTTTCCACGATGGCATTCTACATAACTGGTTTTAAATAAGACTACTACTTCATTTGTTTAACAATATGTATGAGATATCTTGCAATTATTTGACTGCTCTGAGTTAAACTCAAAAGACAGGCTGAGAATGAGGTAAAAAGACAGGCTCAGAATGGGGTAAAAAGACAGGCTCAGAATGGGGTAAAGAGACATATCCTATTAAGGATAGGGTAAATGAAATATATTAGTAGTAAAATGACACAGTGTGTGTGTGGTTTGGATTTTGAACATAGCATTCAAACATTTTCAGTCATATCACTATGATATTTGCAGTGTAACAGTTTATAATGCTGTCTAGCATTGGAGCATCATGCAAAAGACTGTAGCATCAATTCCCACACTCTCTCATTATCTAGACACCAGACCGACCTGTCTTTACACTACCCTCTTTATGCTGAGTGCCAATCAAGTCAGCTGCAAGTACTATTTTTATTAAGTCTTTGGCATGACTTAACCATGGTTTGAACACACAACCTCCTGCATCCCAGGCAGATGTTCTAACCAATAAGACACTGGCATGGTCCCAAATGTAACAGAAATCTGCTCCTGTTCTGTTTGTTGTTGTTTTCGAACTTCTTGCAGAACTAGAGGTTCAAAAAGGCAACTTCTTATTGAATAAAGTGTTAAAAAAAAATATTTTGATGATTCTTAGAAGTTTTACTTACAAACTGAGAAGCATTAGTGTTCATCACTGTACCTCAGGTAACTTTTTACGATATAAATCAAAAACAAAAGAAACCTAAAAGTTTCATCACTTAATCTCAAACATATTCTGGTGTGCAAGAAAAAGTGTGATGAACAATATACAATACTGAGCAGTGGTCTTGATCTTTATGATGGTAATCCCAAAACTAAAGACCTTATAGTGATGATATATAACTATACTTTGTTTCATCCCTTTCTCTTGTTGTAACAGCTGTTATTGCAGAGTTTAACACCATTTTTCAGCACATGATAGGCTATACATGGCGGCCAGTATTAATGGAGAAAGAACCCAGGAAAAACCCCAGAAAGAATCACCGACATAAGAGAAGCTACTGGCACACTTTCTCACATACCCACATTAGCTGAATCTGATACTTGAACCTACGCAGAGGTGAGATAGCAGTGATCAGTAACTGAGAGTGCTTTAGACCACTCAGCCACTCTGGACCACTTTCCCTTTGTCTCAAATGGCTTTACAATATTAGAGTGGACAGGAAAGTGTGGACATTTCAAATACTGAGATAACCTTGACCTTGGAGATAGGACCATAAATGTGATACATGTTAAACTTTCTAGTAATGATGTACATGTATACCAGGTTGTACTCCTTAATTTTGAATGAATTTCAAAAATACAGAGTGGAAAGTAAAGTGTCATCAAAAACAAACACATAGTAAAGATG
Organism: Unio pictorum; assembly: GCA_030141615.1. Classification (NCBI taxonomy): domain Eukaryota; kingdom Metazoa; phylum Mollusca; class Bivalvia; order Unionida; family Unionidae; genus Unio; species Unio pictorum. The sequence goes on from JARLTB010000166.1 coordinate 3,532,118, forward strand.
TGATCTTGACCTTGAAGAATGTATCCTCACTATGGTACACAGAGCTCCCAACCCTCCAAACTCACAAATTGGTGAAAAGAGGGATACAAATTAGTGAATTTTAAACACAATTAGTGAAAAACTATATAATGGCACTAGCTCTGACCACTTTGAGGGTCAGTACTGCATATGAAAAACCCCAAATAAAAAAAATCTGATTATTTACACTAATTACATGTACAAATTTATTTGCAGCCAAATTTACTGATATACACAAACTTCACGCTATTTGCCATGATGTGATGCTGTGTCAGTCTTGATCTTCTTCAAGTGGGCTATGGAAATTTGTTTTCTAAACAGTTCAGGCTCCTTGCCGGGTAGGTGATCTTAGTGACTAAATTTGTTGCCAACTTGCAGCACCTGAGGAGGTCCTATACAAACTGTCTTATTTTTCTTCACAACAGAAAATACTCTTTCACTGTCGCTGATCTCCAACAGAAAAAAAGTTAAGTTAAACAAGAAAACTCAAAAACAATACTTCAACTCTGGCTGCCTGCAAGACTTGAGTGGGTGGCTAAAACTATTTCAGAGCTGAAATCAGCTGTATTGTCTTACGTTTTCCAATATTTGTGGTTTTTGTCAACAGTGTGAATTTTCGTTGCTTGTAATTTTTCAGTCAGTATGTACTATATATTATTATATAGTACATGAATGACAGGTAAATTGTAAGCAATGAAAAAGAGTCCCTGTCCACATTCACAATTCTAAATTTGCAGATCATTGTGTGCAAAACAGCATAATGTCTATCAATGTTTGATGTCTGAATGCAAGGCCAAATTTTGGCCTACTCCAATCTGTACTTCACTTTTTGTGGAATACATTTCTTTTGCCTTAGTAGTGTAGCTTATTTACGACATGGTATTAATCCAGAAGCACTGATCTAGTGGCCTAGTGGCTACAGCATCCACCTCGGATGCATGATGTAATATGTTTGATCCCCAGCCGAGTCATAACATTGACTTACAAAAATGATATTAACAGCTGCCTTGCTTGGCACTCAACATTAAAGGCATACAACCTAAGTTAAAACGAATGAAATTATTTTGTTTTTTTTTCAGTTCGTGATTACTTATTTAGTTGAAAAATTACGATTCAGGCTGTTACTGAGGCCGAAATCAGGCTAGTATTGGTAAATTTTGTGATAAAATACGCGATTTTCAATTATTGTCTGCAGACAAAAATTCGCTATTTGCCACACCTATATTCATGTAACCTCTGTGTTGACCTCTCCCGAAGATTAAGAATTTTAGCCATGCGCAAACACGTGTTTACAAAAATAATGGCGTGTCAGCAACTAGATCGAAGCCAACACTTAGATTCTGAAAGGAGGAGGGAAAAAAAGCTGTTTGGGCAAATTATGTCAGCACACGCATATGTATTGGTGACCAGCATGAACGATGGAATAAAAAGAAGTCCACTTTGAGCCTAGAAAATAATCCAGAGGTCGCCGAATTCTTGCTGGATACTGGTGAGTCTCAATTTTGCAATAACAGTCAAGTTTTTATACCGCTGTTTTATTTTTGTATTGTTAACTCTTTATCAAACCTCTTAAAATAACATATTTTATATAAACTGGCATTATTCCATTTAGCTTGAAATAAAATGCCATAGCCCTGCAACAATATCGCTGAAATCAGCATGTACAGCTGTTTATTGAGGCCACCGAAGGGGTATTAATGATCATCTTCATTTTCGCATGCAACCATAAGACTATTTAGGGGCAAGCAGACACTACTGTTTTGTTTTTTTTAATACAAATTATTTATAATGTAAATAGTGATGGCTGTAAATAAAAGTAATGCAATACAGTTAAGTATATTTTGTGCATGACCAAATTAAATAGCACACTATGTGTGCATAAATGCCCGTGGGGATGTGGCATCATTCCTTACCCCACAGGAAAAATTAAATAACTTTCTTTTGAAAGATAAAACAGTGAATAATGTCCCACCGGGGCCGGTTCACTTTAATTTAACATTCATTCATTCACTATTATTTGTAAAATATATATAAATTTTTGTGTCTAATGAAATATTTATTTTCCCTTGCTATATTAGTTATGAATTTAATGCCAGTGCAAGGAAAACATCAGAAACAGAGGATTGTCAAAGAAGACATGGCCACAACTTCCACACCTGGGCCAACAATTCATCGGATACAAATTCCTGCTGTCTCTGATATAACCACATCAGAATCAGATATGGCATCTATGTAAGTATTACTACATTTTATTAAATTTTATGTATTTTTACTAGTTTACAAATATTTTGGTAGATACACCTGGAAATGTATCATTCTATACTAGTTTAATATTTTGCAGTTGGAAAAGATTGTACATTTTGTTAAAATATGATTTGTTTTATTTAGAATAATATTTTTGTTGTAAATTGTTGGCACATGTCATTTTTGTTATTGATATGATCATATGTTCCTCATCATGCTGTTTGTATTTTAGTTAGTCTCAAGTGAGAATAGACTTTGACTAAATGAGTCACCCCTTTAAATAAATTATTATTATTATTATTATTATTATTATTATTATTATTATTATTATTATTTCTTGAGGCATTATCATTCCCATTATAATAACCAAGATAAATGATAATGCTTTCTTTTGATACAAAACTAAAGATTTCCAAGTTCAACATTAGTATTTACACATTACAAAATTTTAATTTTAAGGGATTCAGTCTTGTCTGAAGTTGAAAAACTTAAGGAGAAGGAAAGTGTTATGATGGAAAAGTCTAAAAGTTTTATCAACCCATTTGAGAAAGTATACTAACAAAAATAATTGTGATACATACAAAAAAGGAGAATATTCGTGTTAAGTATACTAAAAAGCAACCATATATATACATGTATAGTATTGTATTGGTATTTGTGGATGGTATTTGTGTATAAACCAGAAAATTGCTCCCACAAAAGCTTTCTTTGCAGTGTATGAACATACAAGTTAAAAATGTGTAATTACAATATATCTTAAATATAGTATTGATGCATAATTGAAAAAATGAAGATATACTGGTTATGATTGTAAGAATATGAATACATTGTATTATAAATACAAACCACACTAAGGCCATAGTTATGGTTTGTCCGTTTAGTACACTTGGAGAGGGCAAGGGGGGGTTTACCCAAATGCATATGCTTGTGTATGGGGGTGGGAGGTCTGCTGATTATGTATTTACACATATACCTCGATAGTAATTTGTCTAATATGTAACCTGCATGACTGCGTTCAGTTGGTGTTTGAGTTTTAGTGGACAATCAACAAACTTTTTAAAGTTACACAGCTTATTTATTTGATGCAGCCAGACATTCAACATTGGTGGACTATCTGTTATATTAAATACATAATATTATTAATCCTTGATCTTTTCTGTGTGGATTAAATATAGGCTGTTCTACAGAATGGGGAGGGCAATTGCATGTACTCAGATAGGGTGTGTGTAAAAAAATAAAGTATGCATGTGTACAGGGAGGGAGGGGTCAAGCTTTACCCGATTTTTGTGCACATGCCCATTGTTGGAATCAGATTTTGTTTCCGGAATTTTTACTTTTTTGCTTGCAGTCTAATTCATATCGGTCTGAGATATACACAGACAGATAAACATTTTCAGAAGTAGGATAAATTGGGGATTGGAAGTTTCTTGTTTGTTAACATAATAATTCATTTACGTTAAAATATTAATGCTTTACCTGAAAGTTGATAAACCATCTATTTGTGGTACAATTTAATCTTTTACAGAAGAAATTTTTTTAAATAAATTTCATAAACCAATTTTGTTTAGAATTAGTCTAATGTAATTAGAAAATTCTGTAAATAATCTAAACATTTTTATGATATATGGGTTAGATACAGGTTTGCTATATTTACATTTTCATCTGTAGCAAAATGATTTGTTACATGTAATTGAATGCAGTTTTTATTTGGACTTTTGAGAATTAAAAAAAATATAAAATGACATTGTCTGTGAAATGTTTGCATTTTCTTGTCAGATATCAAAGGTCATTCAACAAAAAAGTGAGAGATGGTCTGCAAACCCAAAGAAAGCTGATATTGAAAATGAGGTTAGATGATAGAGTTGGAATGAACCAGCCAGTTGTTTTGGTCATAAATGATCATAGGTGAATATCTGATGTACTTACTCCAATACCACCACCACCTACAGAACAGATTGTTACAAAACAGAAATCTCATTTTAAGTTATAATGATTTAGGCCTTTTAGTCAGGTAACACCTATTGATATCAAATTGTTATGGAGAGACTATACTAGTGATTGTATGATAACAAATGATCCCTACCATGGACCCATATAGACTTTGACTTTCTTGAAGTGTCTACTATGAGCCAAAGTCCAGCATCTGTTTGATTTCCAAGATTCAGTTTATCTTCAGACCACTGTTGATTATGTTCTTAATGCTTTTAAAAAAACATGCATTTGAACCACAAGATGTAGGACCTTTTCAAACTTTTCATACCCATTGCATTTATACTTGTCTTATATGTATGTTTAGATTGAAGTAAATGCAGTGTATTTTGGCCATATTATGTATTAAAAAAAAGAACAGCAGAAACTATTCATTGTAATTCATTTAATCTTATAGGAGTAACAAGATTAAAATCGTGTAATTGCAAGTCGGTATTATTGCATAATAAAGTACCTTTTAATAATTTTAATTTCTACATGTTTTGTGTAAAATTGCAGTCAGAAAGATTTCTAGGATACTTTGAAGAAGAAAAAATGTACATTGGAGCAAATGACTTCAATCCATGTATGTATGTATGTATGTATGTATGTATGTATGTATGTATGTATGTATGTATGTATGTATGTATGTATGTATGTATTTTCATGAAAATGAATTAAATCAGAAAACAGCATTGAGCTTAACAACATTGTTTCGAATTCCACAGCATAGTATTGTCCCATATTTCTTATTTCATTATTAAATATTTAGGCTAAATTTTCTAACACAAAATAATTAGACTTTGTTTTAATTAAATTATATATTTTCCTGAATTTATTTGCCCAATTTTTTAAGAATACAATGTAATGAAGTGGTTTATCACAGGTGCAGCGATGTCTGCTATTACCGGTTTACATACAGTTTCAAACTAATTTTATAAAGAAAAAAATGCTGTTAACTTCTGGGGTTTTTTTGTTATAAAAAAAGAAATCAATTAAAAATGATACTGATTATATTTGTTAACAACAAATTACTATTTACATACTGGTGTTGACCGTTCCAGTGGCCTAGTGGTAGGAGCATCCACCTCAGATGCAATAGGTTGTGGAGGCCTTGATCCCTGGCAAGGTCATACCAAAGACTTAAAAATGGTATTAACAGCTGGCTCATTTGGTGCTCAGCATTAAGAGGTTAGTGTATGGACTGGTCGTCCTACTGTCAGGATAATGTAACTGGGTGGGATGTCATGCTACATGTCTGTGGCATGATGCCTCAGTGCTAAATATCACTATAAACTGCCACACTGCAAACATCGTAGCAATATGACTGAAATTGGTATATTTTCATCACTGTACAGTAGGCCCAATTTCATGAACTCAGCAGTGATATATTGCTGCAAACAGGGTTAAAGGTCAGTTAGCAATTAAAACACCCCTGTGAATGTGTAAGAGTTTTTTTTTCTGCATAGGCTAATTGGTATCAACATTGCATAAATACATGTAGCTTTGGATTACAACACTGCCAGAACTTAATGGGTACATCGAGGAAGGTATAAAGTACAACCAGTCATTTTACGTCTAAAAAATCAAGAGGTCAAAGTCTCCTCGCCTGGTGACATGACCACTGCATTCCTGAATTTGATATGTATATCTGAGCCAGTTTTGCATTGTACTTAGTACATTATATATACTATTCAGTATATATATATATATATATATATATATATATATATATGTGTGTGTGTGTGTGTGTGTGTGTGTGTGTGTGAATGAGTACCTAGCTACCCTAATTTTAAAAGAAATGCAATAGGAATCATACATGGGGGTGGGCTTAATTTCAATATTTGTTTCTCTGCAGTAGTTTGTTTAGGTGATGTACTAAAGTTTGGCATTGAGTAATTGGTAATCACTTGAGTCAAAAGCATAGAAACCAAGCACAGGATACTAAAACATCAATGTAATTTCTATAGAACTGTCTAGTATTTTGGAATAGGATGTCTGTAATCATTTATAGTAATGGTACACTAGTTTCTCATATAAAAGTCTCTGGGAGACAAAGAAAAAGGAAGAATGGACTCCGAGGCAGAAGTGTGATGGACTGAATGGAATTGGACTACCAGTCCAGAGAAAGATCATACAGACGAGTAGGAACACAGGACAAGAGGAAAATCTATTATACTAAGTCAGATGATAAAATAGGTCATAACTTGGTCGAGTTAAAGACGAGTGATAGGGTTTTAATTGGAATTTTATTTGAGAGATGACTGTTATTTAATGAGATTAAATTGTTGTTGATTTGACTTTCACATTTTGTGTATTCATTAATTTAGCTGTTGGCACCACTGACTGGGGGCTCTGAGCATTGCATCTGTCTATCACTACTTCAATTCCTCACAAAAACATGCCAAGAGAGTCTTTTGTAATAATTTAAATAATATTGGGAGCACCCCACCCAACCTAAATAACATGGAAAACCTCTATATATGCCATAATTATTCTTAGATGATATCCTTCAGTTTTTTATGCCTGACTGTACATGTACTCTTGAATTAAAGTTATACCTGTACGTGCACATTTGTACTTATATAAGTTTTGTACATTTAATAATATATAATAGTTAGTTTTACAGTGTATGCAGTTGTGTACATTCATCTGGGTATTCATATAAAGGGTATAAGTATTTCTATGGTAAATGAACACATTTTAAAAAACTGAAAATTTGATGCTTTTAAATGGTGTCAAGTATATTTGATTTAGTTGTAATAAGATGGCTGATGATCCACATATGTGATATAAGCATTCAAGATTGCTTTAGATGAACTAGTATTTTAGTCTTAAAAACCTTATTCTGTTTCCAGAGCCATTTTGTATTACATGATATTGTAATTAATGAGCAGTGTCTGGATAGAATAGTATCCTAGTGTTTGTAGTTCTGTTGATATTTGCAAACCAATCTGTATTCATGAAACACTGCAACAAGTTTTGCTTTCTCAACTCAATATGAATATGCATTATTTATCATTTAACTTAATGTGTTACTGTATATGCACGATTAAAATCATGTTCACCAGTGTACTTTTGTTTTTCTATTCTTTGCATCCCAAGACAATGCAAGTCAACTTCAATTCATCCTATGTTTTTAATAAATAGTCTCCTCACAGTTGCTTTCAAAACATAGCCATACATATAATCATTCTTTAGTGGGTAGGTAGCTAAAAAAATGTTTAACAAAACTTGTTCATGCAAAATAAAAATTGCATACTACAAAAGAAATGTTTTATACAACAGAAAATCAACATAAATTATATTATTCACACATCATATATTTGGATAGATCATCCAAGTCTTCCTTTTGTAAAGCCATGGTACTGGCCAAAATTATTTATCCATTATACCCCATACACAACAGCATGGAATGACATGTGTTGCCATTACTTAGGTATCCGTTAAGTCCATAAAATAAACTGCCTATTAGCAGTATGCCTTTTCCCCTGGTTGTAATCATTATCTTCTTCTGCTGCCAGGACATCTTGAATATACCTCTGTGCAACAAGGAGCACGACTTCATCTAAAACAACCAGGTCGAAGTCCTGCAGAAATTTTTTAAAAATTGTCAGTAAAAAAAATTCCAAATAAAATAAATCCATTAAATATTATGTGGGAAAATATTAATTTTTGTGTTATGCAATGAAGCAAACGTGTAAATATACAAACAAATGCGCAAATCACATCGACTATCGGATACGTGAACGTAATGTGGTAATGCAACTGCCCAAAAAGATCAACTTTATTCTGAGCCAAAGAAGCGACTTTAGCGAGACCTTTTAATAGCGGTTCTGATTACAATGATACAAATTATCATAATTTTAGTTGGTTTATCTTACAACGTAACAGAATCACACAAACACGAGAAGTAAACACTTTCAAGAATAGCCCCTTAGGAACCCCTTATTGTTATGATTTTCCATCATATTGACTTTTTTGCCTACTTCTTGTAATTTATCATATATAATGAGAAATCTATAAGCAATACATATATTGTGGGTGACTATAAAGAACTAAGGAGAAGGAAAGACGAAGGATAAGGCAATAATTACATCAAAAGAGAATCACAGGCTTACCTCGACTTCCATTATTTGTTGACACGCGTCACTTGACACTGAGACTTCGGAGAATATCGGTAAATTCCGTTTCTGCATAATTAATTAGCAATCCGTACAGAAAATCGTTATAATTTCATTGATTAAACTTACAGATGTACATTTTTCGAAACTGAATTACCTGTAATTACTCATTATTTCTACTATACTTTTCATAATATCATGCATTTGCAAGAACAAAAAAGTCGAAAAACTTAGGTTGTATGCCTTTAAGAGGTTAGTGATAGGATTAGTCAGCCTGGTGTCAGGACAATGTTACTGGGTGGGACATCATAGCTACATTTCTGTGGAATGATGCCCCAGTGCTAGAGATTACAATAAAAGCATCACACTGCAGACATCGTATGACTGAAAAATTGTTAAAGCTATGTAAAAATCCAAATCACACACACACACACACATGAATCCAGAAGAAGAGACATCAAATGGATAACTATTAGTGGTGCTGGTACATGCATGGCAAAATATGAACTGAAGCAAGTTACAATGTATGCAAATCTTTCAATATCTACATATTTCCTACAAAACATCTCTCTTCTTTTAGTGTTTGTTTACAACAAAATTACAGTTGATATGAATATGTACAAGCACCATTTAAAAAAAAATTCCAGAAAGGTTACAATTTTCTTCACAAGAATTTGTAAAACCTTTTTTTAAATATAGCGGAAATACTTTAAATACTGAGCAAACTGTAACAATTTAACATCGTTATACTAACTTGACGACTAGCAGTATGGGATCTTTATTGACATCCGTGGCAACTGCCGATATCGTGACTAGCACTTAACTGGATAAAAGATATTTTATTTCTGATTAAAGCCAATTGATAATTGGGAAATTTGTAGATGTTTGTGCATCAGGCGTAAATCCATGATTCGCTATCGAGAGTCAAGAAATTCATGCCAACACTCCTTTTACTAATTATGTAAAACTAGAATAACTTTCGAACCTTTATCTGAAAAGGCTTTAAATCATATAGCTGAAAGGAAAACATGATAAACTATAAGAACAAATGTTACTTATTCCAAAAGCTGGATTATCTTACCAGTCCTCCAACAACCAAAGAGCCAACGGTAGTTCTAGATGTGAGGGAGGCAAACACTGTGAGTATTGTGGCCACTACATCACTATCGGGGGTCACAGGGGCATGATATTGTTCACTAACTGGGGTCTGAGGGGTCATGGACATTGGTCTGGGCACCTGCAACATGAAAATGTATGATTAATGGTGTAACTAACTGTAATGAAGATGCATCATGTTCTGAAGAATAGGGCATTCAATAATCTGTCTGACTTTAAAGTTTTCATCGACATGTAATTAGGAGTAACACAATCGATATCGATGTTCTGAAGAAAAGGGCATGTAATACCCTGTCTAACAAACAAGTTTTCATCGACATGTAATTAAGAGGAACACAACTGATATTAATGTACTGAAGAATAACGCATGTAATACCCTGTGACGGACAAGTTTTCATCGACATGTAATTAGGAGTAACATGATTGATATCACTGAGTTTATACTTTTTCCATATCAATAACCATATGAATGTAAGCGGAGAATATTCGATATAAAAAAATATTTACCCTGCACAAGTTATTTAACTTTCAGCAATTTAAAGAATTTTTAGTTGTTTGCCTTTTTATTCAAAATATTTATTAAAACTTCTGCTGAGGCAGCTGTCCCAGGAATATGCCCTCATTTCTAGCAGGTTATGGAAAAAAAACATTGCCAGCACACACATGCCCTTCACAAACTAACACCAGCAACTAATGTGGGTTGAAATCTACAAACCCTGCCAATTATAGACCAATTGTTTTATTCCGTGATCATGTTCAGCCAGTGATAATATATATTAAAGTAAAGGAGAAATTCCTGACATCTGTGATTTAAAAACTTTACTATTTAATAGCCACTTTTAGATGAAACATTTATGGTGTTTGTTGTCTATTTGGATTGTATCTGATTAAGTGTGTTAAGCAGTACAATATCCTACATTCAATTCCGATTGCTGGTTATTGTTTGTTCAAATCCAGGATAAAGTGATAACCATCAAGGGCTTATTCACCATATGACATACTGAATGTATTGAATCAAAACTCAATCCATATAGAAACAAAACTTCACACAAAGGAGGCTATTAAATGATCTGTAACATACTTAAATCTTTCAGTGTCAACAAGTTTGCAATATCGCCTTTAATGATGATTAATGAAATCAGCAATTGAACAAGACAAAATAAAACAAATATTAGCTCAGAATTAGTGAGGAAGTTGTTCCAAATGCACACAAATTATAAACATGTCTATGAAATTCCAGCATTGTAGTAAGAAAATGGCAGAATATTGGAGAAGAAAGGACAAACAATGTTCTGTAGAGATATAAATAACAAGGCTAGGTAGATAACCAGTTATCTAGCTATGTGGAATATTCACAAATTTGTGGAATTGCAATGTAAATATTCACAAATTTGTGGAATGCTATTCAAAATATTTTACGTGGAATTGCAATGTAAATATTCACAAATTTGTGGAATGCTATTTAAAATATTTTACGTTGAATAGCAATGTAAATATTCACAAATTTGTGCAATGCTATTCAAAATATTTTACGTGGAATTGCAATGTAAATATTCAAAAATTTGTGGAATGCTATTTAAAATATTTTACGTTGAATAGCAATGTAAATATTCACAAATTTGTGCAATGCTATTCAAAATATTTTACGTGGAATTGCAATGTAAATATTCACAAACTTGTGGAATGCTATTTAAAATATTTTACATGGAATTGCAATGTAAATATTCACAAATTTGTGCAATGCTATTCAAAATATTTTACAAATTATATCTTGCCTAAAAAGACTTAAGGACTGTAGTTCCAAAGTAATCCAGGACAAAACATTGTAAATTCAATTTATCGAGATTCAGTGTGACACCATTTAAAATGTCATAGTCATGTGTACAATGCTGAAGGATAGCCTCCCTTTGCTAGTGACATGACCAAGTTCATAACAATATATCAAAACAAATAAAAATGTTTTCAATTTATGTCCACTAATACAAATTTGTATTTATAAACAGAGATAGACTGCATTGTTTATAATCTTTAACAAAAGATTTTGAACTTAAATACTAAGGGACTGTCTCACAACATAGAATGTGCACCTTGACATTAGAAAAAAAGTGTCGAATAAGCTGCAAAACAACAATAATAATAATAATGAGGACTTTGTATAGCACCTAATCTTTAGAAGCTCAAAGCGCTTTACAATATATATAATGATATGACTACAAAAAAAAAAACAACATGGAATTAGAAAACAAAAATTGCTGAAAATATTTAAGTAGGAAACATTATTAGGTCTTTAAGTTTGTTCTTGCAGTTAAAAAAGGTGAGTTTTAAGAGCACTCTTGAAAGGGATCACTGTGTCTTTGTAACTAATTTCAATGGGCAATTCATTCCACAATGCCGGATCCTGGTTTTCAAAAGAACTTTGTCCATATGACTTCATTTTCATAGTGGGAATAATGAGCATACGATTGTCAGAATAGCGTAAGTATTTGCTGGTGTGTACACATGGGTGAGGCCAGATAGGTTTTTTGGACTGGAGTAAGTCAGTGAAACATAGCACAGCGAACAAATTTTGTGTCCAGCAAATGTCTATACATAAAGACTAATCTTAAATGATACAACTAAACAGCAATACATAATGTCATTACATATCGACTGTAATATTACACAACTGACCAGCAACACATGTCTACGTGCATGGACTGTAATCATACATGGAACAACTGTGCAGCCACCATAACTAAGCATAAAATATACATGTATGACAAAGATTTTTATATCAGTTTAAAGAATAACACAAAAAGCTTCTCATGTACTATTCAGGTGGAAACAACTTTAGGAAATAAAACTTTGTTTTCACGTTGCTTTCTAATTTGAAAACAAAATGAATAATATTAGTATGAACAATCACAATGGTTATGATGAATGAATTTTCATATATTTTTTATTTCATTGTATTCTAAGGGCTTTTTCCAAACAAATTTGTTTAAAGGGTGTAATACCAGTTTTCAACCAATCACAGTTAACTGTTTACAGTAATGAGGAGATTTATGTTTTGTAGAGTTGAAGTTATACTAATTTACAGAAACTCGGATGGAAGAATACAACTCCAGAAACAATGCCATTGATGATTTATTTTACTATCATAAACATACAGGCCTAATAATCTATACTTTTCAAACTTTTCTTTCATTTACAGTCACTAACGGAATATATTAATTTCTGAAACATTACTGGAGCAATTAATGTGGTTATTTCCTTTTTTATAAGTACTTTCTACTATTGTTTTAGGGTTTTATCATCAATATACATCCAAGGGAGATTACCACCAGCTATTAACTATTGCCCTCAACTTGAGTTGTGTCTCTTGACAAGAAAAAAATAAAATAAAAGCCCAGTGGATCTATCCTCTGTAACTAAGCTTTAGTAAAGACAATAACGTTTGTTGCTATTAGTAATATTAGCAACACCTACTGTATTGTTAATAAAGAACAGGCCAAAAATTAATGCTGTGTATATGTATTTAGGTTGGCTTACTTTTAATTCAACAAATACCTGCATATGAATACATCAATAACTGTGATCTAAAGATATAGCTTCAAGAAGTTTAAATTTTGCATTACCGTATCTGAGTAACCTAGTACAAGGTTCCGAGCTCCCTTGCGACCAAGGAATCTTTGCATGAGGCTGGTGATACTGAAGGAGAAGTGGAACTCAATGTCTTCCTGGAAGTCAGCACACAGGCTACGACAGTCAAGGCGGTACGCAATCTCAAAATCATGCTTGGGTACATTGTTTATAACCAGCTGTCTTGTTTCTTCTGGCAACAAAGCTGAAAGCCTCTCTAAAGGGCAAACACAAAAATGAATAGATAATGCATGTGACAGTATGATCTTGCTTTACTCAAACATGCGAGAAAAATTAAAAAGTAAATGCTGGACCAAACCTAACTAAATAATCTACTAATCTGACTAAAATCATCTGAAATAAGACTACATCACGGCTTGAATGTGACAATACCAACAAACATTGTGACGTGATTACACATTGTGATTATCCATTGACCTTTTTATTCCAGAATTAGTTTCTTTGTTAAGTGCAAGCTATCCAAAAAAAAGTTTGGTCAAGGAATTTACACTACCACCGACGTTGTACATAACTCATCTTTCAGTCCTGGCCTTTGATCAAAACTTTTTGGGGGCCTCAACCGCACCTTAAAGTGCAATTCAATACATTGTAAGAGGCTTCCGATGATGATTAACAGGTAAAATACACTGAATGGGGCTTATGATGGTTGAATTGCTGGTAAAATACATTCTATGGGGCTTATGATGGTGACTTGCTGGTAAAATACATTGTATGGGGTTTATGATGGTTGAATTGCTGGTAAAATACACTGAATGGGGTTTATGATGGTTGAATTGCTGGTAAAATACACTGAATGGGGCTTATGATGGTTGAATTGCTGGTAAAATACATTCTATGGGGCTTATGATGGTGACTTGCTGGTAAAATACATTGTATGGGGTTTATGATGGAGACTTGCTGGTAAAATACATTGTATGGGGCTTATGATGGTGACTTGCTGGTAAAATACATTGTATGGGGTTTATGATGGAGACTTGCTGGTAAAATACATTGTATGGGGCTTATGATGGTGACTTGCTGGTAAAATACATTGTATGGGGCTTATGATGGTGACTTGCTGGTAAAATACATTGTATGGGGTTTATGATGGAGACTTGCTGGTAAAATACATTGTATGGGGCTTATGATGGTGACTTGCTGGTAAAATACATTCTATGGGGCTTATGATGGTGACTTGCTGGTAAAATACATTGAATGGGGCTTGCTGGTAAAATACATTCGATGGAGCTTCTGATGATGATTTACTGGTAAAATACACTGAATGGGGCTTATGATGTTGACTTGCTGGTAAAATACACTGAATGGGGCTTATGATGGTAACTTGCTGGTAAAATACATTGTATGGGGCTTATGATGGTGACTTGCTGGTAAAATACATTCTATGGGGCTTATGATGGAGACTTGCTGGTAAAATACATTGAATGGGGCTTATGATGGTGACTTGCTGGTAAAATACATTCTATAGGGCTTATGATGGTGACTTGCTGGTAAAATACATTGTATGGGGCTTATGATGGTGACTTGCTGGTAAAATACATTCTATGGGGCTTATGATGGAGACTTGCTGGTAAAATACATTGAATGGGGCTTATGATGGTGACTTGCTGGTAAAATACATTGAATGGGGCTTGCTGGTAAAATACATTTGATGGAGCTGGTAAAATACATTTGATGGAGCTTCCGATGATGATTTACTGGTAAAATACACCAAATGGGGCTTATGATGTTGACTTGCTGGTAAAATACAATGAATTGGGCTTATGATGGTAACTCGCTGGTAAAATACATTGTATGGGGCTTATGATGGCGACTTGCTGGTAAAATACAATTTCCCTATGACTATAGGATGCTATATTTGACACTGGGAATTCATGCCAGTTTCAATGCCATGTACTAAATATGTAATATGGTGTGAACAATAGACTGGTACTTAGAATAACAAATTAAAAATTAATTAAAACAACAGCCTAGGATACCAGAAATTTTACCCGTCACATCATTTTGTTTTTTGAACTTTAAAATAAACTTGTGTGGTAAAAGAGTCATTACTTTTAGATCGCAGTTTCCAATCTGCTGTTTAATTTTTTTTTACACGAGACAGAACTGCCTGGTGAATATCTAGAGTTTAGACATTTACTTTTCATCACAAAAACTTGTGAGATATGAACAACCTTGAGTTTTCTAATATATTTTTACATACATTAAAAATTTAATACATGAATGAGTGTTATACTTTGATACAATTATATTCACTAATTTGTTGTATATAGGATCGAAATAACCAAATGTCACTTTAACCATTTTCTTAATGAAACCCACTCCAAAATAAGACACTGATATATGCTGATGCTATAATATATATATATATATATATATATATATATATATATATATATATAAATGAATGTTTGTTTGTGTCGTATGCGTTCCTATACCGTTCATCCGATTGCGATTAAACTTTGATGAGTTGTTCTGCGCACGCCCGCGAAGGTTTCTGAATTAGTACAACCATTAAAATTGTAACAATTAACAAACGTGTTTTTGAACATTTACCGTGTGTTCGCTGTGAACTGTAGGCGTATTTAGATACGTCACGTGATCGAACAGTAGGCACCTTTAGATATGTCACGTGATCGAACAGTAGGCGCCTTAGATAGTCATGTGATCGAACAGTAGGCGCCTTCGATACCTCACGTGATCGAACTCGGTCTGTAGCGATACCTAATTTCGCGTGTCTTCGGTGTGAACTGTAGTCGCCTTAGATACGTCATGTTTACTTAGTTACGTTTTGTTCGCGCCTTGGTTACGTCAAACAATCGCGTTGTGAATTTGTACGTCACGTGATCGAACAGTAGGCGCCTTAAATACGTCACGTGATTGAACACGGTCTGGATTGGATGAAACTATGATGACGTAAATCAACAGCTGTATGAAATTCATAATCGGTGTACGTCATGTTTACTTAGTTACGTTTGGTTTGCACCTTGGTTACGTCAAGCAAGCGCGGTGTGAATTTGTAATAGTCGTTACAAAGCATTACTTTTGCTGTCTAATCAATTATGCCACCTAAACGAAAAGGTATTGGTCGATCTACATCTCAAGCACGAAAGATAAAGGCATCATGAGCTTCAGAAACAGACGAGCAACGGAAAGCAAGATTGGAAACCGTTCGAGTTTGCACTGCTCAAACCTGATCATCTGAAACAGACGAGCAGCGTAAGGCAAGATTGGAAACCGTTCGAGTTGGCACTGCTCAAACCCGATCATCTGAAACAGACGAGCAACGGAAAGCAAGATTAGAAACCGTTTGAGTTCGCACTGCTAAAACCCGATCATCTAAAAGACGAACAACGGGAAGCAAGGTTGCAAACCGTTCGAGTTCGCACTGCTCAATCCAGATGAACAATGCACACTGATTTAAATCTTAGTGCATTCCATCATAATGCAAATTATGATTGCAGTCTTCATCCAAGTGTGCTTATTGGAAAAATGGATAAATTATGCGTGTATTGCAATGCCCTCAAATTTAAGAATAAAACACCAGGAATGTGCTGCTCGGGTGGAAAAATGAAATTGCCAGAATTACATTCACCACCCGAACCATTATCAACGTTGGTATCAGGTGACTAGCCAATCGAAACATTTCTTGGCAAACATACGGAAGTACAATTCATGTTTCCAAATGACATCGTTCGGTGCAACAAATATTGTGCGCAAGAATTACATGCTAACATTTAAAGTGCAATGGCAAATTTATCATCGTGCAGGATCACTGCTACCAATGCCGAACGCAGATCACAAATTTCTTCAAATTTATTTCATGGAAAACACTTATGACCAATCGATCAACGTTGTCAATTCAATACGTGCACTATAAATGAGAAATAGTCGCTGCATTACAAACTTTATTCGATCAACACAATGAATTAATTTGATTGTTCAGAACTGCCCTTGAACAAATGCCAACTGATGACTACAAAGTTGTAGTTAGAACAGACAAAACACCTGTCGGCCAACACGAAAGACAGTACAATGCACCAACAGATATGATATGATTCCGACAGATATGCCATTCGAATTCAAACGTTTGCAGTTTCCGGTGCGACTCGCATTTTCAATACCATAAACAAAGCACAGGGACAATCACTACAAGTGTGTGGACTAAATTTGGAAAATCCATGCTTCTCACATGGACAGCTGTATGTGGCCTGCTCACGCGTTGGAAAACCTTCTGATTTATTCATATACGCACCAGACAGAAAAACAAAAAATATTGTGTATCCAAAAGCACTTCAATAAACAGAATAGTCTTTTTGACAGTATGAAACTAATGTATGTATGTTTGTTTCTTTGTTTGTGTCGTATGCGTTCCTATACCGTTCATCCGATTGCGATAAAACTTTGGTGAGTATCAACAGCTGTATGAAATTCATAATCGGTAGCGATACCTAATTTCGCATGTGTTCCGTGTGAACTGTAGGCGCCTTAGATACGTCATGTTTACTTAGTTACGTTTGGTTCGCGCCTTGGTTATGTCAAACAATCGCGGTGTGAATTTGTAAAAGTCGTTATAAAGCATTACTTTCGCTGTCAAATGAATTATGCCACCTAAACGAAAAGATATTGGTCGATCTGACTGCGATAAAACTTTGGTGAGTATCAACAGCTGTATGAAATTCATAATCGGTAGCAATACCCAAAATCGCGTGTGTTCGGTGTGAACTGTAGGCTCCTTAGATACGTCACCTGATCGAACATGGGCTGGATTGGCTGAAACTATGATGACGTAAATCAATAGCTGTATGAAATTCATAATCGGTAGCGATACCTAAAACGCCTTCGGTAAGGTAACCACTTATTGTGGGCTCGATAAATACCACTAAATAATCTGAGATGCTTTCCAGAAACCACTCAAATAGTCTATTAAAACACAAACACTTTCTTTCTTTCAGTGGTATTGCAACGCATGCTAGGATTAAAACACAAACACTTTCTTTCTTTGAGTGGCATTGCAACGCATGCCGGGTACTTGCTAGGTTTCTGAATTAGTACAACCATTTAAATTGTACAATTAACAAATGTGTGTATTTCATATAGTTTTGCGACATTTACCGTGTGTTCGCTGTTAACTGTAGGCGCCTTAGATACGTCACGTGATAGAACAGTAGGCGCCTTAAATACGTCACGTGATCGAACACGGTCTGGATTGGCTGAAACTATGATGACGTAAATCAACAGCTGTATGAAATTCATAATCGGTAGCGATACCTAATTTCGCGCGTGTTCGGTGTGAACTGTAGGTGCCTTAGAAACAGACGAGCAACGGGAAGCAAGATTGGAAACCGTTCCAGTTCGCACTGCTCAAGCCCGATCATCTGAAACAGACGAGCAGCGGGAAGCAAGATTGGAAACAGTGGCATTGCAACGCATGCCAGGATTAAAACACAAACACTTTCTTTGAGTGGCACTGCAACGCATGCCGGGTACTTGCTAGTTATATATATATATATATATATATATATATATATATATATATATATATATATATATATATATATATATATATATATATATATATATATATTTTTATTTATTTATAACTAGCAAGTATATATATAACTACACACTCCTCTCCCTCGATAAGCGACACAATAAGCAAGGCATGAGTTTTAGTTGGACCTCCAACACTTGAAAATACAAACCACTTTAACATTGCGAAAACCGCAAGTTGGAGGAGTTAGGGGACTTGGCTGTTTAATGAATCTTCCTTTTTACAGTCATGTCAATAAAAATTGTTAATAATGTGCTTTTTCTAAAGAAGTTGTTCAATATTCTGTATAGATAACAAACATCGTTCATTATTCTGTATAGATAACTAACATTGTTCATTATTCTGTATAGATAACAAATATTGTTCATTATTCTGTATAGATAACAAACATTGTTCATTATTCTGTATAGATAACATTGTTCATTATTCTGTATAGATAACAAACATTGTTCATTATTCTGTATAGATAACCAGCATTGTTCATTATTCTGTATAGATAACTAACATTGTTCATTATTCTGTATAGATAACAAATATTGTTCATTATTCTGTATAGATAACAAACATTGTTCATTATTCTGTATAGATAACATTGTTCAATATTCTGTATAAATAACAAACATTGTTCATTATTCTGTATAGATAACAAACATTGTTCATTATTCTGTATAGATAACATTGTTCAATATTCTGTATAAATAACAAACATTGTTCATTATTCTGTATAGATAACAAACATTGTTCATTATTCTGTAGAGATAACATTGTTCAATATTCTGTATAAATAACAAACATTGTTCATTATTCTGTATAGATAACAAACATTGTTCATTATTCTGTATAGATAACAAATATTGTTCAATATTCTGTATAGATAACAAACATTGAACAACCATCACCTGTATGCAAAAACACCTGTGTATTACATCTGTGCTTTTTTGTTTTGTTAAATCTGGTTCCCGGAGTGGTATTTAACAGTATCCTGCCAAATATGTAGTCTGATAGTACCGGTACATGAAATCACATTTAAATTTGAAGATCACATATTTTAGCATACAAAATCATTTCTGAATTACTCATTTTCCTTTATAACAACCTAAATTTGTTTTACCAATTTTTAAATTGCCTTTTTGCAAATGGTTTGCTCTTTTTCACTTTTTTCAGTTACAATAATTTTTTTCTCTAGCCTTAAATTTCTGTTTTTAGTTGGAGGTTTGTTCATTGTTATTAAGGTTTCTAGGTGTGGAAATTATAGTGCTAAGTTGTAATATCAAACCATTCTCTCTTGCTGGTTTAATTAAGACCTTATTCACCTCTGGCAATATGGTCTAACTCAAAGGACAAGCAATATACGCAACCACTAGGTCAACTTACGTACTACAATGGCAATTTGTACATGTACATTAGTCTCATTCCCTCCTTCTTATGTGGATAACAATGCTGGGAGCAAACAAAGCAGAGAACCAGACTAGGAAATAATCTACAGATACATGTACTTTAGTCTGGTTTACAACAGAAACTATACAACACTAAAAGCATAGCTAAAAATAAATATCAGACATCGAAAGACAGCCTATTCGTTTTATAAAATGATATGATATGAGCAGTCATTTATATAGAGGTTGGTGGAGGTGATCTTCGTTTTCTTCAATACGGTCATTCATTGCAGTGTTGAAATGCATATTTTGCCAAGATATTGCAGTTGCTGGTGACATTCAGACTGTCACTCATAACAAAATTGTTCCGTGCATTATGATTGTGGTTGGAAATGACAGGTGGTCACTCATAGCAGAGGTCACTAATAGCAGTTTTTACTGTTCTATATATGTACGTGTTTTGTGTGTGTATATATATATATATATATATATAGAGAGAGAGAGAGAGAGAGAGAGAGAGAGAGAGAGAGAGAGAGAGAGAGAGAGATATGAAGAAACAATATATTACGACATTATTATACAGGTTAGAGTATTATTAATTCATATTTTACAGATTTTCAAAGAGAGGTCAACTAAGAGCACTGTATCCTCTGGACAATGATTATAGTATTTCTTCACATGTATTATTTATGTTAATGTTATGAATTATTCTCCTCTAGAATTGAAGGATAACTTTTTCCACTCAGTTTGTTGTATATTTGTGTGTGTGTGCATATATAATATGCATTGCTGCAGTCCCCATGGTCAAATAACTCAATTTAACTTCATAGAAGTGAGCAGAAGAAGTAAATGTATACAGGTCATTATGCTTTGGTGTTTACATATATGTAAAATTTGTAAATGATCTTATGAGGTGGCTCAGCGAGTAACTTCAATTCTAAATCACATGATCAGTATTACAGTGTGACCACACTAAACATGGTTGATGCGGGTTCACAGAACTCGACCTAAGGGCCAAACTGTCTTATAAGCAACCAGGTCAGCTTAATAAAATGATGCATGTACCAAAAATGGTTAGCAGTGGCAGGGTGGGAGGTAATAAAAGTGGGCATAAAATATGAGCTTTTGATTAAATTAAGACAAGAATAGTCTGAAATAGACTTGTATATTGATGACATACATTTGTGTAGTATAATCCTTAATGAATGTATGGGAAAAATCAATGAATTCAATTATAGATCATGTTGTATACATACCAGTTATATCCAATTAGAAAACACAAATTATATATATATATATATCCCATTGTCAACAAAAACATCATTAAACAGTTCACTATGATATTGTCACCAGTAGAATATGGCTATAGTCATTTACATGCTATATGTACTTAAGCTGGCCTAGATATTGGTCAGCTAGAGACAGTTATAATCTTCATGAGGTTATCAAAGGGAAGAGACTATGCATAAAGAAATTGAAACATGACTATTTTAGTGCTATCACAGCACCGAGTACTCATGCCAGATGCAAGTATAAATGGATTATGGTTTAACAATGCAATGTTAAGATGGTAATATAAACTAGGGATTTGTAAATGTAACAATAGACGGATTCCAGGTCATTTTAATTCAAGTTGTGTCTTCCTTTCATGGTGCATTTGAATTTTTCCACTCCACAGCCACAATTGCATACACAAGTTTACAAGCCAACAATACTGTCACAAAAATCACAAGATGATACATTTGGTCACCAATAAGGAAAATAAAATCACAATTTGCAAAATGTGTAAAATCCAGCATAATTCCTGAGTCAACTTTTAACACCTTTTATAGTTTAGAGAAGAAAACAATATTTTTTGCCTACAGGAAAAATACATGCACATGAAATGTCAAGAACTACACCATGACAGTGTTAAACCAGATACCATTTTATAACAAAGCATGTTATAGTGGGGTCTCTCTGTACCAATACTTCTTATTTATATCATGTATCTCAAAATAATAACAGGCTTTTATCCCAAACATTCATACTATTATTTACCAAATATCAGTTGATAAGTTGATGCAAATATAATGAATATGACAATGGTAACAAAATACATTCAAGTAGTGCGTTAAATTCAAATCAATGACATCTTTAAAACTAATATAGCTTCCTATTAAAATATGAATTTCCTGCATTACAAAATCCTGTTTCATAAGTGAACAATATTTTCTATATCAGTTGAAACATAAGTCTTTAACAACATAGTGTGTAGGCCAACCCAGTAAAGCAATTTTTAATAGCAGACAACTGGAATATTTATTTAATATATTATGTTATCTAACAAATTCCAGTTTTACCAGTCATTTCTGCTTGTGTGACTTCAACTCCAGACTTCAGCACTGCGGAACACTTGTTCTGTACATTGCGTCCAAGTCCGTTGTCAACATGTTCATGCAACTCCTGAATTAAGGGTATGATTGTATGGGGAGATAAAAAGCATATCTTTAAACAACCCTTTTCAGCCAAAAGACAAAGTATTTTATTGTTATTTTGGGGAGGGGTTGTTGACTTTAAATGGTCATTTAGTTCCCATACAATACTTTGGCCTCAAACTGAAAAGAGTTAGTATATATATATATATATATATATATATATATATATATATATATATATATATATATATATATATATATATATACACTGCCCTCATGAAATGATATACTTTGCTGTGAAAATTATTCCAATGTCGACCACTTTATGTGCACTGCAAACACAAAACACGTAAGATACAATTTTACAAACTGGGATGTTGTGACTTTAAAATAAAATCTGATTGGAGATATTTGTCATAATTCAATTTGTCATTAAACTGCATAATGCACAAACAGATACACAAAACTGAAATAAATGTGACAGTTGTGCACATTTTCTTTTGAACAAAATTAAAAGTTTCACATCACTTCATCAATGAAATGCATCAGAATGTTTTTGTATTCAGCAAAGTATTATTCTGAAGGCAGTGCCTTGCACAAACTTAAATTTTATGTGCATTTTCACACTTATGGTGGATGAAACAAATAAAAAATAGAAAATTCACAAAAGCCTGCTTCTATGACAGAGTATTCAATATATCACGTTGCAAACTAATATTTGGATTTTACAGTACATTTGTTGTCTCTTGGTATTTAAAGTCTATTTGGTTTTCCTTGGTATTTACAGTCTATTTGGTGATTATTGGTACAGTGC
Organism: Unio pictorum; assembly: GCA_030141615.1. Lineage (NCBI taxonomy): Eukaryota > Metazoa > Mollusca > Bivalvia > Unionida > Unionidae > Unio > Unio pictorum. The sequence continues at coordinate 3,555,388 of JARLTB010000166.1, forward strand.
GACCCCGCTATAACGCGCTCCGCTATAACGCGAATTCAGATTTAACGCGGTCGTTGCATGGCTCCCGAAATGTCGTATATTTATTCACACATGAAAAAATATTTTTGGGTTCAAAGTTTATTATCATTATGGGAAGAGATCGCGTATGAATACAAATTTTATATGATCGTGGCGTAGTTCCTGCAATTTTGATTACGTGTATGTGTATTTTTTATTTTTTGAAGTACGAGGAATAGTGTGTAAAACGTTTATTATCATTTTGGGGAAGAGTTCTAGTATGAATTTGAATATAATACAAATATAATAGCTTCTGAAATTTAACAATTTCACTGGATTCATCAAGTGTTATGCCAAAATAAACATTATCGGAAATGTTACTTGTTACTGATCCAGGAGTAAAGCTAGAAAGTCGTCTTTGTGACTGTCTTCAATTAATTCTGTATACAATCGTTGCACAAACAATAACCGACCTGGTTTTTTTTTTCGCTGCATACATATACACAACCAAGCAGAAAGTACGAAAAATAAAGTGCAAAACGTTTATTCTAGGATCGCGTATGGCTTCGCCAATGTTGCAAGTTGCGATTTTATTTTCCTTACTAGGTAATATATACCATCTGGCGACTTTTTTCTAATTGGCGACATTGTTGGCTGTTTAAACTTGTATATACAACTATTGGTTTGGAGTGGACAAATTCAGCGGCCCCATGAAAGGCAACTGCAAAACTGATATAAAATGCACTGAAATGTATTTATTGTTACATAAACAATTTCTTTGTCTATACTGACAAACCATCTTAACAGTGTATTGTTACATCATCATCTGCTTATGCTGACATCGAGCATGAGTGCAGTATGTTTTGAGATATCTGCTTGATGACATTTCTGGTAGCGGAGATCAAGCGGATGAGGCATTGTCTCGTCATCTATCATTGTCGGATTTTCGGCCGCTCGCTAGTAATTAATATATTTACTTAGACTGATATTTGTATGTGGATGGTAGGTAAAATTCCTCTTCTTTCCATTCAGAATTAAATCCTTCAGAACACCCAAATTTTTTGTAGTAATCTTTGTCATCAGACCAGAGCACATGCGTCTCTATCATACATTGCCCCTTTGTTAAATTTCTGATGCATGCATGCAAGGCAGCATCACTCCGCTACCACAAATGTAACAAAAAATAATTTTGAAAAAAACCATCTTGTAGTCTATTCAGCAGGCAGGATGAACTGTAGCTACAATAGACCAAACCACGGCCACTTCATTTTTAAAAATACACCCAGATAAAATAGTTTGCTAAAACTTCAAAGGAAATATTACCTTTGACGCACTGACTGTTATGAAAACATACTCAGCAAATGGAAACAAAATTCGTCTCAATCATGCAATACAATTATTTGATGTGGCCACCACAATAAGAAATGGGCATTTGTTTGGTTCTCCAAAGCTATCTTTTAGCAGTGACTTCAATAACGCATGCACCCATCATCAAAGAAAGCTGACTACACTCTTTCAATAAAAAGAAACAGCTTTTATTCAAAGGAAGTCAGTACCAAACTTAAAAAAATGTGATGAAATCTGATGGATTTTTGTATTTTCCAACCTGACTGGAACACGTTTGAAAGTTTCCTTTTCGTTGGGAAAACTTTGATGCTTATGAACACTACTACTGTCAAAACGCAAAAGAACTTTTACCAACTTGGGACGTACTGAAAAGTAAATGTGCTTCGTCATTCATTATGTGAGTGTGCTATGTTTCTCCAATGAATTCAGATCAATATGACCTGTCAAAAAATTATTGAATATTTTAAAGTTGTGTGTGTGCACATTTTCGATGGAATCACTTGTATTGTGGATTCAATGTATATGATGAGGTTCGTAGGCGAGTATAAGGTGTTGATATTCTATTCATGCTATACATTAGACATGTATTTATAAACAGTATTCGCGTATATGTACCAATTCGTGGTTCTCTAAATAAAGTAAACTATTATATGTCTTCACTAAAGGTGTATTTCTCATTTAATATGTATCAATTTGAGAGAAATCTGCAAGATGCATGACTAATGGTGGGAAAAGAAAGCTGAGAAAGTGCAAAGCTATGCCGACACTAACAACTCCAAAGAGTTCTACAACGCCATCAAGTCAATCTTCAGCCAAAAAGTCCAGCTCTACGCCCTTGCTTGCTGCAGATGGCAGTACATTAATAAAAGACAAGAATGGCATTAAGGAAAGATGGAAAGAGCACTTTAATCAGCTCCTAAACCTGCCCTCATCAGTCAGCCAATCTGTTCTTGACCAAATACCCCAACAGCCAACACTCAACCAACTGGATATTCCGCCAAAGATGGAGGAATTGAGAAGGGCCATTAAACAAACAAACTGTGGCAAGGCACATGGAAAGGATGGTATCCCAGCGGAGGTGTACAAGACTCTCAGTAAGCAGTCTCTGGAGGTATTCTATGAGGTACTAATCAGCATCTGGACGGAAGAAGAGATGCCAGACGACCTCCGTGATGCATCAATTGTGACCCTCTTTAAAAACAAAGGCACACGTATGGACTGCAGTAACTATAGAGGCATCTCCCTGCTTTCCGTTGCTGACAAAATACTTGTTCGCATCTTGCTCAACAGGCCTATTGCAGCAGTGTCAGAAAATAACCTCCCTGAGTCTCAGTGTGGTTTTCGCCCAGACCGCAGCACCGTGGACATGATCTTCGCAGTGAGACATGTCCAAGAGAAGTGCCTTGAGCAGAACATGAATCTATATGCTGTCTTCGTGGATCTGACAAAGGCTTTCGATACAGTCAACAGAGATGCACTGAGGGTAGTACTCAAGAAACTTGGTTGTCCTCAGAAGTTTACCAGCCTCATCCGGCTCCTCCACATTGACATGAATGGAGAGATTCTCTCAGACGGTGAACCCTCAGAGAAATTCCCCATATCTAATGGTGTCAAACAGGGTTGTGTACTCGTTCCAGTACTTTTCAACCTCTTCTTCACACAGGTATTCCATGCCATACGGGACATTGACACTGGCATCTACATTAGGTATCGCCTGGATGGATCAGTGTTTGATCTCCGTCGCCTAGCTGCAAAAACCAAGACACTAGAAAGACTCATCATTGATGCACTCTTTGCAGATGACTGCGCCCTCATGGCCCATGAAGAGACTCACCTACAAGCAATCGTGGACAGATTCTCTGAAGCCTCCAACCTATTTGGACTCGCAATTAGTCTAGGAAAGACAGAAGTCATCTTCCATCCCGCCCCAAACACTGTCCATTCGCAACCCTGTATCACCATTGGCGACACGCAGCTGAAGAATGTGGACAGTTTCAAATACCTTGGCAGCACAATATCTAGTGATGGCTCTCTGGACAAAGAGATCACTGCGAGGACCCAAAAAGCCAGTCAAGCACTAGGACGACTCCGAACCAAGGTCTTGCAGGACAAGGACATACGTCTGTCAACAAAGCTGAAGGTGTACAATGCAGTTGTCCTCACGTCTCTATTATATGGCTGTGAAACGTGGACACTCTACAGAAGGCACATCAGTCAGTTAGAACAATTCCACCAGCGCTCCCTGAGATCCATCATGCGGATCAAGTGGCAGGACCGAATCACCAACCTGGAAGTCCTTGATAGAGCCAACACAACAAGCATCGAAGCCAAAATAATCCAGGCCCAGCTTCGATGGATGGCCATGTCATCCGCATGGATCAAAGCAAAATCCCAAAGCAGTTGTTCTATGGCGAGCTATCCCTGGGGAACCGAAACCAAGGCCGCCCTCACAAGAGGTACAAAGACAACCTCAAGACAAACATCAAGTGGGCAGACCTTCATCCACGCCAGCTCGAGCTCGCTGCCTCAGAAAGAAAGCATTGGCGATCCCTGACCAGAAAAGCCTGTTCCACCTTTGAGGCTGACCGTCGCCAGCGTCTTGCTGCAACCCATGAAAGACGCCACAGAAATGTATCCCAGATACCAACAACCACCGGTGTCCCATGCCCCACCTGTAATCGCATGTGTGTATTGGAATTCGGACTCCGGAGTCACATGCGCGTCCACCGTTGAAGGAAAGTGCACAACTTGTCTTCCTCGACTCGAGAGACTACCAAGAAGATGTATCAATTTAAGATGGTAGCTGTGCCGATGTAGAAATTTTTTACTGCCCGCATTATTATATATCCCCCCCCCTTCCGCAATTTTTTGGGTACATGCATCATTTTCTTCAGCTAACTGACCTAGTTGCTTATAACACGGTTCGGTCTATAACACGGTCCGATTTTGTGGCTCCCAACTACCGCGTTATAGCGGGGTCACACCGTATTTACAGACTATTTGGTGTTCCTCTGTATTTACAGACTATTTGGTGTTCCTCTATTTACAGTCTATTTGGCGTTCCTTGGTATTTATAGTGTATTTGGTGTTCCTTGGTATTACAGTCTATTTGGTATTCCTCTGTATTTACAGTCTACTTGATATTCTTTGGTATTTACAGTCTATTTGGTGTTCCGTGGTATTTACAGTCTAGTTGGTGTTTCTTGGTATTTACAGTCTATTTGGTGTTCCTTGGTATTTACAGTCTGATTGGTGTTCCTAGATATTTACAGTCTATTTGGTGCTCATTGGTATTTACAGTCTATTTGGTGTTCCTTGGTATTTACAGTCTATTTGGTGTTCCTAGGTATTTACAGACTATTTGGTGTTCCTCTGTATTTACAGTCTATTTGGTGCTCAATGGTATTTACAGTCTTTTTGGTGTTCCTTGAGCAATAATAAGGATAACAGGCTGTCCCATAAGCTACAACCAGTAGAAATAAAGCTTACATTATGTTTATGCCAATTTTATCTTTCAAATCAGATGTCTTTGTGCATGTGTGTGTGTGTGATTTGGATTTTTAATGTACCTACGAAATATGCAGCGTGACAGTTTATCGTGATGTTTAGCACTGGGGCATTCATGGTACAGACATCAGAAATCATGTCCCACCCAGTCACATTATCCTGACACCAGGCCAAACAGTCCTAACACTAACCTCTTAATGCTAAGCCTCATGCAAGGAAGCTGTTAGTACCAATTTTTTAACTCTTTGGTGTTACTTAGCAGGTGTTCAAACCCACAACCTCTCTTATCCAAGGCAGATGCTCTAACCACTTGGCCACCAGAGCAGTAGAATCAGACTAGTGTAAAATATTCTGAATTAGATCTAATAGGTACTTGTTATAAAGAATAAAGTTTTAGCCTGTCGAGATCTTGTATCAAATGGACTACTTGAACTTACTGGAATGTAATATGCATGTGTCTTGAAAGGCACAAGACTAACTCCAATTGCAACAAGATTAACATTACCCAACATAAAGTGCATCTAATCCCATTACATATGCACAATACAAAAAATACTGACCATACTTCACTCGTGTTGAGTGCAGTGTAGTGCAGTGAACTGTGCTGTGAAATTAGAGGATGTCAGGCAATATTTTTCTCCTCATGTGTAACTTTCAATCATTCAAAAGACCAACTTGTATAACAAGTATAATTCACAAGAACACAGCGTAGGAGGACTGACTCCACCAGTAAATCTGAAAATTTCACATTGAATTTGTGTCCTTCAATGGATACTACACAGAGATTAGTGAAAAATGGTCAATAAGAATTGTGTGTGAATAGTAAAGCCTACATAAGAATAAAGTCAGAGAGTTTGACTGACTAGGTTCTTTATAAACAAAAAGCAGACACATTAACATAAAAATCTTTTTCAAATCTGATACATCATAGAAACATACCCTGAAGCAGATACTGTTTGCTCATTATGACAAGACTGTAATACTCTTTATTTAACATGTATTTATGTGACGTGTACTTTTATTTTGCTATCTGATTTTTCATGTACTCAATATGGATTCTGACACTCTGTCATGAAAAGCCATGTCTTCACATCATTGTCCCTTCTTTTAGTTTAAAAAATATCAATAGATTTGTCTGAAAAGAACTCTCAAAATAAAATGTTTATTACACGAGAGCATTATTATCTCCATGGAATGTGAACTTGTTGGTTCAGCAATTTTCATGTTAAACATTTTTTTAGATTTTTGCAAGAACGTTTTTAAAATATATTTGTAAATTTACACATTCAATACAGACTCTCTGAATTTCTTCATGGCATGTGTTGACTGAACTCCAGCTTAATGTTTATGTATCGATTTTCCATGTTATAATGAGCAACAGATATAAAACGATTTGCAAGAATATCATCCAATAACAATAAAACACTGAACCACAACAAGATGTTTGCAGGGTGCTAACATTAATAAAGAAAACATGTGTAAAATGAAAGTTGACATGCCACTACAATAAGCTCAAGACTGGAAATGTTACTACAATGTTACCTGTGATGTATATGTCAGATGCATCCAGATTCTTCATGATGGCTGAGGAACACCTACCCACCAGGTGCTGGCTCAGTGACACTTCTACATACTGATGCAGATCCTTACACAACCAATCAAAAGGTAGTTTAGGTAGTAATATGTTATATCAGATAACCAATCAAAAGGTAGTTTAGGTAGTTGTTGTTGTTGTAGGGTTTAACATTATTTTTCAGCACATGATAGGCTATACATGGCGGCCAGTAATATTGACGGAGGAAGAACTGGGAAAACCCCCAGAAAGAACCACCGACCCCAAGAAGCTACTGGCAAGCTTTCTCACATACCCATATTAGCCGAATCTAAGACTCGAACCCACGCAGTCAGAGGTGAGATGGCAGTGATCCATAACGGAGAATGCTTTAGACCACTCGGGGGCCCCTAATTTAGGTAGTAACATGTTATATCAGATAACCAATCAAAAGGTAGTTTAGGTTGTAATATGTTATATCAGATAACCAATCAAAAGGTAGCCTAGGTAGTAACATATATCAGATAACCAATCAATAGATAGTTTTAGGTGGTAACATGTTATATCAGATAGCCAATCAAAGGGTAGTTTAGGTAGTAACATGTTATATCAAATAACCAATCAAAGGGTAGTTTAGGTAGTAACATGTTATATCAAATAACCAATCAAAGGGTAGTTTAGGTAGTAACATGTTATATCAGATAACCAATCAAAAGGTAGTTTAGGTAGTAACATGTTATATCAGATAACCAATCAAAGGGTAGTTTAGGTAGTAACATGTTATATCAGATAGCCAATCAAAGGGTAGTTTAGGTAGTAACATGTTATATCAGATAACCAATCAAAGGGTAGTTTAGGTAGTAACATGTTATATCAGATAGCCAATCAATAGATAGTTTTAGGTGGTAACATGTTATATCAGATAGCCAATAAAAGGGTAGTTTAGGTAGTAACATGTTATATCAGATAACCAATCAATAGATAGTTTTAGGTGGTAACATGTTATATCAGATAGCCAATCAAAGGGTAGTTTAGGTAGTAACATGTTATATCAGATAGCCAATCAAAGGGTAGTTTAGGTAGTAACATGTTATATCAGATAGCCAATCAAAGGGTAGTTTAGGTAGTAACATGTTATATCAGATAACCAATCAAAAGGTAGTTTAGGTAGTAACATGTTATATCAAATAACCAATCAAAGGGTAGTTTAGGTAGTAACATGTTATATCAGATAGCCAATCAAAGGGTAGTTTAGGTAGTAACATGTTATATCAGATAACCAATCAAAAGGTAGTTTAGGTAGTAATATGTTATATCAGATAACCAATCAAAAGGTAGCCTAGGTAGTAACATATATCAGATAACCAATCAATAGATAGTTTTAGGTGGTAACATGTTATATCAGCAAGCCAATCAAAGGGTAGTTTAGGTAGTAACATGTTATATCAGATAACCAATCAAAGGGTAGTTTAGGTCGTAACATGTTATATCAATTAACCAATCAAAGGGTAGTTTAGGTAGTAACATGTTATATCAGCAAGCCAATCAAAGGGTAGTTTAGGCAGTAACATGTTATATCAGATAACCAATCAAAGGGTAGTTTAGGTAGTAATATGTTATATCAGATAGCCAATCAAAGGGTAGTTTAGGCAGTAACATGTTATATCAAATAACCAATCAAAGGGTAGTTTAGGTAGTAACATGTTATATCAGATAACCAATCAAAGGGTAGTTTAGGTAGTTGTTTTTGTTGGGTTTAACGCCATTTTTCAGCACACAATTGGCTATACATGGCGTCCAGTATTAATGGTGGAAGAAGAACCCGGGAAAACCCCCCAGAAAGAACCACCAACCCACGAGAAGCTACTGGCAAGCTTTCTCACATACCCACATTGGCCAAATCTTAGACTGTAACCCATGCAGACAAAGGTGAGATGGCAGTGATTCATAACGGAGAATGCTTTAGACCACTCGGGGCCCCTAGTTTAGGTTGTAACATGTTATATCAGATAACCAATCAAAAGGTAGTTGTAGTAATGTTATATCAGATAACCAATCAAAAGGTAGTTGTAGTAATGTTATATCAGATAACCAATCAAAAGGTAGTTGTAGTAATATGTTATATCAGATAACCAATCAAAAGGTAGTTGTAGTAATATGTTATATCAGATAACCAATCAAAAGGTAGTTGTAGTAATATGTTATATCAGATAACCAATCAAAAGGTAGTTGTAGTAATATGTTATATCAAATAACAAATCAGTAGTAGTTTAGGCAGTAAAATGTTATTTTGTATAACCAAAGGGTAGGAATGTGTTAGAGCAGACCCTTTTATATGGATCATATATATTCTGATTAAGTTCTAACATTTCCAAGGAAGAGCTTAACCTCATGGGAAAGACTGGGTTTTAAAGTGTTTATCAATGTATTCAGTAGAATGTACATCACTGCAAGTCTTATATGAGAATTAAACAAAACAAAACAAATATCTAATATAAACTGTGAGTTATCTACACATAGTACAAAATAAATATTATATATATGGGGCCAAATAGTCTAATCAAGCATTTACAAATCACAAAAATATATATGGTGGTATGAGTTGGAGTCTCAGCTAGGCCAATATGTATGAGAAAGTTTGCCAGTAGCTTACCATGGGTTGGTGGTCCTTCCTGGGTTTGGCAGATATACTAAGTGCCATGTATAGAGTAATGTGTTGAAAAATGGCATTAAGCCCACAACAACCACCTTTTCTACGGTTTCTTTATTTGTTTGCCCACTGATGTATATGTACCTAGCTTTTATGTTTACAGAAACTATGAGAATGAATGGTGAAATCAATTTACATTTTTACATCATTAGTAAAGAAATTTAATTAAAGACTTTCTTGAATAAACTAAAATGGGAAACTCAAAAAAATCTATTCTATTTTCATATAAATTGTAATTTGGAGAGTAAAATTATACTTCAGTCATGGAAAGAAAACCTACTAAATATTTTTAGATCTATTTTACAAAATTGTACATGGATCCAGATGATCACAATTCATTTTCTTGGACATAGTAAATTTGGCACATTTTATACATTTGATAATATATATATATATATATATATATATATATATATATATATATATATATATATATATATATGCACCTATCCAAAAAAGAACTTGCTTTTCTTAGAGTCCTGTCAAAGCTAGCGACTGTTTAAATTATGAAGATGAAAGTAATCCATACCTTCTTATAACGAGTTAACAACGCAGGATCAGGATGGAATGGCTGATCAAACTCATCCACCACTAAGGACAGTCTTCGAATCTCCTCATTCAAAGCTGAAGACACCTAATGAAAATTACACTGATTTAAACACACTGCTACAACCAGACAAGTGACGTTCCTCCAGTAGATTTTGCAATGTAATATAAAATTTAATGAGAATGTTTAAGTTTTGTAAATAAGAAAACTGTACAACAAATGTTAAAATATCCTGGCCACCAATAGAGAAATAATGTATACTCAATACTTCTATAATACATTTGACTTTCATAAGTGATTACAGATGTTTCACTAACATGAATTAAGAACATTTTTTGAGGTACATTTTACTTACATTTTTATGTAAATGTATGCAACCCCCAGACAGGCGCAAGCAGTAATTTTGTTTCGTAAGAATGTGGTGTGTAAAAGTCTGAGAGTTGGTAATTTTTAGACGATCCTTGACAATTCAAAATACACCATAAAGTTGTTCTGTCTCTAACAAAGATATTTTGAACATATTTTTACATGCTCTCCATAAAACATACAAACATTATAATACATAATACATTTAACTTGGCTGATGAAATAAAAACATCAATATAAGAGACATTAAATCACCACTTTGACTGAAATTCTATTAAAAAATCACAACATAAAAATGACCCTTTATATACCTTATATCAGGTTAGGAAGCGCTGATATTAAGAGATATATTCCATCCACGGTTATTTACACATGTACTGATGTGAGTAAAACGAGAAATTAAGAAAATTTGATTATAGTTAACTTTAAGGTCTTTTTCACAGCTACTATTTCTTACATAAAACAATACAATGTTATCAGAATTTCCACACATGTTGGAACTGCTACGTTAAAAGTCCTAATCAAACAAACAAATCCACACCTGTTGGTAATATATAATGTCTTTAATAAATTAAAACAAAAAATTTCAAAAAAAGATCTTATTTTCAAAAGTCTGTAATCAATGTTTTTATAACTGTTAATAATAGGACTTATTTCATGTAGACTATGTGGTCTTTTGATAAGAAGATTTTTCCAGTTAAACCAAGAACGTAATATAAAAGAGGCATCTGTGTAATGGAAGAAAATTTCAAATGAACAGATAAAAAGAAAATAAATCATTGCTGTTATTATCCAGATCTGAAGAGGAACAAGTTCCAATTGGATACTGCAAACAATTTCATCTTGACACTGATTTGACTGACAGACTAGTCTTTAATAGAATAATAAAATATTAACATAATAATTCCTCTAATATGTCAATATTGGTTAAGAAACTGAACACAAGCATTGTTACATCTATACAAATTTGAGAAAAACTATTATTATAGCAAACTATGTGCTGTATATATCAGGTAAAATTTTACTATTAGACATTTTAAGAAAAATTTAAATAATTTAAACTGAATATTAAAATGTGTCCAAATTTACACGGATGCCTATTCCCTCAGTTATCAGGATTCTGATATTACTCATTATTTAACAGTGGGGCAATAAGTCAAAGAGCGGCGGAAATTTTCAACCATGCAAATGAGTACAATGTAAAAACAAAATTAAATTTATTGATTATATTCAAACATTAGCTTAGACTTTCTTCAGGTATCCTTTGTCGAGTTTATGGCTGTCTGAAAAAGAATTGTATTCTTTATTTTTCTTGAAGAAGAAAATTTGCTAAACATATTTCCTGTGAAGAATTTAATGCTGTAATTAGTACAAAACTATATATTGTCTCTTTCATAATTAAGTTGCATATTTTTTCCATGAAGACATTCAGACATCTCAAAACAGTAGATACCGACTCTTCTTTTATTTCAAGCAGCCTTACTATGGCATTGGATCTTAATACTCATTTTTTCCTCAAGTGTACTGATTTACAAAAACAACGTAAACAAAACAAGCCAAAAGGAAAGGAAGAAAAAAAGAAAAATGCATCTTGTTCTGCAACCAAGTGACCATCAACTGAAGAAAATGGGCATAATTTAGGGTGTTTAAATTCTGTTAAAAATATAAAACTAAATGGTTTTCTTTTCTACAGAACTTCTATTCCTTAGGACTGGTGATGCAAGAGGACTGTATAGGCAACATTTATTTATTGAAATATCTTTACATTGTCTTGGCTTTGCTGCGAGAAAACTGCAAGGTAATGCAATGATGGTGTCATTGTTGGAAGTTTCAGTATTAAAAAAATGTGAATTCATTAACACATAGCCATAACTCAGAAACTACCAGTAGAAATTTGATTAAACTTGCTACATTTATTGTTTCAATAATCAAAATTCCAGTCTATATTCAAATCAATCCAACCCAATTGATGAAGGGATATGGAATACAATCATAAATCATTCACATTCCAGGCATGAAAATGAGAGTATAGTAACCAACAGATGTTTGGTAGGCAGAGGCAGAATAAGCAAGCTATATTGTTTCATGGAAGCCTTGTTTATTTATTTCCTCTGAGGCTTAAAAAGTTCAGTTTTAAAAAATGGTACAAAAAGTCATTTTATTTCTAGCTAGTTCTCATTATATTGATCATGCTTTAATATCAAAACAGTGTTCATCCTATTATACAAATCCTTGACTCCATTGACTCCATTTGCAAAGGTGCTTGAATGTCAAATTATTGTGTGTGTGTGTGTGTTTTGGATTTTTAACTTTTTACAAATCTCACAACTATGGAATAAAAGATGCAAAGATTCAAGGCGTATTTCCTTATAGGAATGGTATAGTAAATCTTCAGTTTTACATTCTATTAATGTAAAAGATATACTGGTAAACAAAAAAATGCCAAAGTCTGTACTTTTTATCACTGCACAGTGTAGAATTAATGCATGCAACAAAGTCAATTTCCCCATCACTAGAAACTATTATGAACTATGTCAATCTATCAAGTGACAGATAATTGTACCTTCCTTTCCACATCCTCCACCATTGATTTAATCTTATCCTTGACCTCCACAGTAAGGAGGCTAAGCTGCTTCTGTTTGTAATCCAACTCATCTGCCTTCTCTTGTTTCTCCCACTCCTTATTTCTCCTGAAACACAAACACACTAACTTGTTTGTAACAACCCTACTGCTCAAGGAAAAATATCTCAAGTAAAGAACAGTCTCAATTCCTTTTTGCTGCCCATTTTTTACAAGCAGAATGACAATATTATACCAATGCGCCAATAAAACACTTTATTTCTATGTTGCACCTCAAAACTATCGAAACTGAAAGTACTACTTACAACCCCAAAATGATGATAATAAATACTGCTTACAACTATTGCGTTAGATTATATTAAATTCTATGTACTACTGACTTATAGCTTATATTAGTGTGTATGTACTAATGTCTACTGTTATAGCTTATATTAGGGTCTATGTACAACTGACTGCTACTACTGCTTATTTTAGTGTATATGTACTACTGACCACTGATATAGCTTATATTAGTGTACATGTACTACTGACTGCTGATATAGCTTATATTAGTGTATATATACTACTGACTACTGATATAGCTTATATTAGAGTCTATGTACTACTGACTACTGATATAGCTTATATTAGTGTATATGTACTACTGACTACTGATATAGCTTATATTAGTGTATATATACTACTGACTACTGATATAGCTTATATTAGTGTACATGTACTACTGACTGCTGATATAGCTTATATTAGAGTCTATGTACTACTGACTACTGATATAGCTTATATTAGTGTATATGTACTACTGACTACTGATATAGCTTATATTAGTGTATATGTACTACTGACTACTGATATAGCTTATATTAGTGTATATGTACTACTGACTACTGATATAGCTTATATTAGTGTATATGTACTACTGACTACTGTTATAGCTTATATTAGCGTGTATGTACTACTTACTACTGTTATAGCTTATATTAGTGTATATGTACTACTGACTACTGATATAGCTTATATTAGTGTACATGTACTACTGACTACTGATATAGCTTATATTAGTATATATGTACTACTGACTACTGTTATAGCTTATATTAGAGTCTATGTACTACTGACTACTGATATAGCTTATATTAGTGTACATGTACTACTGACTACTGTTATAGCTTATATTAGTATATATGTACTACTGACTACTGTTATAGCTTATATTAGCGTGTATGTACTACTTACTACTGATATAGCTTATATTAGCGTATATGTACTACTTACTGACTACTGTTATAGCTTATATTAGTGTATATGTACTACTTACTGACTACTGTTATAGCTTATATTAGTGTATATGTACTACTGACTACTGTTATAGCTTATATTAGTATATATGTACTACTGACTACTGTTATAGCTTATATTAGCGTGTATGTACTACTTACTACTGATATAGCTTATATTAGCGTGTATGTACTACTTACTGACTACTGTTATAGCTTATATTAGTGTATATGTACTACTTACTGACTACTGTTATAGCTTATATTAGTGTATATGTACTACTTACTGACTACTGTTATAGCTTATATTAGTGTATATGTACTACTGACTACTGTTATAGCTTATATTAGTATATATGTACTACTGACTACTGTTATAGCTTATATTAGCGTGTATGTACTACTTACTACTGATATAGCTTATATTAGCGTGTATGTACTACTTACTGACTACTGTTATAGCTTATATTAGTGTATATGTACTATTGACTACTGTTATAGCTTATATTAGTGTATATGTACTACTGACTACTGTTATAGCTTATATTAGTGTATATGTACTACTTACTGACTACTGTTATAGCTTATATTAGTGTATATGTACTACTGACTACTGTTATAGCTTATATTAGTGTATATATACTACTGACTACTGTTATAGCTTATATTAGTGTATATGTACTACTGACTACTGTTATAGCTTATATTAGTGTATATGTACTACTTACTGACTACTGTTATAGCTTATATTAGTGTATATGTACTACTGACTACTGTTATAGCTTATATTAGTGTATATATACTACTGACTACTGATATAGCTTATATTAGTGTACATGTACTACTGACTGCTGATATAGCTTATATTAGCGTGTATGTACTACTGACTACTGATATAGCTTATATTAGCGTGTATGTACTACTGACTACTGTTATAGCTTATATTAGTGTATATGTACTACTGACTACTGTTATAGCGTATATTAACGTGTATGTACTACTTACTGACTACTGTTATAGCTTATATTAGTGTATATATACTACTGACTATTGTTATAGCTATTGTATGTACTACTGACTACTGATATAGCTTATATTAGCGTGTATGTACTATTTACTACTTTTATAGCTTATATTAGCGTACATGTACTACTGACTACTGTTATAGCTTATATTAGCGTGTATGTACTACTGACTACTGTTATAGCTTACATTAGTGTATATGTACTACTGACAACTGATATAGCTTATATTAACGTGTATGTACTACTTACTGACTACTGTTATAGCTTATATTAGTGTATATATACTACTGACTACTGTTATAGCTTATATTAGCGTGTATGTACTACTTACTGACTACTGTTATAGCTTATATTAGTGTATATTTACTACTGACTACTGATATAGCTTATATTAACGTGTATGTACTACTTACTGACTACTGTTATAGCTTATATTAGTGTATATATACTACTGACTACTGTTATAGCTTATATTAGCGTGTATGTACTACTTACTGACTACTGTTATAGCTTATATTAGTGTATATGTACTACTGACTACTGTTATAGCTTATATTAGCATGTATGTACTACTGACTACTGTTATAGCTTATATTAGCGTACATGTACTACTGACTACTGATATAGCTAATATTAGCGTGTATGTACTACTGACTACTGTTATAGCTTATATTAGTATATATGTACTACTGACTACTGATATAGCTTATATTAGCATGTATGTACTACTGACTACTGTTATTTCTTATATTAGTGTACATGTACTACTGACTACTGATATAGCTTATATTAGTGTATATGTACTACTGACTACTGTTATTGCTTATATTAGTGTATATGTACTACTGACTACTGTTATAGCTTATATTAGTGTATATGTACTACTGACTACTGTTATAGCTTATATTAGCGTGTATGTACTACTGACTACTGTTATAGCTTATATTAATGTATATGTACTACTGACTGCTGATATAGCTTATATTAGTGTATATGTACTACTGACTACTGTTATAGCTCATATTAGTGTATATGTACTACTGACTACTGTTATAGCTTATATTAGTGTATATGTACTACTGACTACTGTTATAGCTTATATTAGTGTATATGTACTACTGACTACTGTTATAGCTTATATTAGTGTATATGTACTACTGACTACTGTTATAGCTTATATTAGTGTATATGTACTACTGACTACTGTTATAGCTTATATTAGTGTATATGTACTACTGACTACTGTTATAGCTTATATTAGTGTATATGTACTACTGACTACTGTTATAGCTTATATTAGTGTATATGTACTACTGACTACTGTTATAGTTTATATTAGCGTACAAGTACTACTGACTACTGTTATAGCTTATATTAGCGTATATGTACTACTGACTACTGTTATAGCTTATATTAGCGTGTATGTACTACTGACTACTGTTATAGCTTATATTAGCGTACATGTACTACTGACTACTGTTATAGCTTATATTAGTGTATATGTACTACTGACTACTGTTATAGCTTATATTAGTGTATATGTACTACTGACTACTGTTATAGCTTATATTAGCGTACATGTACTACTGACTACTGTTATAGCTTATATTAGCGTACATGTACTACTGACTACTGTTATAGCTTATATTAGCGTACATGTACTACTGACTACTGTTATAGCTTATATTAGTGTGTATGTACTACTGACTACTGATATAGCTTATATTAGCGTGTATGTACTACTGACTACTGATATAGCTTATATTAGCGTGTATGTACTACTGACTACTGATATAGCTTATATTAGTGTATATGTACTACTGACTACTGTTATAGCTTATATTAGCGTGTATGTACTACTTACTGACTACTGTTATAGCTTATATTAGCGTGTATGTACTACTGACTGCTGATATAGCTTATATTAGTGTATATGTACTACTGACTGCTGATATAGCTTATATTAGTGTATATGTACTACTGACTACTGTTATAGCTTATATTAGCGTGTATGTACTACTGACTACTGTTATAGCTTATATTAGTGTACATGTACTACTGACTACTGTTATAGCTTATATTAGTGTATATGTACTACTTACTGCTGATATAGCTTATATTAGAGTCTATGTACTACTGACTACTGTTATAGCTTATATTAGTGTATATGTACTACTTACTGACTACTGTTATAGCTTACATTAGTGTATATGTACTACTTACTGCTGTTATAGCTTACATTAGTGTATATGTACTACTTACTGCTGATATAGCTTATATTAGCGTATATGTACTACTGACTACTGTTATAGCTTATATTAGCGTGTATGTACTACTTACTGACTACTGTTATAGCTTATATTAGCGTGTATGTACTACTTACTGACTACTGTTATAGCTTATATTAGTGTATATGTACTACTGACTACTGTTATAGCTTATATTAGCGTGTATGTACTACTGACTACTGTTATAGCTTATATTAGTGTATATGTACTACTGACTACTGTTATAGCTTATATTAGCGTGTATGTACTACTGACTACTGTTATAGCTTATATTAGTGTATATGTACTACTGACTACTGTTATAGCTTATATTAGCGTATATGTACTACTGACTACTGTTATAGCTTATATTAGTGTATATGTACTACTGACTACTGTTATAGTGTATATTAACATGTATGTACTACTTACTGACTACTGTTATAGCTTATATTAGTGTATATATACTACTGACTACTGTTATAACTTTTGTATGTACTACTGACTACTGATATAGCTTATATTAGCGTGTATGTACTACTTACTACTGTTATAGCTTATATTAGCGTACATGTACTACTGACTACTGTTATAGCTTATATTAGCGTGAATGTACTACTGACTACTGTTATAGCTTATATTAGTGTATATGTACTACTGACTACTGATATAGCTTATATTAACGTGTATGTACTACTTACTGACTACTGTTATAGCTTATATTAGTGTATATGTACTACTGACTACTGTTATAGCTTATATTAGCGTGTATGTACTACTTACTGACTACTGTTATTGCTTATATTAGTGTATATGTACTACTGACTACTGTTATAGCTTATATTAGCGTGTATGTACTACTTACTGACTACTGTTATAGCTTATATTAGTGTATATATACTACTGACTACTGTTATAGCTTATATTAGCGTGTATGTACTACTTACTGACTACTGTTATTGCTTATATTAGTGTATATGTACTACTGACTACTGATATAGCTTATATTAGTGTATATATACTACTGACTACTGTTATAGCTTATATTAGCGTGTATGTACTACTGACTACTGTTATAGCTTATATTAGTGTATATGTACTACTGACTACTGTTATAGCTTATATTAGTGTATATGTACTACTGACTACTGATAATAGCTTATATTAGCGTGTATGTACTACTTACTGACTACTGTTATAGCTTATATTAGTGTATATGTACTACTGACTACTGATAATAGCTTATATTAGCGTGTATGTACTACTGACTACTGATAATAGCTTATATTAGCGTGTATGTACTACTTACTGACTACTGTTATAGCTTATATTAGTGTATATATACTAATGACTACTGTTATAGCTTATATTAGCGTGTATGTACTACTTACTGACTACTGTTATAGCTTATATTAGTGTATATATACTACTGACTGCTGATAATAGCTTATATTAGCGTGTATGTACTACTTACTGACTACTGTTATAGCTTATATTAGTGTATATATACTAATGACTACTGTTATAGCTTATATTAGCGTGTATGTACTACTTAATGACTACTGTTATTGCTTATATTAGTGTATATGTACTACTGACTACTGATAATAGCTTATATTAGCGTGTATGTACTACTGACTACTGATAATAGCTTATATTAGCGTGTATGTACTACTTACTGACTACTGTTATAGCTTATATTAGTGTATATATACTACTGACTACTGTTATAGCTTATATTAGTGTATATGTACTACTGACTACTGATAATAGCTTATATTAGCGTGTATGTACTACTTACTGACTACTGTTATAGCTTATATTAGTGTATATGTACTACTGACTACTGATAATAGCTTATATTAGCGTATATGTACTACTGACTACTGTTATAGCTTATATTAGTGTATATGTACTACTGACTACTGATAATAGCTTATATTAGCGTGTATGTACTACTGACTACTGATAATAGCTTATATTAGCGTGTATGTACTACTTACTGACTACTGTTATTGCTTATATTAGTGTATATGTACTACTGACTACTGATATAGCTTATATTAGTGTATATATACTACTGACTACTGTTATAGCTTATATTAGCGTGTATGTACTACTGACTACTGTTATAGCTTATATTAGTGTATATGTACTACTGACTACTGTTATAGCTTATATTAGTGTATATGTACTACTGACTACTGATAATAGCTTATATTAGCGTGTATGTACTACTTACTGACTACTGTTATAGCTTATATTAGTGTATATGTACTACTGACTACTGATAATAGCTTATATTAGCGTGTATGTACTACTTACTGACTACTGTTATAGCTTATATTAGTGTATATGTACTACTGACTACTGATATAGCTTATATTAGCGTGTATGTACTACTGACTACTGTTATAGCTTATATTAGTGTATATATACTACTGACTACTGATATAGCTTATATTAGCGTGTATGTACTACTTACTACTGTTATAGCTTATATTAGCGTACATGTACTACTGACTACTGTTATAGCTTATATTAGCGTGTATGTACTACTGACTACTGTTATAGCTTATATTAGTGTATATGTACTACTGACTACTGTTATAGCTTATATTAGTGTATATGTACTACTTACTGACTACTGTTATAGCTTATATTAGTGTATATATACTACTGACTACTGTTATAGCTTATATTAGTGTATATGTACTACTTACTGACTACTGTTATAGCTTATATTCGTGTATATGTACTACTGACTACTGTTATAGCTTATATTAGTGTATATGTACTACTTACTGACTACTGTTATAGCTTATATTAGTGTATATATACTACTGACTACTGTTATAGCTTATATTAGCGTGTATGTACTACTTACTGACTACTGTTATAGCTTATATTAATGTATATGTACTACTGACTGCTGATATAGCTTATATTAGTGTATATATACTACTGACTACTGTTATAGCTTATATTAGTGTATATGTACTACTTACTGACTACTGTTATAGCTTATATTAGTGTATATGTACTACTGACTACTGTTATAGCTTATATTAGTATATATGTACTACTGACTACTGTTATAGCTTATATTAGTGTATATGTACTACTGACTACTGATATAGCTTATATTAGTATATATGTACTACTTACTGACTACTGTTATAGCTTATATTAGTATACATGTACTACTTAATGACTACTGTTATAGCTTATATTAGTATATATGTACTACTGACTACTGTTATAGCTTATATTAGCGTGTATGTACTACTGACTACTGTTATAGCTTATATTAGTGTATATGTACTACTGACTACTGTTATAGCTTATATTAGTGTATATGTACTACTGACTACTGTTATAGCTTATATTAGCGTGTATGTACTACTGACTACTGATATAGCTTATATTAGTGTATATGTACTACTGACTACTGATATAGCTTATATTAGCATGTATGTACTACTGACTACTGATATAGCTTATATTAGTGTATATGTACTACTGACTACTGATAATAGCTTATATTAGCGTGTATGTACTACTTACTGACTACTGTTATTGCTTATATTAGCGTACATGTACTACTGACTACTGATATAGCTTATATTAGCGTGTATGTACTACTGACTACTGTTATAGCTTATATTAGTATATATGTACTACTGACTACTGTTATAGCTTATATTAGTATATATGTACTACTGACTACTGTTATTGCTTATATTAGCGTACATGTACTACTGACTACTGATATAGCTTATATTAGGGAATATGTACTACTGACTACTGTTATTGCTTATATTAGTGTATATGTACTACTGACTACTGTTATAGCTTATATTAGTGTATATGTACTACTTACTGACTACTGTTATAGCTTATATTAGTGTACATGTACTACTGACTACTGATATAGCTTATATTAGTGTATATGTACTACTGACTACTGATATTGCTTATATTAGTGTATATGTACTACTGACTACTGTTATAGCTTATATTAGTGTATATGTACTACTTACTGACTACTGTTATAGCTTATATTAGTGTATATGTACTACTGACTACTGTTATTGCTTATATTAGTGTACATGTACTACTGACTACTGATATAGCTTATATTAGTGTATATGTACTACTGACTACTGTTATTGCTTATATTAGTGTATATGTACTACTGACTACTGTTATAGCTTATATTAGTGTATATGTACTACTTACTGACTACTGTTATAGCTTATATTAGTGTATATGTACTACTGACTACTGTTATAGCTTATATTGGTGTATATGTTCTACTTACTGACTACTGTTATAGCTTATATTAGTGTATATGTACTACTGACTACTGTTATAGCTTATATTAGTGTATATGTACTACTGACTACTGTTATAGCTTATATTAGTGTATATGTACTACTGACTACTGTTATAGCTTATATTAGCATGTATGTACTACTGACTACTGATATAGCTTATATTTAGTCTATGTACTACTGACTACTCCTAATTGCAGATCTGTTATTGTTGGGAGGTCTGTGCAGGTTGCATTTGGAATCAGTGTACAAGTACGTACGTACGTATGCGTGCACACACGCACACACATACATATATACATACATTCAATCCAATGAACTGATTTTATCTGTCACATGTTCTTAACCTGCCCGGACATGATGTGACCACCATCTTTTTTGAGTGGCAATTAAACTGAAATTATAGCTGGAATATACCACTGCACAAGTTCTTTCATCTGTGACTGGTCTAGTTAAACCTTCACACATACACAAACAAAAACCAGCTTACTTTAGTATGTATCACACTATGCCACTGAATATGTTGAAAGCATACACACAGTAACTATTAGTAGATAGTTTCTACAATTTAGTCCTCAAAACAGTAACCGTGTGTCAATAAAGGAACAAACTTATTTCTGGTGTTACTGACTTCCTTATATTTGCCAATTACTTATTTCCAATTTATAGCTCCTAATTTATATTTACAAATTCAATTAAAGAAACAGATTTAACCCAATTAAAATGCTGACATACACAGATTCATAAAATATACATGAACAAAGCACGCTTACAATTGCTCCAGACTTAGCGTGTAAGTTTTATCCATCAGTGCTTTCAGATCTCCTGTAACTTTCTTTCCTCGCTGTGTATGTTGTTCAAATTTTGTCTTGACAGCTGACTTTGAAATACATTCCTGAAAATTACAACAAATATTTGTAAAGAATATATTTTTTCATTCACAATGAGTCACAGTAACTGAACAGGTAAGGTTTTTTTGGAATTGTTATCCATGGGTCACTATTTTAATACCTGTTCAGGCATTCCCATTATGATTAACCATTCCTGACAAAATCAAAATGGTCATGGACACAGGGTCATCTATGTATTGTTTATATTTTGTGAAAACCTGCACAATACCAATTCTTCATGGAACAGAAGTAATCAACTCATACCATTGACGAATTAAGTCTTTGGCTTGTATCTCTAAATAAATGTATTCTAATACTGAATTTCATTCATTGGCACATGTACATTCCATATTTACCCAATGGTGGATTAAAATCGCTACATCATTTATAAAACTGACCTCAAGTAATGTTACTACCTTAATATCAATAATATAACCTCCAACTAGCAAGAAGAAAAAAAAAATAACGCTGGAGGTAAAAAGTTGATGCGACTGAAAAAAGTGGAAAAGATGCTCACAAAATAGATTTTTTTCTAGTATTTGTAGAGGCTGAAATTAAATACCTACAAATATATCAGCTTTGACAGGCTAAACCACAAATGTAACTACCCACGAAAGTTACATTTTTTCCCCACAAAATCGACAACAAAAATGGGACCCAAAAAATATATAATACCATTGTAACTAAATAGAAAACAGAGAAAACCTGAAAAATAAGTCGAACACAAAATAAAAAATTCTATATATACTATCAAGTCATGTATAAAAAGCTCATTCATGGGTCTTTAAAATCTGAACTGGTGTTCATCAGGAAACCGAAAAATTTAGGACCCAATGGTATGTTCCATTTCAATAGGCATATTTGCTGATTGTTTGTTTGTTGTTTATGGTTTAATGCCATTTTTCAGCACTATATAGGCTATACATGGCGGACAGTATTATTAGTGGAGGAAGAACCCAGACACACCCCGGAAAGAACTACCTACCCACAAGAAGCTACTGGCAAGCTTTCTCACATAACTACATTTGCCGAATCTTAGACTCAAACACACGCAGACAGAGTTGAGATGGCGGTGGTCCATAACGGACAGCGCCTTAGACCACTCGGCCACTCGGGGCCCCTATTTGCTGATTGAAAATAGCTCAGATAGCTATTATCCTCAAAAAAGATTGTTTTGACATCAGAGTGTACATTTTTTTATTTTGTATACACTACTATGGAAATACATGCAGCAGTTCTATTCACTCAAGATTCCATATTTTCTTCTTTATAGATTCTAATAATGATCATCAAAAAACATGGCTTTGACTGATGCCAAAGTTAAATGAAATAAATAACTTAAAGATATTACTGTCTGAAATGAAACTGATACTCTTATGTCTCTTTCACAATGAGCACACTCCGCGCAATATGCACTCAATTCAGTCTGAAATCAACCATTACAATCTATAATCTTCATTTTATTGGGTCTTTTCATCAGCCCTTGTGGATGTTAATAAGTTAACTATGTTCTCCAAAGCAGAAAACTTGAAAAATATAGGTCACTGGTGCTAGAGAACAACCTAGTATGACCCATGATGGATAAAAATGCCAACAGGTACCCAAATACTCAGGTAACTGCCTGTTGATAATAACTCTGGTGGTAAAGTTAACAAATGGGTACCCATGAAAAGAAGTTTACCAAGTTCAGATCAAGACAAAATAACGATTACATTTCAAGACTCGTGTTGTGTGCTCATTTATTCATCATGACAGGGGATTGTATGGTTGCTTACAATTTACTTGTCATACATGTACTATATAAAAATATAATAAAACAATCCTTTCTCGCACGACCTATTTAAGAATCATCACTGATGAAGCAAGCTCTACTGTCTTAGCATTTGCCTGTTCATGGTTTGTGTGCCATTATTCTCATGACTTGAACACACGTTTTCTTAGATCCTGATGACATTAACTGGGTCAATACCATTTGTCAACAGCAATAAGTACTGATTAAGAAATATTCTACACATTTTTTTAAGAATACTATTCCAAAAAAAGAAAGCACAAAAGAAATGTCAAGTTTAACTAATGACATTTTTTCCTCAAGTTTGTGGACCTGGAATGAATATTTGCTGTCAGGACCGCTGTTCACAAGCTTATTTACTAAACCTTTTATTATTAGCCGGAAACCCACAACAAATGCAACACAAAATCTTGGTTACCATAACATGCACTTCTTATACCAATGGAATAAATGAATGAAATGGACAACTATACCTTAAGAAATATATAAATATATGGGGAAAAAAAATCTTTGTTCTTTAATAACATTGAAAAAAATCTAATAGAAATTTACCATGTGAGTAAATGTAGCATTTGTATGAATTATACATTAACAATTCCAAGAAAACAGATGGGTGAAACTGCTTGACCTAGATTCATTCTATACAGATTTTATATACATAGTAGACCCATCTAAATTGAAATAAATATAATA
The DNA here is from genome assembly GCA_030141615.1 of Unio pictorum. NCBI lineage: Eukaryota > Metazoa > Mollusca > Bivalvia > Unionida > Unionidae > Unio > Unio pictorum. The sequence goes on from JARLTB010000166.1 coordinate 3,580,270, forward strand.
AATATGTCACCAAAAAAAATATTTGTAAAAAAAAGGGATATATTGATGGATGTTTTATGACTGCAAATTACAAGAAGATGGATTTTGTTAAACATAAAAACATGATGCACCAGACCATCATTACGGGACTAACCATGTCAGGTCGTGGATAATACAACAATATCATTTGTGGACTTTACGACTCTTTGCAAAAGTCAATGTAGACATGTAGACTAGTTGAAGGGAGTGTTATGCATAAATAATGTCTCAACTTCTTTTGTGTCTATACTAACTATTAATCCACATGAATTTGTGACAAAATTATAACGGCAGATACAGGTAAGTAGCAAAATTAAATGTACATTTTTATACAGTAATTATGGCAATGTATTATATAGATTGCATTTTTTATGTTATGCTTCTTTGCTACTTATATAAGTAATAATTGGTGGTTGGTATATGTGAATCAAAAACAATGTAGTTCAGTTTCATATTTAATACGATTTCCCTTTGATCGGGTACCAGGTTAAACCTTCTATAGGACTGATGGGTACCTGGTAGGAATTTCCCCCAATTTTGACGTTTCTACACATAGACATTCCACATATAAGAAATATATGAAGAAATTTATTGTAATTTATCACATGCCATTTTTGACACAAATATGTGAAAAATGCATTCTCATTTCTTAATTAGATCCATTCCATAAGGTGTTATGTATATTTAATTTATATGTTGTTTAGTTATTTTGGGGGTATTTTTAAAAGTTATTTCATTACATGCTATTTGTAATGTAATATTGTATGTTGGATTTGACCTTGTCCAAAACCGAGTTCATTTCTGCTTGATCAGATTGATTTTTTTGTGTAAACAAATATAACATAGTTAAATTATTTTCCCTGTATATAGGTTTGATATCTGAATTACTATTTGAAGAAGTAAATATGTTTATTTGGGTCTAATTGTTGGAATATCCTATAATCCAGGTTGTGGGTTTTATTATATAAACATCAGGATCATTTGAAGAAAGTTATTTTCCATTAGGTAATGGTTAATTTTTGGAAAATGCTAATTTATTACCTGAGTACAAGAAGAGAACTAAATAATCTTGTAATTGTGCAGGCTTGGTCATTCTTTCCTTAAAGTTTTAGCAGAATCAAGTTGTATTTTGTGTCCCATATTTATATTATATTTTCCATCAAATTACTGAATTCAAATGATTATTTTCTCTAAATACAAGTACTCTGATAAAATTCTCGGATAAGGACATTCACTGTAACTTATACTGAATTCAAACCTGTAATTATATTATTGTGATTCAACAAAGACTGTTCATCAACACTCTATAAGCTATAACAGACACATCATCGCCTTCAATTTGGGATTTCTTTGAGACTTGTACTAAGTCTTTATTCAAGACTTTAAATTACTAGGCCTTGTCTGATCTAATTCCTCGATTATTTTCGGGATCTAATTTGCAATACTGCAAAGTTATTTTTTCTCAATTATACTTTGTATTCAAGGGAAATAAATTAAATTTGTTAAAATTTACAAAGCTTGTTGACTTTCACTCTTTTCTGTTACTTTTTTTAACAGCAAAGTCTCATAACAAGGGAAAATTATATTTCATTAACATACCTCGAACTTCCTCTCAAAATTTGCAAATTCAAACAATCTGGCTTGAAAACCCTCTTGAAGTGTCCCAGCTGTAACAAAGATTTATAGCATGTCAAACAACTGATATTACTGTACTGTAAACGCACATTTTAGTAAATAAAAAAGTTGAAAAATAATAAATTTGCAGAAAACAAACTATATTTTGCAACAAACTGATACTTTTGAGCAATGGAACCTTATAAAACTTCTTCAAAGCTAATTAAATAATTTAAATAGTAACTGTTGTCATTGTGGACTTCTCAAGGCTAATTAAAGAATTTGGATAGTTGTCACTGTGGACTTGTCAAGGCTAATTAAATAATTTGGATAGTTGTCACTGTGGACTTCTCAAGGCTAATGAAATAATTTGGATAGTTGTCACTGTGGACTTCTCAAGGCTAATTAAATAATTTGGATAGTTGTCACTGTGGACTTCTCAAGGCTAATTAAACAATTTGGATAGTTATCGCTCTGAATATCCATACCAGAAGATAAAAATTCATCTCCCCAACTTGATATAGCATTTTAAAATTTCTAGTAATTAAGTGAGTTTTTTTTTAAAAAACATCTGTAGATTCAGGAATGAAGAGTATTTGTCTTTAATGAAAGGAATATCTTGCCAAGAATACTGACCACTTTGGTCCATACTTTCTAGTGGTCCCCAAGTGGCTGAGTCGTACTAAACCACTCATCTTTACTGATCAATGCCATTTCTCCTTTCTGTGCTACTTCAAAACCCAGGCCATTCAATTATGGTATAATGGTATGTGAGAAAGTTTGCCAGTAGCTTCCTGTGCTTTTTACTGGGATTTTACCAGATTCTTCCTCCACCAGTAATACTAAATGCCATGCTTTCCTTATCAGTTGGAGAGTACCTGGCTACTTTTACTTTATATCTTGCTACTTTAAAAAACTATGTATTCCATTGGTGGAGGTCTCACAAACCCCTCCAGCACTACCTACTTTGGAAATGCATCCTCCAACATCAAATCAAATGGCTGAGAAATGGTGTCAGACCCCAAAACAACAATAACAACAAGAACACCCATACTATATGCCAGAATCTTTGTTTTACATTTGTTCTCAAACAAGAGTTTAGTTCTCTCTGTACAATATTAATAAAGAAAGTAATATTATCTTTCAGCAGATAGTCTGATATTGTTGTCACTCTTCCAATGGCTACACTAATTTACATGGTTATTATCTAGTCTTGAATCTTTTTTTTAAAATGTATCGCTGTCATAAACAGTACGAGTCATGGTTTTTTTCTATGGACCCTTTGCTACGAATTGCTGTATACAGGTATACTGGTACAGGAAGTGAGTACCTTTGGAAACCTAATGGAAATTTTAAAGAATATTTCAGATTTACAAACTGATAAATGTTCTTACACTAACTGTAAACAGTTTAAGAATTAAGGTTTAAATGGAAATAAGGATTTTGCATCAAGACTGAGAGGTGTCAGTGATGATTGGACTATCACAAATATCAGTCATATGATAAACTTCAATTTACACCAATCTACACATAGGCAAACTCCTCCAATGTCTATTTACAAGACTGATATAGAATGGGATTGTTTCTAAGTTATCCTCACCTGACAAGTAGCTTACTTATTCAAGGTTTGCAAAGAAAATGTATTTTTGTACACTGCAAATTGACCATCACTTGTTTGCCATCTTTCACATCAACCAAAGATGTAGGTCTTTATTTGGAATTCAAATAAAAGAGCATGAAATGGAGACTGAACACTGCAGGGTCTATATAAAAGAAAATTATACCAATGCTTTAATACAACAAAATGTTATATTTTGTAAATTATCAACAAACACGAGGCCCATTTGGAAGTGAAATTGCTCACTTGGCTGACAACTACATAATTGTAGTTGGTAGTTGGACAAGAAATATAAATTAGTATAACGCTTGTGAATGTTTAATGGCATTAATCCTTAATTACTAATTGAATCCTTATTGACTGTCAGATCCGTATCATTCTGTGCAAGCTTGAAAAGTCTCATACCAGGACCCCTTCTGTCAAATTGATTTGACTGGTTTAGAGATTGAACAATTCTTTTACAAGTCATATAAACATCTGGCAATTGTTAGAAACAAAGTCCATACTGAAAATTGGATCAGAATCACTTGAGCAAAACTGAATCATCTTCATGCCAGTATGCTTCAGTTGAATTCTGTTAAAATGCTTTTAAGAAAAAGTGACTTAAATTTTATCAATATATCTTCTTGCAAAATTCAATAACATAACATCATCATTCCTTCAAAATTCAAAAACCTTCTTGCTAGAATATATCCTGCCAAGTCTGGTAAAACTAGGGTGAACAAGTTTGGAGAGTTTTGCTGTTTAAAGGTCTTAATAGTAGATCTGAAATTGTTTGCACACTTTAAAATTCTTCCATGCAGGATGCTTCCCAGCAAAGTTGGTCAAATTACATTTAGTGGTTAGTGAGAAGTTGTTTTCAATTTTCTGCTTTAGGTTTTTTGTTGGCTAATTAACATCCATGGTTCGAGAGGAATATATTAAAGGATGCTACCAGAGGATACTGCCCTTGAAAACACTTAAACCAAAATGCAATGCTGAACAGCCAGATGAGGCAGATAGCTGTCATACCTACAAACACTGTGACCATATGTCTTTGTGGCATTCACTACTGACAAGACAATAATTATCTGAAATTTGTATACCAAATGAGCTCAAGAGGCAATACACTGAATGCCCATATCCCATCACTAACTTTACCAAGGGTAAACTTACTTGGTGTAGGTGTTCCTTTATCCTGGTTCAGACGCGATACCAGGGCCTCACGAGCGGATACAAAGAAGACTCTCTCATAACCCTCTTTACTGTCCGTCACTCCCAACTCATCCACCAAGAACTCAAGATTCCGCTCAAGGTGCTGCTGCTTCACCTGTCATCGTCAAGAAAAACAAAACAACATAGCTTTTGTATGTTCTCTTTGTATGGTGTTTGCAGTCAACGTCAAGAAAAACAAAATCAACATGGCTTCTGTACATTCTCTTTGTATGGCATTTGCAATCAACGTCAAGGAAACAAAACAATCAACATGCTTTCATACATTCTATTTGTACGGTGTTTTGCAGTCAACATTTTTGTAAGTTGTCCTTCTATGGTCATTGAGGATGAATTTAAATAAAAATGGTCAATTTTAGAAACAATTTATCTCATAAAAATATGAATAACTAGTTGTTACTGGTTAACTCAAAACATTTAACCTAAAAATCAACTCCCTACTGAAGAACACATTACAAATATTTAATGACAAATGAAGTGCAAGAGTTGATGTGCCTAAAAATATACTCTAGACAACGTTGAATTTGTACCTTCGGCCTTCAAAGCAGCTCCAAATGTGCTATTAGTCCAACAGTAAAAATACTTGTAGCAAACTCTTTTTACCAAGCTTCATTTATTACCCTTTTTGAATTAATTTATCAACGGAATAATTTAGATCAGATACATTTTAATTTCAAAAGCTGTTTATATTTGTAAATTCTCCTAAAATGTTTAAATTACACAGATGATCATGTACTAAACTGCAGGATGCATTACTGGAACAAGAGAAAACATATTTTTATGTAAATTGTCTTCCTCAAAGAATACTTACCCAAGCACATTATCTTAGGGAATATGAGACTGCCCTACTAAACGACAAAAATCGTCTTTTTCATATTTCTTGTAAGACAAAGAGCAAATGGCATAGTTATTGCCCATAACCTCCCCTTGCCAGTGCCAGTTTTCTAGCTGAGTGTTATAGTAACAAGGATGCTCGCATGGCAGGGTGGTCGGGAGAATCATTAAGTAATGTAATTGTTTAAGTATTCTCTGATAAACACAATATGCTTCAAAATTTGCTTCCTCTATCAAATATGTTCCCCAGTCACATTATGTTCAGAGAATAGGTAACAAGGAGGAGGGAATGATAATCATCCGGCCCCTACCTTGGGTATCCTTCCAGGGAATGAGTGTTGGATTATCACATGTGAACAATAACCTGTTCTTCTAATTACATAAGCAACACAGCCTAGGGGCTTGATTTGTGACCCCAGCATATTGTTACGAAGATAATTATTAAAATCTTTCCTACAAACTATCACTGGCAAATCCAGTAAGATTGTTTAAAATGGATCTGGTGGTCACCTGAGCTGCAGCCACTGGCCCTATAGCAAAGCTAACTCCCTGATATAAAACTTGAGAAGACTGACTCTGCATTCCAGCCAAGAACTTCTACTATAACTTGGATCAAAATGTTAAATTCTAATGTGAGGCTTACAGAGATCACTCTAATTTCATGAACAATAATCTTTATTAGATGACTCTGATCTTGTCAGACCTCTATGTATACCAAGCGCATAGCTCATTTCAGCATCAAAATAAGGGCTTGATGGGTAATAACCGGTTTTCCACTTAGATGGAAGAAAGAGGCATTTGCACATGCTACTATTTGTCTCTGTGGATTTCAAGTAGTGCTTGACTATACAAACAACTCCCGACCTGTTGATGGAAGACAGTGAGCAAATGATGACTGTTAGCTTACTGACAGTAATCTAGTTTTGACTATAAACCCCGATTTAGTCAAGTAGACCACCAAATCATCTGATCTGAAAGATAATTTGGGTTGACAGCAAGGTCATGTAGCTCACTCAACCTGCATGCTGAGCAAGAGCTATCTGGAAACATGTCTGGTATGATAATAACTTTAGCGAAGTCCACACTAATGGCTTGCTTCTATTTGAACTGAGCCAAGTTCAAACCCAGAAAAGATTCAAATTTCAAAACGTAGTGAAGGATTTTGGTAAATTGAACACAAAATTGATGACAAGATCCAATAGGTCTTTATCATGCCTGACATCATGTCAACCACAATGCTAGAATGTGTCTGATATGGAGTGGTATCCTTTGACAGCAATTGGAGTCTAATGTTTCTCTTTAAATAGCCCATGAAAAAGTTGCCCAGTTGAATAACTGCGGTAATTAGAGGGATGATGTTATTGACCTTGACCCTGAAAACAGGTCACTTTCCTTGGTAAGTTTTCAGAGTGGATAGCGTTCTTGCTCTCAAGATTCTCTTCACAACTGAAGGTTAAAATTGTCTCACAATGCTATCTGGACACGAGCCAAACATGATGATGATGGAAGGTATGGAAAACCTGTGACCAAGGTTGCTTGAGAAGATTCAAATTGGCTGGAACCTCCCTGAGCAAATATACTGCAAGACTGAGTTGATCATTGACCCAGGACTTATATGAGAACCATCTTAAATTTCTGACCCTGTAAATTCTGGATTGTTTTAGGTACCAAGACAATGGAAATGTTGGCAAATGCCCACATGCCTCCCAATTGATTGACAGAGCATCCATGGCCCATATCTGTATGGAAATGGAGAGACCAAGGTGGGCAATATGCAATTCTACCTAATAGAAATTCAGATGCCACAAGTGCACAGATCCATGTCATGACTGACTGATAGAGACCATGCAGTGTGATACATGTCTATATTACACACAAAAACATACAGTAACTGAGGCACCATTAAAATACTTAAAAAGAAGGTGCATCAATATCCAAAAAGAGGCAAACAAGTAAAAAAAAAAGACATTTAGCATCTGGAAATTAAGATTGCATTTTAATAAAAAATTAACTGATCTGTACCCATTCACAATGGCTTTACACACATATTCTGAGTTTTTATAAGCATGAGACTTGCACATACATAAAATATTTATAGCCCAAACTTAGCAAGAAGTTGCTACGGCAAGTAATTAAATGTGTGACAACCACCAAAGTCTTATACCTAAGGGGAGATCACTCTGAATGACCACCACATGGTTGGCTAAAAGTAGCATCTGGGATGACTGGAATTGTGAGGCAGTAGTAGTAGGCAGTAGTAGTTCTCCAAAGGTATTACAACATATTTAAAGGATGTGTCACACTAATTTTTAAATGACAACACGAGGTCAAAGTAGCGTAGTGTAATATGGTCTTAAATAGACAGCCTATAAAGGTGACAGTCATTCAAATTGGCAGAAATTGTAAAACAAATAATGTTTATAACCTGTAGAAGAATGACTGTACAACCACCACAAATACAAACTGAATGTTTGATGGTTCAATTTTAACACTAAGATGGCATGAATTGCCAGTGGTAAAATGTACAATGTTATCAGTACAGCAAACAGGCTAAGAAACTAGTGACAACCAGTGGTGGCAAGTGGAGGTAATGGGTATAAGTTACAGCCCTTTGTCTATATGAGATAGAGACAATTGTTATCTATTAGTAGGACTGGATACATTAGGTAATGTAATGTGATTTTTGGAACATATTTGAAGGAGAAACAATTGAAATTAATAAATCTGCATGTAACTCGTTCAAATTTATGGAATTGTCAACTTTACGTAGCATAACTGAAGAAAGCATTTAGACAAGGTTGCTTTAAATTTTGACAAAGAGGTCTTTAAAATTATGTTCCTCTGCAAAAAAAAGGAGCACTGACGTTTTTATTTGAATCCGTTTATGTTTGGTTGGTGTCCTAAAATCTATTTTAGATGTAATACAACCATGAACTTAACATTTAATGCAGTCATTGTCAATAATGCCAAGAGGATGAAATTTTGCAATGAAAATCATTTAGAGAGATCATACATCACAGACATGTTGGCACTTGGTATGTCTAGACTTGTCATCATATTCAGGGAAAGACCCCCTTCTTTCTCCCAATTTGCAACTAGTGTGGTAACCCCAACTTATTATTCACAATGTGCAAAAATTAAATGAAATGCTGCATGCCTCTGTTAGTCTTCCCCTAGAGCCACCATATCTTCTGCATCCATTAGTCACCCCAATGAACCACCATATCTACTGCATCCATTAGTCACCCCAATGAGCCACCATATATTCTACATTCATTAGTCACCCCAATGAACCACCATATCTCCTGCATCCATTAGTCACCCAACGAGATACCATATCTCCTGCATCCATTAATCACCCCAATGAGCCACCATATCTCCTGCATCCATTAATCACCCCAATAAGCCACCATATCTCCTGCATGCATTAGTCACCCCAATGAACCACCATATCTCCTGCATCCATTAGTCACCCAACGAGCCACCATATCTCCTGCATTCATTAGTCACCCCAACGAACCACCATATCTCCTGGATTCATTTGTCGCCCCAATAAACGACCATATCTCCTGCATGCATTATTCACCCCAATGAGCCACCATATCTCCTGCATCCATTAGTCACCCCAATGAGCCACCATATCTCCTGCATGCATTAGTCACCCCAATAAGCCACCATATCTCCTGCATCCATTAGTCACCCCAATGAGCCACCATATCTCCTGCATCCATTAGTCACCTCAATGAGCCACCATATCTACTGCATCCATTAGTCACCCCAATAAGCTACCATATCTCCTGCATTCATTAGTCACCCCTATGAATCACCATATCTCCTGCATATGGATGAGTCACCCCAATGAACCACCATATCTCCTTCATCCATTTTTCACCCCAATGAGCCACCATATCTCCTGCATTCTTTAGTCACCTCAATAAGCCACCATATCTACTGCATTCATTAGTCACCCTCAATGAACCACCATATCTCCTGCATTCATTAGTCACCCCAATGAACCACCATATCTCCTGCATCCATTAGTCACCCCAAAAGCCACGATATTTTCTGCATCCATTAGTCACCCCAACAAGCCACCATATCTCCTGCATCCATTAGTCACCCCAATAAGCCACCATATCTTCTGCATCCATTAGTCACCTCAATGAGCCACCATATCTCCTGCATCCATTAGTCACCTCAATGAGCCACCATATCTCCTGCATCCATTAGTCACACTAATGAGCCACCATATCTTCTGCATCCATTAGTCACCCCAATGAGCCACCATATCTCCTGCATCCATTAGTCTCCCCAATGAACCACCATAATTCATGTTCTATTAGTCACCAAACATGGTCACCTCGGTTCCTTTGAGTGGAGCTGATCCAATCACAGAGTTAAAAGCTATACATTTTGGTTACAAGTCTGGCATGCAAACCACCCAAGCCAACACAACTCCTGCCTCCATTAAGTCATATATCTTAGACACCATGGATTCTGCCTTTATTAGCCACACACCCATCACCATACAGGTGGGCACATTAGACATGTTTTAAATTCACAAGTCTGCAAGCAGTTGATTTATCATAAGTAACTATACTCAAATACATTACATTAATTAATTAAATGAGAGATCACATAAACATATGTACCAGCTTCTTTTTTGATACGTTTTCCTGAGATATGTATCGTTATCCATTTTTTTCACAAGCAAGACCAATAATAATAAAAAAACGATTAAATTATTTCTCTGAGCTAATAGATGACAGTATGGAAAACTTCAAAATACTTGTGATGTGTACAGGTAACATGACTTCTTTATACACACTTATAATCTGTACACACTTGTAATATGTACACACTTGCAACATGTACAGGTGATAAAACTTGACAAACATGTTTAATTTGTACAGGTAATAAAAAAAACTCTATACCTCTTCAACATCCTCCTCGTAGACTGAGGTGTCCCACCTGTTCTGAAGAATGAATAAATTTGGTTTCGACAGACGCTCATTCACTTTGTGGAAAAAGTTCTTCTCCTGAAAACAGAATGAACCGGTCTTTATAAAAATGGTTCCTTCACAGTTTAATACCAAGTTCATGTAATTGACACTATTTATGTAACAAGCAAAATTTGTACAATGATTTTACAGAATTAAATCTATCAATATCTTTTCTAAATGAATTCTAAACTGAAGACAAAACCAGTATCAACAAAGTCAGCAAGTTTCTTGAGGTCACGAACAAACAGTCTGTGAATTTTTGTTACTGTCTTGAGGTTGTGAACAAGCAAGCTCAGTGAAATTTTGTCTCCCCCTCTGTTGTACACTGGTTATAAACAAATCAAGTCAACCTTAGGTCCCCTTAATACTATATTGAGGTGATCAGCATGCAAGCTGACCTCTGGCAAAAAGAGTAATCCGAGCAGAAAAAGATTAATCCACATATAACATGATACAAATTCAATGAGCACATATGTACAATTGATTTATTTATCCCTCTGGACTTTAAACATCAATTAGTGCTTTAAGTTCTAATATATAACACCTTGAAGATTAGAAAGCAATGGACTCTCATATTGCATTGCAAAACACTTTTGTACCAGCTGAACTATGGTTACAGAGCCTAGATCTGAATTTATTTTATTCTTGTTAAGATTACTGAACGATCTCTCAAATGCATTAGAATTGTAACATTTCATAGCCTGACAAAGAGGAAATTGAAATCTTTCAGTTATTGAGTCTTTTAGCTGGGAAATAAGGTGCCATTTCATATAAACTCTGTCCATATGAGGTACATTCTAATTTATGAGCAACCTTTCCAGCAGCATGGTGCATCATGTCAACTTGACATGTACAATGATGGAAACATTTTTTAAAAAATATAGAATGCAACTCCTTTATGAATTCCAGTCATCACTGATACAGTATCACCTGAAAACTCCATACAGTTCTGCTAACTTATGTATATTCAAAGCAGCATCAAGCAAATAAAAAATAAAAATGTTTTCTCCAGTAGAATATACTGTTAATTCTGGTTTATCAAAGAAAAGCACTCTGACTTTGCCCTTTTTGTTGTCATAGTCTCTTAGACAGACTAGGTACAATAGTTTGTCATTATAATGACTACTCTTGACTGTTGCAATCCTAAATGGTCCAATTTTCATGGCTTCTGCAATTTTAGGTGAAGTATCTTCTGCTAAACACCTAACAATATTAGATGATGTTGTTCTTGTACATACATATTTTCTGCAATTTTGGAATCAGGAAACATCCATTTGAACATAGGACCAATGTAGTCTTCTACCGCTATGAGTAGTCTATGTTCTATAAAGAACTCAGTACATAACACCTCTGCATTTAAAAAATTGATGTGCACAATTTTTTAGTTCTGCTGAAAAAATGAAGTTACCTTAGTACTTGAGTAAGTCAAATAAGTTAGTTCAAGGTTTTTTTATTTTATCACCATGAGATGATGACCAATAATAAAATCCTTTCCACACAGCTCGCAAGGAACATGAAGCTGACTTAGAATGGAATGTTGTATTGTGTATTTCATGTATTCATCTTTGAATTGGATTTTCCTAATCCTTAAGTGAATTTAGCTCTAACACATAAATTGAGTAGAATAAATCTGATGAGTTAGTTATATGCCAAATACCTATAGACTGGTTCTGTACCAGATATGAATTAAAACAAAGAATCTGCGAGCAAAGATTAAAAGTTAGAAAACCAGTCTGTTCTCTCCAAACTAAGACATACAGCTGCTATAAATAGAAGTCGAGGTCAAATGTTTGAAAGCAGAAACCAGCATTTTTCTTGGAAATAGGGCAGCTAATATAAATAGAACATAATACTGTTAGGAAACTGCATGCAAGCCTATGCAAATGCCTACTCTTATGTAGAAGTTACATAAATGCAGTCTTTTCTAGAATACAGTATGTGGGATTAATAGGATGTTAATAAAAATGAGGGCTGAAAAATGGCGTTAAACCATACAACAACAACAAGTTTCAAATGGTCATCTTGCTCCAAAGAATAAAAGTGAATCATGGATGGATAGAGAAACAAACAGATCTTAAATGCAAAATGTGTATCTAGATTACCAGTTATAATATATATATATATATATATATATATATATATATATATATATATATATATATATATATATATATATATATATATATATATATATATATATGGCTTACTGTCTGCATCAGCGTTGACTCAGCATTGGACACAAGGACGAAAACATCAGCATCCAGACAGAATTTGTCTATCCAGACGTCCAGGTCTGGCGTTACATCTATTCCTGGACTGGAAGGTAAATTAAATATTTTCAGTAACATCTAAGAAAATTCTAAATCTGAATTATGAAGCACAGTAAAACCTGCTATGAGCAACCTCTGCTATGAGCGACCACCTGTCATTTCCAACCAGCAGTCGTAATGCAGGAATCGATTTTGTTAAACATTCTGATATGAGCGACCACATGCTTAATGCAACCAATGACAGCGATATCTTGGCAAAATATGCATTCTGACACTGCTATAATGACAGCGTCGCAAAAACATGAGGATAAACTCCACCGGCCTTTATTTAATCCATGTAAAATGACCATTTTACAAACCGATTTAAATAACCATTTTAATTACAAAAGTAGGCAGACTACCGATATGTCATTTTGTTAGCTATGCTTATAGTGTTTCATAGTTTTTGTCATAAACCAGACTAAAGTATATGTAGATTATTACCTAGTCTGGTTCCCTGCTTCGTATACTCCCTGCATTGTTCACCCTATATGAATGGTGGAGAATGAAGGGAGCATAAAAAGCAGGGTACAAGACTAATTATTCCCACACATAACCTGCTTCCTGGCCTTATCGTAGAACCGAGCATCCCGTATCGCGAAAACAGACAGCCACCACTGACCTATATGTAATCAATTGTTACAATGACTGCTTGATTAGCAATGACAGTTCGGACAAAAAAGAAACAGAAGAGGAATCTTTAAAAAAAAAATATATTGTTGCTACCATTAATTTAAGTCACAAATTGCTGTTGTACTGCTATAGTTGACATAGTGGTCACGTATATTGTTTGTCTTTCGAGTTAATTCCTATTACCAGGGGTAAAAAATGTCATTGTCTATTAAACCAGCAAGAGAGAATTGTTTGCAGTTTTCGATTGATATTGTTCAAGACTTGTGATGTTTCTTTGAATGAAGCAGTTGACTATTGTCTCTGAGTAAATGCTTGTGTTTCTGGACAACTGTTTCTTTTTATTTCATTATATGTTAAATATGCAATTCACATGTATAGATTTTTCGTATTTTCCCAGTCTAGTCAATATCGTCTTTATGTTTGATATTACAACTTAGCACTAATAATTTTTATGAGTGTTAATAATTTTAACACCTAGAATGTTAATAACAATAGATGAACCTAAAAAGAGACAAATTTTAAGGCTGGAAAAGATATTTACTGTAACTGAAAGAAGTGAAAAAGAGCAGACCACTAGCAAAAAAGTGGTTTAAACTTTGTTAAAACAAATTTAGGTTGTTATAAGGTGTAATTCAGAAAAGATTTCATATGCTAAAATATGATATCTTCATTTCTATATAATTTTGTTTTTAGATAAATGCATACAATATTTTATCAAGAACTATTAATAAAGATTATAATCTATATGCAGTGATTGTGGTTATTTTTCTTAAATTGCTCTAAAACTGGTCTTTTTGTACAAACCTGCTATGAGAGACCACCTGTCTTGAGAGACCACTTTTTGTTGGCAGAAGTGGTTGTTTCTCATCACAGATTTTACTCTACTGACATTAATATATTCAAGTTTTAAAAGACCAACACCAAGAACATTTATCTGTATCTGTCAACAGAGGGGGAAAGGCTTTAATAAGATAATTCCATTAACATAAGTGTTTCACAGACATTTATGTTCATTGTTAATCCTTTACATAACTTCTTAATTTGAAACACAAAAGAGATATATTCCCACCATCCCCACAGGTAGAAAAACACTACCAGAGCATCCATGGCATAAGTTGGTCATGCCTATGAAGTTACCTTTATGTTCTCTGTAAATGTCTATGACTTAAGTGGAAAGATCTAAAGAGTTGCAAAGCTCAAGGAAATGAGACCAAATTCAGAAGTGCGGGAAACACACATGGACATGTGTTAGTCATTGCAGATGTGCTTCCTTGAATAGATATTGTTCCGAACATAAAATCAACTTTTCATACCCTGCAACTGAATATGTAACTAAATGGTAGGGATCTCAATCAGTTCTGGTATTTTTCATGCATTAAGAACCAAGTAATTTATATAATCACATAGTTAATAATATAATTTCCTATTTCTCAATTTATGGTAATAAAGTCTCTAATCGATGAAACATTGAAAGCAGGTGCACTCAAAATTTTAATCTTGTAAAATTTACTTACAATAGGTGCTCCCAAAACTTAAAGGTGCTGAAAATGACTCCTTAAGTGGATTTTTTAGGATATGAATGTGAAGAAACATTTCTATAACAATATACAAACCCATCAAAAGCAGAGAGATAACAAACTTAAGGAAAATAATATAAACATGTGGATGGCATCATGCAGAGATGTCAACTCCAACTAGTATGCAACAGGAATACCAGCTTTAACAAAATCATCGTGTTTAATAGTACACTTTATTGGCCCTAACAACTAGAATATGGTTAACTCTTACAACTACTGATCATCAGATCTCAATGACCTCAAACTTTGTTCAATGAATGTGGACCTGACCTAAACTTATTGTACAAAAAAGTATCTTTCTTTATTAGACTTACAATGGTCTTGACCTCTGACCTTGAGATCCTGGATCTATAGATCTCTTGTTTACACTAACAGCAAGCCATCCACAAAGTTTGGTCAAGAAACTTACTCTAGAACAAAAGTTATTCTGCAAAATGAACTTTACTTTACTTTGAATCACAAAGGTCATAAACTTTGACCTTCTGACCTCAAAATCAAATGACTTATTCTTACCTTAAATACACGTCCTTCACAAACTCTGGACAAGGTATATGGTCTAGAGCTAAAGTTACTATGCAAAACCAGTTTTCTTATTTCAATCCAAGTAATCTTGACTGTTGAACCCTAATTTCAATAAGCTTCATCCTTCACCAATGTGCAAGCCATCCACACACAATGTTTGATCTGTGTATGCGATTTAAAACTAATGTTACAGTGCATAAACAATTTTCTTGTCAGTTACCTTAACCTTTGATATACTGACCCTGAAATTAAATGTATTCTTCCTCCTGACCCTCAGTGCACTAAGTTTGGTAACTACAGATGGTGGACAAATTGATTTATTTTGCAGGAACAATTTTTCCATTTTTTAGTCAGAGTGATATTTATCTTTGAACCTTTAACTCCAGAACTCCTTGCCTCAAGTGTGTGTGTGTGTGTGGGTGTGTGTGTGATTTGGATTTTTAATGTAGCTTTAAAAAAGTTTCAGTCACATCGCTACGATGTCTGCAGTGAGGCAGTTTATAGTGCTGTCTAGCACTGGGGCATCATGCTGAAGATACATAGCATGATGTCCCACCCAATCATTTTTTCTTGACACCAGTCTGACCAGTCCTAACTCTAACCTCTTAAAACTGATATCGCCAAGCGAGGCAGCTGTTAGTACCATTTTTCTAAGTATTGGCATGACTCTGCCGGTGATCGAATCCACGACCTCCCATTTCCATGGTGGATGCTGTCACCACTAGGCCAACAGAGTGGTTTTGCCTCAAGTGTAAGATACCCACAAAGTTTGGTATTTTTAAATTATGATCAACTTGAGTTATTGTGCAGAAATGAAATTGGCAATGCACATCAAACTAGAAATGACAGGCAAATAAAACATTGGAATCTAAACATAAAAGTAGGAAGATTTCACAAATTTCATCGCATGTATTCTTTGCACCAAATTTTACTGATTTAAGATAAAAGCCTGCAAGACATGGTATTCATACAATTTTGATGCCTTGTATATTTTTTATTTATGATGGTCAGATTTGTCTTCAAGGTATGATTCTCATCAGCCACATCTTTCTTGCACTCTTCTATATGAATTGTGCTCCAAAGCTGATATGATTTATGATCAATCAATATTCATTGGATTTCAGGAAACATATGACCATATATGATCTTAAAAAAAGAAAACAATATTGTATCACAAGATTTTCTGTAATAGTTATGAAGTTATTGTTCAATATAATGATGATCAAGTTATGGTACAATCACAAAATTGTGTGTGACCTGAAAAACAGAATCGGACAGATTGATCCTAACTCCCAATCAGGATATCCCTCTGTGTTAAAAACATGAAAGTTATTACTGTACAAGTCATATGGACATTCCAACATCAGTTAATCATGTTTCATCAGGGGCACATAAATTTTGTACAAAGACATCACCGCTACCAAAACACTATATATGGGCTATGACATATTTAAGACAGGTAGCCAAGTGCCACCAAATGAAATTCTGAACTTGTTCTATAATTTTTCAAAGCATCCCTATAACAACATTTTATCATAGCAATTGTTAGGGACACATGAACGTTTATTGAGAGTTCTGATGCAAAGAGCTTCATAGTCATGTACCTCCTTTGGTGCCATGAATTTAAGCTGGACTGCCAGGTTATTTTACAGATTGCCTTATTTCAAAATTTGTTGGACACTATACATGAGTTATCTCCACTATACTACCTGTCAACAAACACAACATCTTCCTTCAGCAGACGACATTTCTCTTTAGGCCAGACAATTCTAATCAGAGAATTGGACTCCAACTTCACAGAGCTAAGGGCAGAAGCCAGTTGCTTTATTGACTGGAAACAAAAAAATACAGAGATTTAGTATGATCATACTCTTCATTTT
Organism: Unio pictorum; assembly: GCA_030141615.1. Lineage (NCBI taxonomy): Eukaryota > Metazoa > Mollusca > Bivalvia > Unionida > Unionidae > Unio > Unio pictorum. The sequence goes on from JARLTB010000166.1 coordinate 3,597,490, forward strand.
AATAAAAAAAAAAAAAATACTATTTAAACTGCACCCTTATAAAGTCAAAAGTCAACTCGGGGGTTTCCCCCCCCCCTCATTCTTCCTCCACCATTAATACTGACTGCCATGTATTGCCTATTGTGTGCTAATAAATGGCGTTATGTGTGTGTGTGTTAAATGTGTGTGTGTTAGAAAGAGAGAGATTTGGATTTTTTAATATAGCTTTAACAATTTTTCAGTATTATTGCTATGATATCTGCAGTGTAGCAGTTTATAGTGATGTCTTGCATCAGGGCATCATGCTGTAGACAGGTAGCACGATGTCCCACCCAGACACATTATCCTAACAACAGGCCGACCAGTCCTAACACTAATCTCTTAATGCTGAGTGCAATGTGCGGCAGCTTTTAGTACCATTGTAAAATGATATCAAAAGTACTTAAAAAGTAATCATAGGTTAGCATATATATTTATTTATTTAGTTTTACTGCATTTTGAAAAAGGATAATCTTGTTTATTTCTGCCAAATATGATGTAAATAAGGCCCAATGTCATATACGCTACATACAGACAGTAGACCTTTAAACCATGAATATATTAAGATGTAACACTGTCCTGCTTTATAAAGAGCATATAAAAAGTTTTAATTTTTCTTAAAGTTTTAACATTTTGTACTCCCTCATTAAAATTCAGAGACAAAACTATTTTTTTTAATAATTCAAGGAGTTTTAAAGGAAACCCCTCAAATTCCAGGATCGTTTTATACTGTACAATCCATTTATACTGACTGGACCCATGGTGCTCTTGAAGTTGTATAATCTGATAAGAAAATAGATTGGACCAAGTTTCAAAGAAAAACCAGAATCTGGAACTTTTCAGGAAAAATTATAACCCCAATATTAAAAGTTGTGGTAGAAACAATACCATCCTTCCATCCACAATTCTTTTAAAAAGTAACAGATCTCTGAATAAATTGAGTTGTGTTCTGTATTGACAAGATTTAAAGAATTGCATACCTGGATACTCTTTTGCTCATCTGGTTCATCCTCTGTCAGCAGAAAAGCCTCCTGAGAATCTGTTCCTCCCTCCACCTGCAGGAAACAGTTGGTAGTGTGACCAATTCCGCTGGGCAGGATCTTCTCACGTAGCATAGCATTTATCACAGTGCTTTTCCCATTAGATGTCCTGGTAAAAAAAATGTAGAGTTGAAAGTAAACAGCTAAAAATGCTCCAACTGCTTCTGTTTCACAAGTTAGCATCCTTTAGGAAATGTATTTTTTTTTAACTAGGTCAAACAACAGTGCTAGGTACCTTTTCTTATGATACAAACTTTAAACTAAGTATGGCAGCTACATTTACAATGAAATCAGAATAGAAGTACAAACTCAAATTAAATTAAAAACTGAGCCTCGACAGAAGTTTATGAAATTTCTAATCAATTCTGAATGGTTGTCCATGTTGACCATTTTCTTTGTGACAGTCATCTCAGGATGTACTTAAAGCATAAGCCCAATGCCAGGAGATGTAGTAATATAGATGTTATAACCTAGATTGACAGGATATACATAAAGTGTAAGTATTATGCCAACAGGCATACTAATATAGAAACTATAGACTAGATAGGCAACATGAAGGTTAAATCTATGTATGGAAAGACAGACAGATGCAAGGACATACAGAAGTGATTCCTAAAATTCTCTGGTCTTGAAAAGGAGATATTTTTTTTTCTTTAAAAGGAGAAAAGTAAGAAAATGAATTTTTGCTTTTATCTATACATAAAACATTTACACAAAATACTGCAAAATGTCATCAAACAAAGAAAACCACCATTGGAAGTATGGCTTGATTGCAAAGCGTTGTTTTGTCTATATGGTAATACTTTGCATGATGCTCTCTATGTATCAAGTTCCATCATTCTGAAGTAACAGTGTCCTAAAAAAACTGAATGATTAAAGCGGTCACAAAAATGTGAGTTATGTGTTACAGTCATGTGACTTAACAAGAGACGGTCAGAAAATGAGCCAAGAGTGAAAATTAACCTCAGTGCTGGCACCAAATGGATGGATAAACAAATTTCATCAATCCATAAGCCATAATTGTTTAGCAATCTGACCCATACAACTGTTATGTTACCCTAAATTAGGATGATGCTTTCTAACAAACTATTCCTCATAAAATGCCCATTTCTGTTACATCTATCAAAGATGACTAAACATTCTAGCTTACATTCTCTATTTTTTTTCAGAACCTCAAGGGTTGCAATTTTACTGAATGGAACAATAATATACCAGCTGTACAAAAAAATCCATTCAAATATCCCAATTTTGAAGAAGAAAAAAAACTATATATCATTTTTAAAAAGGTGGATATTCCCCAAAGGTTTTCATGCGTTTCTGATAGCCAGTTATTATCTCTTTGGAGTTCAAATGAGCTAGCAAGACAAAAGCCAACCCAGAATTAACACATACCTTCCAAAAAATACAACTTTCATATGATCCCTGCCCAGGACTTCCATTATGCCGTTCACTTTATCCCTGAAGCCTTTGATCGTATCCTGAAAGTCAATCCCTTCAATGCAGCCACTCTGACATATTTCTGAAATAAATTTTACATGTTGTAATAAGGAAAGAAACATGTCAAATATCAAATATATCACCAGCAGTCACAGAAAGTGTGTATAAAAAAATGTCCCACAATTTTGGCAAGAAAACTTTACCCGATCATCTTCATCTATGTATACAAACATACCAAAACAATATTAATTTCTCTAATATCAAAAAGTTTTGATGCAATAATGCTCAAAATGATTTCACAAAAAAGGCTAAGTCATAACAGTTGCAATTAAATGGTAAAAATTGAAGTAATTATTTAATTGACATTTAATCGAATTAGGTTCGCCATTACCAATAAATTAATTTCCAATGAAGTAGTCTTAACAAGCTAGCCTGAATTGATGAACACATCAATGTATGGATGTACAAAACCCTCTCTGACATACTGATATATGGATGTATAAAACCAAAATTGACATTAATGCTGCAAGTAGTACAGAAACTAAAAAAAGAACACAAATAAAACAACTTGTATTTTATTGCACTCGAGAAAAATTTCTGCATAATCAGATTGCATGAAATTTTCTCAATAACTAATTCTCTAACAAGGAAGTAATTAATGCCTCTTTGCAACCAACATTTTGTTGTACCATTTCTGATCCTTAAACAGTTCTACTACTGTTCAGAAAAAAATCAAAGCAGAAAATGAAGTCCTTTAGTGATAAATGAAATTCAATGAGATGAAGAAAAAACATGACGATCTATGCTTTTGAATTTCTGTATAAATTGAAACAAACATCAACAAGAAAGGAATTAGGTTCTCACCCTGCACAAAGCTGTCGACATCAACAATATAGTCTGCTATATGTCTGAAGATTTCATTAGCCGTTTTCTTGGCTTGGCCAAACAATTTCAGTGGGGAGCTGGGTGATTGCCGCCCATTTCCTAGACTTCTCTGTCCTGAGCTCCCAGCATCTCCCTGGCCCATCTGAGGTGCCTTCTCCTCCATTCTTGTCACATAGCCTGACATTCTTCAACTCTTATGAATGGCTGACTACCTAAAGTACAAGATGTAATATTAAATCAAAACTGAAACAAGGAAATAACTATGACAAATTTAATTATTTTAATTGGTTGGTGTTCATCAGCAAGATGTACACTAGATTTTGGTTTGGTTATGATAAACCAACTTCAAGTTATCATTACATGTACATGTAAGGCACTTCTGAGATCATGTGATCCAAAAAGGTCTTAATGTAGAGTTGTTAGTGGGATCTCTACATCATCAATCAATAGCTATCTGCAACAGCAAAACATATACAGACCAATATAATACTAATCAGTTTCTGCATTCTTTCTCTGTGAGAACCAATTTCTTTTGAACAGTTTTGACAAGAAAATTGTGGAATAGAATGAGTTTGAATGTCATAAAAAAAAATATCACCTGTTTGTATAAGAGCTAAATAAAATGATAACCCAATGACAATCTTAATCGAAATCTGGTATCTCTCATTCTAAGTGAGCTGACCATCTGGAATATCCATAACAAATGTCATCCAAATTTTCTTCAAGAGACCTTACAATGCTCCATTTCTTATTCAAAGTTTTAAAAGCCACTAGTAAGTTATTAATATTCAACTTCCTTATGGGGCAAAATCTGTAGGTCTCTACACAATGTCTCCACACAATCTGTAGGTCTCTACACAATGTCTCCACACAATCTGTAGGTCTCTACACAATGTCTCCACACAATCTGTAGGTCTCTACACAATGTCTCCACACAATCTGTAGGTCTCTACACAATGTCTCCACACAATCTGTAGGTTTCTACACATTATAAAGATCATCTGCATTAAAAGCTATAAACTTTGTTTACAAAGCAAGGCAAGTAACCACTGAATACAGAACAATACTAATTATGTTCCCTGTATTTCACTTATAACCTACAATTATTATTTACTTTTAAAGCAAGAGTAAAAAAAGAAGCTGTCCAGTGATGGTGCTGTGTTCATAATGTATCGCTGGTTAAATATATCAAGCAGAATCAATATGATTATTTGAAAATGAAGCTAAGCTGAGACATTAGTGACTTATAAAAGCTACAAATACAATATTTTCACCAAACAGGAATTGAGATCATTATATTGTATCCTAGTCAAATTACTGTAAAGTGTTGATAAACAAATGATACAAAGTGAGTTTTGTTTGTTATTATGATACATCCACAGAACTATCACAAAACTACTTACTGGTACACAACTTGAAGCAACAATTTTTACTGATAAGAAAGATCATTGCCTGTCTAATTTCTCTCTGTTTTCAGCTTTGAACACGAAACAATAAAACAAAATTACATTTACTCTAAAACAGATATTATCGTCAAGCTGATGGCAAAGCAGAAAATGTACAGTTGGAGATGGAATGAGCCAATGAGTGTTCTACAATTACTGAAAATTAATGACCTCTTCATAAAGAAATTGTGAAATTGTTGGAAATCTTATGAACAATATCACCAGAGTAAAGGACCAATCAATAAATTTCCATATGGGGTAGGCAGCTAAACGTGTCCTTGTTAGGTTGGTGATTTTAAAATCAAAGCATGTGATTTTTATTTAAAACCACATACCCTAAACCAGACTTATTTTTTCACTGGAAAATTGGATAATGGTTAACATTAGGACCGTGAGGAAAGCATTGATTAACAGTAAAAAATAATATGAGAGGTGAATAAACACATGTTAATTTCAAATGATTTTGTTTTTATTTTTGTAATTAAATTACAGCCATTTCAACAATATGTTAAAACACAAGTGAAAAATTGGGCCATTTTGAGCACATGGACATGGAATTTAGGGATAGTGAAATTGGTTAGTAATTTGTTAAGCCAGTTCCTGAAGAAAACAAATTATTTTAGCACTCTTAAATAGTCAAATAAATAGTGCCCTTTTGAGCACATGGAATTGAAACCAGGGCTAGTAGACTTTGAGTCAGGGCTTTTGATTTTTTTTATAGTCATCAGTCCTTGACCTGTGTCTGAAATTTGTTTTTCCTTAAGCACTCTATACTGATACTATATGATCATTTGCCAAACAAAATTGGTGAACCTCAGAATAGCTCAAGGAATAATGCTGCTTATAATTCACACCCCATGATAGACTTTTTAAGTCCTACTTGTAAATAGTTTCTCATCTTCAAGAAATGTTAAATATAATCTTACAAGTGAAGCAGTACAAACCATGGTTACTGATTATACGACACAATTAGGGGAAAGGGAAATTTATGAGCAGGTTTAACAGCTATCAGCACAATTCTGACTATATTATGCCAAGTAAGTTTAGTATTGATTTTTATTTAAAAAGCATATCTAACAAAGGTAAAATGTGTACAATTTGTACAATACAAAGTAAAAAAATCTAGAGATAACTCACACTCCGTTAAAGTATCTAGAGTTTGCATAGGAAAGTGAATATTTTCACATTAATGTTGAGAAGCTGGTTATGAACTATTGGTTTCAAAGGAGACTAGAAATGAAAATTTTTATTTTAAAAATGTAACACTTTACAAATACTAATTTGAATATAATGTTTATAAAAATAATATCGTGTGAGGATATTCATTATATTGCGAAAAAGATACCATGATTCCGTAAATTGCAGAGTATTTCCGAGTTTTAATGAGACGACATATCATGTGGTCTCTTGACATCATACTAGCCAGTCCTCGCATACAAACAGAAACGTGGCAAGCGAGAAAGGTCATTGAGAATGGTTTTCAACAGAAGTAATTTCTCACATACACAAAAAAAAACAACATCCCACAAATAAATCTACGAGGAGGAAATCATACGTAATTAATTTAAACATTAAGAAGCTTCCTTTCTATGATTCAATTACAGTGTATTTTACAGTTAGCATAGTGATAAATCTGTAAGTATATACATGCCTCGTTAAAATAGATTACTTACTGTACTGGTCAGTGCTGAAAGAATTGTTTTAAGCACAGGCCCCGGTCTGATGACTTAAATAAACTTACTAGCCCTGACTGAAATTCCAAAAACCTGAATAGTTCATTCATATCTGTTAACTTTCAAACCGGGAGAAGAAAGAAAGAAAAAAAAATCTCAATTTTTGGAGGTATTTCCTCCTTATCAAGTAATATCTCTTGATTTTTCACAGAGAACTCATGATTATTTCAATATGTCTGTCAATTTTCATTTCTCAGAAGAAAAACCATATATACATTTTTATCAAGTGTGCAATCCACAGATGCCATATTCGTTTTATCACTTGTGAATATTGTAGTGAAGAAATAATTAATATCACACCACAGTTTTTGTCTTCAGTAAATAGATTAAGATTAAAACATTATTCACATAAATTTCAGATTATTTAACTACTACAGAAGTACTTCTTGTAAAAAAAAAAATTTCATCAATTAGTTTAAAACCCATGAAGGATCACAATGAAGGCTGCATAATTTTCTCTGCAAACAAAATATCCATTTCTGACATAGAAACTCGGCCAGTTAACACCTGACATTCCTCTACCATATATGTAAAGTTTCATTACCATGAATAAATTAAAAGAAGGAATAAAATAAAATATACGACGCAGTATATGTGCCCCTTAAAATCTAATTCAAAATAAATATTTCATTCAGTAAACAGTGTTTCATATCTTAACACTTAAAGTAAAGGAAATAGGGTGGGATATAAAATGTGGGAAAACAATGGCCACATACATGTACGGTAACGTTTGACTGCAGATTTGAACTCTTAAAATGAAGTCTTTGGCTTAGAAATTACAACAAAATTGGGCATCGTTTATATGCCAATGAATTTCTGGTGCTTACATACACACTCTGTAGCACATGGTTTCTTTGAATTATGTCAGAGGGCCAGTCCTTTTCACAAGATAAGTGCAATGATAAGGAATAATTGTTAATTTGTTAAACTGCCATTATGTTTGTGTACTTAATTCTAACCTCTATTATGCAGACCTGAATATGAAAAAAGGGTCTTGTCCTGGGGGATAATAAGGCGTATCACAGGGATAAATGGTGTGTCCCATGGATGCTTGCACATTTGGGCAAATGGGCGCGGTCAATAGTCACCTCCCCCAATTTCTATAGTCATCCAGTTAATGTGAAACTTTGATTTTATATCGGATCCCTTTTCTTTTAATCGCTGCTATTTAACTGCCCAAGGGACAGTTTTATATCAGTTCCAATCATTACAGATTACTGTTTATACATTTTACGTGTAATAGGCATAGACTGAAAGGTTGTGTTTTTTTTAATTTTTTTTTTTAAGATTACTTAAAACTGTTTTTCTCGAAACACGACCATGTCAAAGGTTAAGAATCTTATTATTTTTTTTCTTTTCAAAGCTTCTACTTGATCAAAGTCAGATCTCAATTTCACATAGGACAGTGGTGACTTTATTTAGATTGTGATCTTGAAAAAAACATTTACTCATTTCATCAGCACGATCAGGTGTCGGGCTCTCATATTTTTATTAGCACTTACTCGGCCTTCTGCCTTTTTTCGTAACTCATACGCTTGACACTATTTACCAGGATTTAAAATATACAATGGTATGTCTGGAACAGTTTCAACTTTTAGTCTTGGCTTAGCATTCACGTATCCAAGAGGTTAAATTTTTCAGGATCCATCTGGTAACATTCCTTTGAGAAATATAATGAGCATGGAGTACTGTATGGTGTTGCACTGAAATCGACTCGCTTGTAATAATGTAGCCATACTTTCTTTATGCCTTTATCATTTGGAAAAGAGAGAAAAAAAATGTTGTCCACAGCCTTTTCTTAATGTGCTATTTACACCCATAACTTACGGGTGTAAATAGCACATTAAGAAAAGGCTGTGGAAAAGGCGTAAGCAATACAAAATCGCCAGTCGGGATGCTGGAGTCGATATGAGAGTAACCGAATAGGTGCGGAAATTTTGCATACGAGCTCACAGAAATTTAGCTCCTTGAACATATGCCAATATTTAAATACTGGTATTGCGGTCGCATATACTTCAGAATAAGGTTTTCTTCATTAGTGTTGTTATTATTGTTCTATATTTCCATTGGTTTCTGGTCTCCTTTAAAGGTACTTTTTAACAGTGACGTCATTCCAATATTTTCGAAGGGGGGGGGGGGGACTGACTGGCTTGTTAATTTTCGTATATAGGCAAGAGCAATGACATCCCTGCTTTAAAGCAGTATCGAGATACAGGATATAACCTGTCTTTGAAATCAGTCTGATTTCCCTCTGATCCTTGCCACTCCATTTTTTAATTTGTTTTTGTTTTGTTTTTGTTTTTTGTTGATGCTGGCTACTTTGAAATGTGAGCCAATAAGCGCCTTCCCAGAGACAACCGACGCGGATAGCACTGGGAGGGTGCGAACTAGCAGAAGTTTATGTACCAATTCAATTTCAAAACACTGACCATATATGCGTATGTGTTATCGACTAGTATATAACAGTATTTTCTATCATAAAAATGATGTCATGCAACACTCGAGACAGAAAATAATGCCTAATGAAATGAAAAGAAACCATGCATTTTTTTATAGAATATATTTGCTTTTAATGGACATGGATTATTGCACGGTTTTAAATATTGTCGCGTGTTTTGGGGTAACTAAACGCATATACTATCTAATCTTACCATTATGAAGCGGGTGTTTTCACATGGTAGCTGACATGTCCTTGAATGACTTAGATATATTCCACTAACGTTTTCACGAATACCAACTGTTTGTGAACCAGTCGATTTTCTAAGGGACATAACTCGCTAATAGTTGTGAAAAATGTTCACTCATACAAATTAAATGTACACTCACTTCAAATTGTATAGTGCGATAAAAAGTTTGAATTTCTCAAGACTGAAAGCATTAAAGAGGGCATGCATTCATGACAACTATTGAAATGCACTTTTCATTCACACAATCAGAACGAAACCTAGGTGTTACACTGGACAGTTACATTGCACCATCATGTCATGAACATATGCAAGGCTGCGTATCTTGAGCTGAGACGCATCAGCTCCATTCGCAAATATCTTTCAGTTGATGCCACTGAAACACTTGTGTGTTCACTTGTACCTTCAAGACTGGACTACTGTAACTAAATTATGGCTAGTTCGTCTCAATATATACTCCAGAAACTTCAAAGTAAAAAAAAACAAAAAAACCCACAGATTTTCGGATCATCCTTAGAGTACCATGATCAGAGAACACCTCCTCGCTGCTCTGTATCATAAACTGGCTATCCATTCGATCCAGATTCAAACACAAAATTTGTTCTCTGTGCTACATTTCAATAACGGACTCCAGTCCATCTGGTCTCACCCATGTGTATACACTAGCAAGACACTGACACTCCTCTTGTGACAATCGCACACTCATTATTACCACTACGAAAACGAAGACATATGGACAATTTTCTTTTGCATATAGGGGCCCAACAACGTGGAATGAATTACACGTTGAAATTGGAGACAAAGTCGCAGTCATAAGTGCTCTTAAAACTCACTTTTCTCGACTGCAAGAATAAACGTAAAGACCTAATAGTGTTTCCTACCTTAAATATGTTCAGCATTTGTTTTCGAAAGCCATGGTGTTTTGTTTCTTGTAGTCATATCATTATAGATGTTGCAAACCGCTTAGAGCTTCTAAAAATTAGGCGCAATACAATGTCCTCATTATTATTATTATTATTATTATTATTATTATTAGTCACGTTGTAAGGATTAACCAGATTTAAACACGAATATGTTAGACATTGAGGCTAATAATATCCCCCCGTCAATATGTATGAAGGTCAATTCGGCGAACAATGGTGTCAAATTTTCGGCAAGCCAGTTACATAATAATTATGATCACAAGTAAATAATGGAATTCTGTTTCGGATCAAAGGAACGTAGTAAATCCACCCTTGACAGACTGTTGGGAGGGGGCATTGTATGATAATTATATGAATCAACATCCACTCGGAATTGAGCAAGGCGTGGTCAACATTAGAATCGCAAGTTTATATATATTATCTTTAGAACCAAACACAATATTTACTCCAGAAACATCAAAAAATTCAAAACACACCTGCTCGGATCATCTTTAGAGTACCTCAATCAGAGCACACCTCACCACTGCTCTGTACCCTTAACTGGTTATCCATTCGATCCAGAATCAAAAACAAAATTTGTTCTCTGTGCTACGTGTCACAGACAGACTCATGTCCAACATACTTATCCGGCCTCACCCATGTGTATAAACCAGTAATATACTTACGCTCCTCTTCTGACAATCGTATACTCTTTATTCCCACTATGAAAACGAAGTCATATGGACAACGTTTTTTTGCAAACCGTGGCCTGGCGATGTGGAACGAATTGTTCGTTGAAATTTGACACAAAGACACAGTGGTCCCTTTTTCAGAGTGCTCAAAAAACTCACTTTTTTCGACTGCAGGAGCAAACTTTGAGACCTAATAATGGTTTGTAATTATCAATATGTGCAGACTTTTCAAGCTTGCTCAATTGTCCTTTTGTTATTTCTGTAGACGATTGTGATGGATTTATCAAGCCCCCCCCCCCTTGTCTCTCTCTCTCTCTATCTCTCTGTCTCTAAAATGTTTGCATGCATTTAAATTAAATCACTATGAACAAAAGGACTGACAAGCGAAATAATCAAGACATGCTAATATTGTCCTTTCTGGGGTAAAGGGGTCATTATGACCGTTCTTAGTGGTGTGATCTCTCTATTTCATCTTAGTATAATTAATATCTCCTAAATCGAATCCAATATTTAAAGCAAAATTTTAAGCGTGAACTCTTTTTTCAGTCCGAGATGGGCAAATGTCATGTTTTGTGTTCTGTAGATACGAAGATAGGTGAAAAAATACGTTCGTTATTCCTCAACACAAAACAATAGCGGTCACCATGGACTATCCCATTAATCAAAATGTCAAAGAAAAAATAGTTTTTTAAAAAAAGTCTGACACGTCATGTGATCGGTTGGGGAGTAATTTTACTGCAGAGAATAGTTTAAAGAAAGCTGCCGCAGGCGCTATTTTTTTTCTCTTTCTTTCTAGGCGATATGAGCTGGCCTTTAAAACGCTGCAGAATGCACACGGAGCATACATAACTGTTTAAACGCTCTGCACAGGCACTTGTAATACGTACAGCAGTAGTAGATTATATCCCTGTGCAGATATCCAGCTCTCTCTCTCTCTCTCTCTCTCTCTCTCTCTCTCTCTCTCTCTCTCTCTCAACAGTTAAATAAGATCAACATTTCTCTTTCATATATTTTCGATACAGTGGGGGTTATATCCCTGTGCAGATATCCAGCTAGCTCTCTCTCTCTCTCTCTCTCTCTCTCTCTCTCTCTCTCTCTCTCTCTCTCTCTCTCTCAACAGTTAAATAAGATCAACATTTCTCTTTCATATATTTTCGATACAGTGGGGGTTAGCTCGAGAACCTCATAATTTAAGTGAATTAATAATGGTATCATTTGGTAATAATTTGAATATAAACGTTCTACATCGTACTGCGGAACGGACCCTGGTGCATTAGTTTGGAACCCTTGGCGTCCAGAGATCCTGACAACAAAACGCCTGTGCCTCTTCAGCCGTTCACAACAAACTTCCAAGTTTGAAATCCGCTACGTGGCGTTCATGGTGACAGCGACCACAACAGAAATGGCGACGACTACAGTAACCATAAAGACACAAACGATGGAGACATGTGATGATGATGATGATGATGATGATGATGATGATGATGATGATGATGATGGCACATAAGACAACGACGACGGCGATGATATGTAAAACTGAAACGGCGCAACAATGGCAGAAGCACTGCTTGAATAAAATTAATAATACAAATTGCCAGAATTTTGAAAAAAGCAAGAAGTATGATATGCACATCTGTATTTCTTTAAGACTTCTTACTAAAATGTTATAATACATGATGATGATGTATGAGCTATCTGATTCAAAGAAATTACTTGAAGTAATTCAACTGGCAGGGCGCGTGAATGGGGGAATCGCACAAAACTTAGAGGGCAATAATGCACGAGAACTCCCACAAATTAGTTTAAGTAGCGCATATGAAAATGTACTTTGCGCGGCATAAAATTGTTATTTAGCTGTTATCCTTTAAAGTAAATGTCGCAACAGAAGGCAACGCCGATAGCGGTATCGTAAAGCTTGCGTATTTCGGCACCGTTATCTTTTCAGGATGGCAACTGTTTCGCGGGCACAACACCGATGTTACGAATTTCGAGTGACAAGTGTACGTTAAAGTTGTTTGCATTTGCAGTGTACATAATGGAGAGAATGTTGGCACAGCTAACCAAAATAACTGTTCCCATGTGCTAAAAAAGTCAGCCTGAATAAAATAAATTATCTTTAGCACTTATTAAAATGGGGGAAATGAATTATGCCAAACGATAAAAAAACAGCTTCTGAAAGTGCAATGAATACATTTCATAATTAAATACAATGTTAAAAATGTTATCAGTTCTTTTTTCTGTTGCAGTTTACTTCTGAATTCCAGCAAGTGACAAGAATCAAGCGGAACTTGAATTTGTTTTCGGTGCTTTGCTTTGATGGTGCACATCTGAACTAATTTGAAGCTGCAGCCATTCTAAGCTAACTTACATCAATCAATCATGCCACAACAAAAAAGAGAAAAAAAATCTAATTTTTAACCTGATTGTCGCCAGTAGGTCCCAACCACTGTCCACGTGGTGTTTTGTTTTTGACAATCTCAATAATTCTGTAAATTGTGTAGTTCTAACTCCTTGAACACATGCATACAGTGGTTTCTCCTTTTTATTTGTTTTGGAAATATCCAGTTTTATTAATGCAAATATTGGATACAGACACAACAGTTGTTTTTTTTTACTCAAATGGACTGTTCTATAAATCAGAATAGGACATTGTGCAATATGTGAAATGATTTATATCAAGATCTTCCATTTGGTCTAAAACACCAATAAGTTGACAGTTACGACCCCCCCCCCCCGACGAATACCAGGTTATAAAATTAAAGAAAACTGTATAATGAAATGACTATTTTTGTACGTCTTTTTATTTTATTCTAGATTCTTTTCGTTTTTAAAATAGTTTAGGGAAGGTAGAAAAAATCGGGATGGGTGGGGATGTGAATGCTATTCATACAGAATCATAACTACAAGGTATATAAAAATATTTCTTAAGACTTTAAATGAATAAAAATTGTCTGGAGGAAGCAATAACTGTGTTAGTATTGTAACTGTGCTGAACCATATTTGAGGAAAATCTTCCGAAGAAAAATCGGATAATTTTATTCTGTAAAAGTACGAGACAATCAATATACTAATGAAGATACCAACTCAAGTACGAGACAACTAATATACTAATGAAGATACCAACTCAAGTACGAGACAACTAATATACTAATGAAGATACCAACTAAAGTATGAGACAACCAATATACTAATGAAGATACCAACTCAAGTATGAGACAACCAATATACTAATGAAGATACCAACTCAAGTACGAGACAACTAATATACTAATGAAGATACCAACTCAAGTACGAGACAACTAATATACTAATGAAGATACCAACTAAAGTATGAGACAACCAATATACTAATGAAGATACCAACTCAAGTATGAGACAACCAATATACTAATGAAGATACCAACTAAAGTATGAGACAACCAATATACTAATGAAGATACCAACTCAAGTACGAGACAACCAATATACTAATGAAGATACCAACTAAAGTACGAGACAACCAATATACTAATGAAGATACCAACTCAAGTACGAGACAACCAATATACTAATGAAGATACCAACTAAAGTATGAGACAACCAATATACTAATGAAGATACCAACTAAAGTACGAGACAACTAATATACTAATGAAGATACCAACTAAAGTATGAGACAACCAATATACTAATGAAGATACCAACTCAAGTACGAGACAACCAATATACTAATGAAGATACCAACTAAAGTACGAGAAAATCAATATACTAATGAAGATACCAACTCAAGTAGGAGAACAAGTATATTAGATGGTATCATAGAAAAAGGCACGTAGTACAATCATAAGACGTGAAGATAGCGTCAGTGAACGTATATTCATCTTGTTTGCATGCCAAACTCGGAAAGGATGTAAGAAAGTTCCAGAAGGATGTTTAACAGTATATATTGTTTAACATTGCGTACAGATATCAGTCATCTGAAGGAAACTCGCACATTGCTTTGTCTTAATGGTTTACGGAGAAATCAGAACTATCTATCAACTGAAATTATAATAATTTTATATCTTTTGTAGCACAATGCGGAATTAATTGTAATTAACAAAGAAACTTCAGAGTGAAAAAAAATATAATTTACATATATACAGACAACGGTACCTAAACTGTGTCTGGGTACAAGTAAATAACAGGTAAAATTTAAAATTAATTTGATTTTAGGTTAAAATGGATGAAATAGTTGAACTATATTCAATAAAACTTGTTAGAACAGTTGCAGTAGAAACAGAAAACATGTTGATATGATGAATGTTCAATATGTTGTCCTAATAAATTTAAATCTGGAGAGTACCGTTACCTTGAAGTAAAACAAAATTTCTCAAGGTTAATATTATCACAGACAAACATATATCACAATCAGAACCAGTGTATGAAAAGCCATTACTTGAATGTTTCTTCCCATATGTAGAGGACATCACTTATTAGAACACAATGACTGTAAAATATTAGACAAAACAATAGCTATACCCAATGTGAAGTCTCAAATGTTCAAAAAGCAATTAAAATTTCTATGTTGTTTACTTTCGTGTCAAATAATAACTGCATCCTAACCATTTAAAGAAAAGTATCACATATCCTGTATAATCAAAATTTTTCAAAGAAATTACATCAGTCTGTTTAACTTATCTCAAAGATATGCAGAACACAAGTCAAACGTTTACAGACGTACATATTGCATTGATATAGTTTACCATGCTTTGAGTAAAGTCTCAAACTATTTTATGAGGAATTAATGACAGCTAACTATCTTGTTTATAAGGAAAGATCATAAACGTTTTAATTCTAACCACTAGCCTATCGGAGTGTTTCACCGATTTATACATGTATGTATTGCAAATACATTGTATATTGTCCAGTAACCAAACGTTTGACCCATACAATTCGTATGATGTCTTTCTTGATTGTTGTAATCAGACGTATGCATCTTGGTCTATTATTGTTTTTTTTAGTATGCTTAATTTAACAATTTTTTTTTAATCAAACATTGAACTCATTCTCTTATTTTGATTTTGAGTAACACACTTTCATGCTCTATTTTGTAGAGTTTTCTTGATCTTTTGTAAAACTAACGCTTTTTAACTGAATATGTGGAATAGTCTTTAATACCTTTTATACCAGAATAATAATGACATTTTGTTATAAAATTATTGTTATTTCTCCTTCAATATTGTTATGACAGCAAATATTGTATATATCATGTCCTTTCTTGTTTCCACTTCCCATACCAATGCATTTAAAAAAAATACCACTTTAGAAAAGTATTTCACTCCACTGTTCTCTTTTATTTGCATGCATGTCAAATATGCTAGCCTGCCACTGATCACCCAAGTAACTAACACATACCATTATATGTGGATTGTTTACTTAATCTCTGGTGTATTGTTGATTAATAGAGTTAATACAATATTTTACTAATAATGTGCACAGGAATACGGAAAATATATATTACTAATGTAAGGTTTGTAAATCGGAAGTCATAATACACCCCCATCCCCCCACCAACACAAATGCTGTCGAGCATTGCTGCCGCCATAAGGTTTCCGTCACCAATAATGTCAATACAAAATCGTACCAAATTCGACCTATTTACGAAAATAAAATATTGTAATACTTATCATTTCAAAAGAGGCAATTGTCACCAGTATATTCCGTTCAAAATAATATTAATTTTGGACACACCGGATACCACCTTTGTGTTTGTGTAACTCGCGATATATCGGCATATTCTGCGTATAGCTTTGAAAATATGTAATGTTTATTAATCGGGCAATGGAAATGAAATCCATTCCTTTGATTTTATTCTGTCAGCATTTCGGTTGAGTAATTATGTCAGGCTTGTAGCTGGTTTTACAAAATTCAACGTAACAATGCCAATAAATACAGTCGACTCCACTTAACTGCACATCGGTTAACTGCACACGCCGGATAATTGCACATAGTCACGCCGGTTTCGTTTTTTCCCCAATGCTTTTCAATGGGAACAAACTTCGGATAACTGCACTTCGCTTAAATGCACAATCCGAATAAAATAGCACGATAAAATTCTGCCCGTGGCAGATTATTCAATACAATTTTACTCCGGTTAACTGCACAATGTATATTTATGATCAGTTATTGCCAGTTAAGACAATTAAGATGGTAAATGCGACATTGTAAATGATTGACGTGTAAAGATGCCTTAGGTGGTATTTACATGTGTATCCGCGCCCACTAGGGAGCAATAGCGTGGTGAAAATCATAGTACAGCATGGGAAACAGCTCTAAACCGTTCGGGTTTGAATGATTTCAATCCAAAAAATGGATGGTTGGAAAGATGGAAAATGCGCAACGGAATTCAATTTAAACGACAACACGGCGAAAAACAGTATGCAGACGACTTTGGAGCTGGACGCTTTTTCTGTCGGTGATGACCCATCAATGTCTGACAGCAGTTTTCGAATAACAAGCGATCTATAGAATTTCCTGAAATTCGCTATAATTCCTTGATTCAGTGGTTGAATCAGTAAAATTGTGTTCGGAAAAAGGAAAACAAGCTTAATATTTAAGTAAAAGTTGAAAGAGTTGATTCTAATCATTGTTTAAATTTATTCTTCACATATATTCATGCCGTGCTGATTTAAAGCTGTACTGTACCGTACATCGGTTAACAGCACACTACGGTTAACTCCGCATTCTCGTGACGGGCCCGAGGGTGTGCAGTTAACCGGAGTCGTCTGTAGCACAGGAGCCTGACGTTTTATCAATAAAGTACGGCGAAATGTCTGACAAAATGAAATACCCTTATCAATTATATATATATATATATATATATATATATATATATATATATATATATATATATATATATATATATATATATATATATATATATATATATATATATATATATATATAAATATATATAACCAAGGAATGCAAGCGTGACCACAACCCTTCGCTCGATTCGACATTTTCTCACGAGACTTTTATCGCTTCAGAATCGCAAGAAGACTGAAACACTACACATATGCATTCAAAACACAGTTACTTACCAACGCATAGCTCTTAAATGACCATGTCCTGAATCCAACCGGCAAATTAACCTTTTTTTTCTACATGTACAGTCACATTAGCCACGGTCGTAAGCCTACCTGACGGAAGTAGCCCATTCTACCAGTGGTCACGCTTGCATTCCTTGTGTTTATATATATATATATATATATATATATATATATATATATATATATATATATATATATATATATATTATTGATAAGGGTATTTCATTTTGTCAGACATTTCGCCGTACTTTATTGATAAAACGTCAGACTCCCGTGTCTGTAGCAAGATATACTAAACAAACTAATCTGATCATTTCAAAACATATTAAAGTTCAGCATTTATATAAAAAGAAATAATCTTTTATGTTGAATAAAGCCAACAATGCATTGGATTTAATGAGTTTACACCTTCTCATTTATCAGGAAAAATTATTAAAGAAGTTAGAAACAGACTATACCACGGGGGAATTTCTTGAAAATCCCGTTTTAGCGGCAATTTTTGTTTTGGGCAACTTGCAAAATTGGAAACTTGGATTAGGATTTTTTTTAAGGTATACATTTTCATCTTGTGTATAATGTATGCTTTATTTATTTGTGTGATTGTAAAAGATACATTGTAATAAGGATTTTCTGGGTTACTGGTTTCAGGTCATGGAGTGGGTCTTCATACTGACATTTACAAATCATATATGCATGCGCATTTCGAGCGTGCGCATTTCGAGTCGAAATGTGGGATATTGTGTACACTTTATGGATATCACTTTTTTAATTACAGTACGATCGTTTTTTTTAAATAATTTTTTAAAACTTTTTTCCTGAAAACAACAAATGATCTAATGTTTACAGAAATGACGTATCGTTGCGCAGAATTATCCGACGCACAAAAGTGTGTATGTGTGTGATCTGCGTGTGAGTGCAGTGATTTAATGGAGTTTCCGAATGAAATAAATGTGACAACAAAAGCTTTTCATTTTAAAACAAAGTAGTTTGAGTTATGTTAATAGGCTTACGTAGTGTAGTGGATTCGGTATGAAATTATGTTGGCATTATCACGAGCGATTCGGTATGAAATTATGTTGACATTATCACGAGCGATTCGGTATGAAATTATGTTGACATTATCACGAGCGATTCGGTATGAAATTATGTTGACATTATCACGAGCGATTAAGTATGAAATTATGTTGCAAACCAATGCATTGGAGCATAAAAAGAAAGAAACTTTCAAGGAAATAACCACTCGCGAAGATTAAGTTTTCAACCCACGCCACGAATATCTCTCTCTCTCTCTCTCTCTCTCTCTCTCTCTCTCTCTCTCTCTCTATATATATATATATATATATATATATATATATATATACATATATACTATATATATATATATATATATATATATATATATATATATATATATATATATATATATATAGCAGGACAGATAAAAATGTGTTACATAGCAGTTATAAAATACGTTTATAAATGTATGTATTCGTTTTCCATCGTTTTTGTTTTATCTGATTATTGCTTTTATCGACCCATCCTTTTTGCTTTCGAATGCACTCCATATTTCTTTATTTCTAAGGATTGAGAGAGAGAGAGAGAGAGAGAGAGAGAGAGAGAGAGAGAGAGATATTAAATTGTTTCCTGATGGAACCTCTCGGCATTATTACAAATTTTTTTGTGTATTTGTTTCTTTTTTTCTTCCCCAGAAAATGTTCATACTGTCTGCAAAACAATAAGATAGGTCATTATGTCTTGCTGTAAATGATCGCAAGTTACATACTTACCTCTGTATAGATTGCTATTTTAGCATTTTTACTCCCTAATTTCACAACCCTTACGCACCGCTTAACCGCAGGAAATCGTATTTTTTTTATGCGCAGCCTATCTAAACAACTGTTTCTTTTCAAGTAGAGAAGTCTATTTTTTTAAGTTTTTTTTTCTTGACGCGTCGAGTCTCATTTCAAATAGAGCAGCATACCGACTGACTAGCTTAGTCATAAGAAAGGCAGGAGCTGAGTGCATGCGCGTGAGGAGAAAAAAAAAAGATTTTGAGTTTAAACATTGGATTTATTAATTACACAACTTAACTAAGGATTTAAACAAGGTCACATGGTATGCAGCCTTGCAAACTGTTAAAATGGGCAAGTCATACGAGATGTACAGGGTGAGCAGCCAGTTTGGCCGATGCATACGTAGTAGAAAGACGGCGACATTTTACTGTTAAATGAAAAGTGCGTGAGTTGTATGTCAAAACTTCTGACCCATCACGTTTATACATTCAGAAATGGATCTGAGATACAACATCGCTTCAAATACGTTGTGAACATGTTTTACATTTGTTTAAGAGAACATTTTGATTTTGTTTCTCAAGCAGTCTAAAGCACGAATGCAGGTGATATACATTTAAAATATATCACAAGCATCGATTTTCATATGTGGATAAATCGATAAATGCAGTACCACGGATAGCTTTACTGACACATAGTCGATGGAATGGAAATTTTAACGTTAAATCTTGGCTTGCTGAAAAATTTGCTACAGAAAAGTGAATGAATGGTAATAAATATCGGATGTACTTCATGAATGACAAAATGCAACATTTTGTTTCTTGACGTGGTATCAATCAAAATGTACATTTTCTTGTAGTTAGTATAATGTTGGATGAAAATGACACGATATAAAAAAAAATGAGAACTGATGCACATATAATTTAGTTGGAGGTTGTCTTATTATATAAATGATTAGTTCTTGACACACACACACACACACACCCATAGTGTAAACTGAATTTCACACAGTATGGATTTCAAAAATCTTCTAGTATCGCGCCAATGTAATATGCATCAATCAAACATGGAAAAGAAGAACGTTTTCGAATCGGACTTAAAGACAATCGGATTGCCTAATCCCAATGAACAATTTTATAATAATGCGATGTCATCGACGGGTAGGTCTGATGGCAATAACTTTGGACCATTTTCACTTTTCGCCGGATTTGAGGAAGATAACGTGACCGAGGATATCAGGGACCTGACAGTTTCTTCCCCAAATGGAACGGACATCCAAAAAAGGTATTTCAAAATGGATGGTTTTCCATGCACGTCTTATCCCAGAATGATCCGATTATCGGAAAGCAGACGACATTCTTGCGGCTATTGTAACAAAGTGTTCCAGAGCCATCAGCAACTGCAGCAACACGACTTGGTGCATTCTGGGGAGCGGAAGTACCGTTGTTCATATTGTGATCGTGCCTTCAAACAACTTTCTCATTTGCAACAACACCACAGGATACATACAGGTAACTTTATTGCTGTTCAGTCCATTTAGTTCT
Source organism: Unio pictorum (assembly GCA_030141615.1). Classification (NCBI taxonomy): domain Eukaryota; kingdom Metazoa; phylum Mollusca; class Bivalvia; order Unionida; family Unionidae; genus Unio; species Unio pictorum. The sequence continues at coordinate 3,618,733 of JARLTB010000166.1, forward strand.
CGCAAGCACCATCATCAACATGGATATCTTTGATTCCATAAAATAAAATTACTTTTATTATGATTAATTCACAGGTTGTGTCCTATTGTTTTGAACGTAAAATCTCCACAATTTAACATTATTCGGTTGTGGTTGTTTATACCTGATAGTCTACAATGTGCGTTTAATACATTTTTCACCTAGTTGTCTTCCAATAAAGAATATCACTGATTAGTCAGAAGTAAAATTTTCAATCAACAATTTATAAACTTTTAACGTTTCCAGTTACTATAATTCTGTCCTGTTATTCTTAGTCCCTTTGTTATATTACATCGCTCTTGTATGCAGGTGAGAAGCCATACAGATGTCCCCTGGATGGATGTGACAGGGCGTTCCCACAGCTTTCCAACCTTCAGCATCATTTGAGAAAACACGACAAGATGGTAACTTCGGGATACTTATGTTGCATCTGTGGCAGCAGCTGTCCGAGTGAAGCTGTGCTCAGAAACCACGTACTAAAAGTGAGTCAAACGCAAAACATAGCAAATATAAAACATTATGTATACGCCTGCTGTATGACAGAACGTATACTGCTGTGGTCATGTATGTTTGTCTGTCCATCCGTTAACGATTTGTTTTCCACGCTTCGCATAAAGTTCATGGAACTTTTCAGTTGGGTTATGTTGCTAACCAATGCTCTGGGGCATAAAAAAGAAAAAACTTTAAAGGAAATAACCACTCTCAAAGTTAATCAAACCCTGTTGATATGAGAGTTACAAGTCAGGTCATAATAACCATATAATTCTATGTATATGATATGTACCTGTTGGTTTTCATTCTTAAGACATGACATAACGCTTGCTAGTTTTCATTGAACAAGAGCCTTCATAGGATCGCCTCAGTATGGCAGTAATGCGGCATGCTGCCTGTAAAGGTCTAGGTTGCTTCCCTTTTTGGGGGTGGGGTGTTTCCAGTTTATGTAAATTAGTATAAAATACCCACCCTGACTCGTTTTTGTCAGAAATCGAAGTAGTGATAGACAGTACCGACAGTTAAATTATTGAATATACAAACTGAAATTTTAAATAACAACAATTTAATATAATTCAAACAGTAATCTCTCAAACACAATGAAGCTAATATCATATCACTCCACCAATTGACGGCCTAGTTCATCCTCTGAATTAGTGTGTAATTTTCCATTCTGTCCTGAGTCATATTCATCTATATGCTATTCTCTTCCTTTGTCTTCCTCCGTTATCACTTCACTTCTCCCTCAGTCTTTCCTTCTCTCTTTTGTCTCCCAGAGACTCGGGCCACAGCTGGGATAATTCTCTCTGGTCCCTCAAACTTCCTTCTATCTTCATTTTGTCTCCCAGAGACTCGGACCACAGCTGGGGTAATTCCCTGTGGTCTATAAAACGTCTTCACTTTTGTCTCCCAGAGACTCGGACCACTGCATTGGGTACTTCCTTCTGGTCCCTGAAAGCTTCTGTTTCGAAGTTTTCTGATTATTCCCTGAATATTTCCGCCATTACGAATGGTCGCGGAGTAGTTTTATTTGCCTTGCCCCGCCAAATATTTGTAACACTAGTAATGTTTGATTCTCAAGACGATATATTTAAACTTAAGATTCTAATGTCTGGCACGCCTAACTCGATTCTGATTGTACGTTGGTTCTTAATAATTAAACTTCGCCCCTCCCAACCGTCTGTCAAAGATGTTTATAATACAGTTGGACGATGCATTGTTTCAACAAGAAATCGCCACTTATCAGTGAACAAAGGTTACGTAACTGACTTTGGCAAAATAAACCGCGCGCCTTGAGTTTATGGCTGCGTCAAGTAAATCGGCTGGACACCTCAGACATTTTGTTGGCGGGCAATTATAGCCTCAGGGTTTAACATACTCATGCTAACATCTATTTTCTCCTTACCGTGACACTGCCATTTATTTCGACAAATTTTCGCAAAATTATGTAGAATGTATTTGAATATTCACGGATAAAGACGATTCTCAATCAGATATAATGTCGCGTTCAAAAAATTCGAATATGATGCCATGTATTTTAGAAAATATCGGTTCAAGAAAAATCTAGTTCGCAGGTCGCAAAATTATGCGAAAACTGATAACTGACAATACCTCCGTACAACGAGGTAGACATTTTAATCCAGTCAAAAATAAAATACAAACTTATAACGTTCACTTTTTCTCTGTTTATAATAACATATTCTCTTAAAGTATCCAATGCATTCGTCAGAAAGTTTGCACCATATTATTTTATATGGAGAACTAATCAGAAGGCAGCTGAGTTGTTCGTATTTATTGTTTAAAAATGGAGGGTTAGTCACGTTGAATATCTTGTAATTCTTTCTATTTTCGTGGACGTAAATATTAACTATTATATCCAAAATGGGAGATTTTAGATTGCAGCGAATCACACTTTAGCCATTGTACATATAGGCCTATTCCCTAACGTTATGGTTACCTGAAGGCTTACAGGCTTATCTGTGTAATAAATTGCTATATATTCCATTTAGTGTTTCTGTAATCTTTTAATTGTCCTTCGAGCATAGACTGAGGTACCCCCCCCCCCCAGTCACATAACACTAAATTCTAGACATGTCGAAATTAGTTCTTAACATGTAAATTCTTCCAATTGGTAGCACAATGATGTTAATTAACTTATCCCTAATTGTTGACTGGGACAGAAATTAATCATATATTATATCATTTTTTTGGAGTAAAAGTACTTGTTATCGAATGCTAGTTAAGCAAGGATACACAAACAATTCTTATAATTAAAACAGACAAAAGTCGATATATTGTGGTCCCTTGAACTCTTAATGCACACCAGCAATGACATAGAATAATGAATTCATGTGCCGTTGAAACATGTATATTGTTTGTTGCTCAATTCATATTCAAGTCTCAGACATTAAAATCGCTAAAAAATTTCTCCAGCGCTAAAATAACTTGTTATTATGTACTGAGTTACAAACTTTTAATTGTACAGATGCATCATGCGGAGACAGGGTCAAGCCATGCAACAGTTAGTGGATCAACCCAAAGCGAGATTCTGCGACACATTCCAACAGGGAGTGCTCAGACCACACGCTCCTTGCAGATCACATCGCAAAATTTGCACGTGTTCCCACATAACCAATCAGCATCTAAATGTCCGGAATGGTATGCGAGACCTCCACCGAAGTACCAGAAACCACATACGAATATTCAAGATCCAAGTTTATTTGGCCTGAACGCTGTTCAGACTCCAGCGCAAAAAACTGAGAAACATTTGCAGAAAGGGAAAGGACAAAAGTCTGAGTCGATATTAGAGGAGTGCAATATAGTAAAAGTCACGTGCTTTGACCATATTAGGCAAAAAAATAAAAGTCACGGTAAAATGGAAATTAACAGGAAATTAAAGAGACCCTTGCAGGTCCGCTCTACCGGAAGGGTTGACCAAGATATTTATTCATTGAATACGTCTGATCAATTTAATACTGGGGAAGCATATTGTTTTCCAAAAAGAAACGTGGCTTGTAGTCGAAACAAGTTAAACGTGCAAATCACTGGATCTTGTGCAAACTCTTCATTTAGCCTACATGAAAAATTCCTGAGTGAGAGTAACGATTCAATTCGCCATATTTTGAATGGGGAAATAAACCAGGAATTCGAATCGAGTATTAAAACAGACACACACAAAAAGCTCGAGTATCAAAACTCGAACCAACATAGAGATACTATTACCAAACTGGACAACAATCTCACCTTAAATGCATCCATTTCGGGAGAACAAAACACGGTTTTATATCAAACTATTAATACTGAGTTCCTACACAATAACCAGGCCGATCGAATGAAGCATATAGCCATGCAAGAGCAAGAACACAAAATGCGTAATGGAACATGCAGCGTCGGAGTTGTTTGTGGCGCTTCCAGATCCAGAAAGAGAAAATTAACAAATCCCAAACGAATTTGTAAAAGAGATCTGTCCACATCTCAATCCTTGTTGTCCGACGTGGCATTGTTTTCAATTGATAATGACCTGGATTCGGATGTAGCTGATGAATCAGAATAGAAATAAGATATTGTTGTATAATACACGTTAGGACAATGCATTTTCGCTGACAATATGGACCGTGTGTTGTTGACAATAATTCCATAAATCATGAGCCAGTCCAAGTAATGCAGGTAGCATAATCATGGAATAAAATTCTTGATTAAAGCAGCACACACATACATGCATACATACATACATACATACATACATACATACATACATACATACATACATACATACATACATACATACATACACTACCACAACCACTAACAACAAACAGTGCAAACATAAAATAAGAAAAATAATTAAATGAATAAAGTCTGTTAGATAAATGAGTTTATTGTTATAGTATCCAGAGGCGTAGCGATGATATTTTGCGCCCGGGGACGAACTATAAAATTGGCGCCCCAGCGATCTTGTGACCGATTTATTACCCTTGTTTACTTATTATAATGTAAGGTTGTAAGCCTCATTTTGGCGCCCCTGTACCTTGGCGCCCGGGGACATATGTGCCCTCCCCCCCCAGCTACGCCTCTGATAGTATCTTCTGTTCACTAGTAATTCTAAAGCAATATTCGCTCTGCATAATTATTAATGTATCATTTTCTAATAATTACACTTGATAAATGAAGGTACGATTTCCATTGGTCGGACTGTGATTATATGATCAGACCCAGTTAGGTTTCTTTTGGTATAAATTGGACGGATAATAACTTTATACTAGCTTCTATAAATAGTCATGTGCAAAGTAGCAAATGCACCGGAAGGCACACACTCTGCATGCATTTAAAACGAAATAGAAACGGTGGGTTTATATTTTAAATTGAATAAATTTATTTGTCAGAATACGCCTCCCCCATCTTTGCCGTTTTCCTGAATATAACTAATTGTTTCTTTAACTAGATTCGTATTTTTAAAAGAGCTGGAAAACTAATAGGCTGCCAAGAGCATTGGGAATAGAGCACTATCAATGCAGTGCGTTACACATGAATTTAAAGCTATATGTAGAGGGATAAAGCAATTGTGAGGGTGGTTTGTTTTTCATCAAAGACTAACAGTAGAAAAAATTGATTTACAGTCCTACCATGTAGGATGCCGACTTGATAGTTACAACGTGGGGTGGGAGATTCGCTACACCCCACATCGTAACTGTCATTGTCGATGTCTTGCACCGTTTGACTATTGGACCCCCATCAGTATAACCATTAACCTATACACTGTAGTCTTAATTTCATTTGTAAGTAACCACTGTAGGTAGTCTGAACTTAATGAACACGGAAAACGATTTAAGACACGAAAATTGGTTACTAAGGTGTCTGGACAATAACGATTCGGTCAAGTCACAATGAACTCACGACAACATCCAAGATGCATTCGTATGTCAAACAAAGAACACATCCTTTGCTTTAAATATTGAATTTCTACTCAGATAACATACGCCAATTTAAATAAAATATTAAGACCGGGGGAGGGGGGGTCGAGAGGGTTCTTTTTTTAGTTTGGTTTTGTTTATGTTGGTCTAGTGGGTGGATTTGTATACACCATGCGATTGCCGTTGTAGATATTCTCATTAACATGGTTAAAACGTCAAAATTTTGTTCCTCAAAGGATGGGGGTGGGCGTCAATACTTGAAAGGCTTGTTAATTTTCCTACAGCAATTCAACAGCAAATACGAATTCGGGGCAGGGGGCTCCCCACTGCCCTTAGCAAATGGCGTCCCTGCCAACTTAATTAATTTATTTAACATTACGACAGCAATAGCCAACAGGCGTTTGATTAGGCTACAGCAGCATTCTGGCTCTAAGCATACAAATACTGCGATTTTTACACAGTTCCTTATACTGAGAGCTACGACCATCGTGTCGGTTTCGCAACCGACAGATTTCAGGTAAACAGAAACTAGTCGTTGGACATGCCGAATCAAATGGTAATCGCGTACATGATCGACACTTGCGGAACAAAATTGTGCATATTAGTTTGTAGCCTGTAGGTTACGGCCATATCCAAAAACAGATGTAACTATGGATTGTTGATAAGTTTACCCCAAATTTTCATAGACTTCAAACCAACTTCAGTTGTAAATTAGAAAGCCCGACGTGTCCGCTCCAAACATAAATTTTACTCTAATCAATGCAGGACCACAGATCCCCAACCAGCCAAATACCTATAAACCGCACATATGCGTGATTTCTCTTCATCAGATTTCCGCACCGCCAGCAGTTCACGCCGTGGAAACTATTAAACTCTCCCTTAATAAGGGAACTATTTTAACTCCGCCACCTTAAGTTATGGTTTCCAGGCACATTTTGCCAGTAAAAGTGCACTACATGTGTCACCATGGCGACATAAGCGGCATCTGTCGAGTCCCTTCTTTTTGATTACTTTGTGTAATTTATAGGTGACCTATTGTAAATACTGTCAATGTACACGTCCACTATATTTTAATATGGACTATGGTCCAAGGACATTCATTCGGTTTTGGCCTAATGAAAACTCACTAATACTTCACACCGTGACGTTTGTTCCTAGCAACTGTATGGTTAATACATGTGAAAAGAAACACTCTATTAGATTATACTTTATATAGTTCCTTAACTTAATTTTTACACGCAGCAAGTAAAATATGTACCATATGATTTGTATTCAAGTTTATTTTCACTTGCTGGGGGAGAGAGACGATGTTAGAATCTTTCCATTTCTTCATAAGGTAGCATTAAACAGTCTTGCATGCTTGGCTATGGGATACATTTTTAAGTGTAGAGACATTTATACTTTATCTACTTGTTATACACAGTGGTGTCAATAATGCACGAGTTAATGATGCATGTATAAGCATTGGGTTGATGCTAGTGCACAGATGCATTTTTATTAGCCGGGTTGAGATTAAGTCTGGTCTACAATGAGCAACCAAGTACATTACAGTTCATTTTCGTGGGTGTATTTTCACTGATTTTCGATTTATTCATAGTACTCTCCTCTTCATTAAGTAATAGCTATATTTGCCTCTGCCTTGTGTTTATATGAAATATCACCAATTTTGTGAAGTGTAGGTTCTTTAATTGCAAGTTTTGTATCGATTTTCACTTGTTGTGGGGAGGGAGTTTGTGGGACTATAGATGGGATCATTATAGAAGATCAGCTTTGCCATGCTGGTCATTTTGCTGCTGTCAGTTTCTTCTTTTCCGACAATTTTGAAAATGTTCGCATGTTGATAATTATTGATCTTGATCAGTTGGTTTCTGCAGTGACTGTGTTCATCTTCGACTGGGACCATAGCAAAATGGCGCTTTAAGTGCTACCAAACATGGTTTTCAAACTTCCTTCAATGGCAGTGATACTAAATGTTAAAATCACCATTTACAATTAACACCAATTCAACTTCGGGACATGTGCATGTGTGTGTCTTTGCTTTCATGGCAATCATCTGAATAGTTTTGGAGTTGCAAAAACTAACTTGTGCTAATCGATGGATATAAGGCCAAAACACATAAAACAAAATCCTTTATTGTCTTTGACCAGTAAAGCTCAAAATTATGAATCCACCTTATTAGAGACCTGAAGCTGAACTACTTTTTTCACTAAGCTGAAAAGAACATAGCCTTTCATCTTTTACTGCACTTCCTTTATATAAATTGTTATAATGATGTCATTTTACAGCACAGATACGTTTGGCACAGTTCTATCACAAATTGTCTAAAGTTTCAATCCAATCTTTCTAAAATGCATTCACTAGCACATTTAAAACTCATCTTAGATGTCTCTGTAATGTTTCATACTCATGTGAATATGCATCCCAATATGAAAAAGTATGTACTATTTATTTATGCTCAGAATAAGGGCTTCAGAACCTTGAATGATATAGAATTTGCCATGACTGGTTGTGTTTATTTCATACATCACAGGTTAGGCTTTTTTTCTGGCACCAAAACTGCCTTATGCTTCAATGAACGGTATGATATAATTTGTGGAATAGATTGAAACTGCAGCATTTAAATTTATAGATACAAAGTTAAGTACCAAAGTAAGAAGGTCTATAAGTTGACACAAAATACATGTTGTTATTACAGTATGTTCTTATTACATGTGAAATATGAAGTCTCATAGTGAAAACTCCCATGTTGATACAACCATAAATTTGGAAGGCAAAGCAATACAATTGTTTTTTTTTTTTTAAATGGAACCATTGTGGTGTTATATTGGATGTCTGAGCAGCAGCATAAAACCATTTTCATTCAGGGCCAACCTTACAAGTCTATTGATGAAAACACAACATTGATATGACTTTCTGCTCTGAGATGTAGCAATATGAATATCAAGATGGTTGCTATGGTGGCCAATATTGTATATCAGGCTGACAACAGGACCACATAGACATAATTAGGATTTTAGACATTATAATAAGCCTTCTAGTAAAAACACCATATTGACTTTCCATTTAAAATGAATGGCAATAACAGGATTTTCAGGATGGCTGATGTGGTAGCTTTAGTAACTGTCAGATAAGCACCATCATTTTGGAGAAAATAGACTTGAAAAATATTTCAGTGCAAACCCTATCTTGATAAGACCATCCATTCTAGAGTGGTAGACACAAGATTCTTAATGACAACCTTGGTATCAATAATAGATATACAAATGGCACTATTTTCAATTAGGACCAACTAGGCAATACATGCTTTCCATGAAAAGCTTGATGTTTTGCTGCCATATTGGATGTAAAAGCAGCACCAGTTTCATTTAGGACCAAACAGACCTTGGGATAATGTGTGTATAAAGTTTCAAGGTAATTCTCCAAGTAGGTCAGGAGTAGTAATAACAAACTAATGCCAACAGATGCATGGAAAATGTACAAAAGGTCATCCCATAATATGCCCATCTACTTCTTTATTTAACATAATTCATAATTTCAGTCATGTTGCACATGGATATGTTGAGCAAAGTGAATAACATCACTATGTAAAAACTATGATTTTGCCATTTCATGACCTGCATTTTCATTGATGAATGATGCTACCTGCAATCAATATATAATGGAAAATACTCTTAAATTACTTCTGATATCACCATTAGATCTTTGAGAAACTCTTGTAGGAATATAATGGCAATAAGTGAAAAATTTAGCAAAGACATATTTAAACCAAGATGCTACTACACAGCACAAGTTTTATGTCAAAGCTTTAACGTATCCAAAGTGGTTGTACAGATGGATGGATAAGGTGAAAGATTTAAACCACATGCTTTTTAATTCAGAGATGTAAATATCATGTAAACTGAAGTCTCAAAATATAGATCCATACTACCTGAAGATCAAAAATGTATGGAAAATAAAGTTGTTTTAGGGGGAGGATGATTTTTTTACAGATGGAATAAAAATTCTTTACACAGTACATCACTTTACAAATCATTGAATTTTTCACTTCCAATTTATTTAAGATATTGTAAATGCTGAATTTAAATCTTACAGATCTTACTTAGTCGACCAGTTTATCAATTAAACTTTCCTAGACCTACATTGATTTCATCTAAGTACTACCTACCATTACCTTTTATTAAGTGGTGTATAAATGAAAAGAAATACGATTCTTTCCACTTAATCATATCTGTACATGACTCCATCTCTACAAGTGCAGATTTCAATCAGAAGCATGCATCTGCCACTAATATCTGTAACTGTCATGTACTTTTGTTATTTAATGCCATTTTTTTAGCACATGGTGGCCAGTAAAACTGGTGGGGAAAGAAGATGAGCCTGGGAAAACCCTGGTAAGAATCAGCGTCCCATAAGAAGCTACTGCCAGGCTTTCTCACACGTGTATCAATGGCCGAGTCCTAGACTTTAACCTAAGTGGACATAGGTGAAATGGGAGTGATCAATAATGGCAAGCACTTTGAACTACTTGGTCAATCGGGGGGCCCAACTGTTAAGTACACGAGCAATTTAATGTATCTAGATTCCGATGAAAAGCAATTATAAAGAGGCATACTAATTAAATCCAGCCATGTGATGGACGACACTGGAAACAAAAATATTTTTTTAATATCAAAAGTGTGTATGTGGTTTGGATTTTTAACATAGCTTAACATTTTTTTCAGTCATATCACTATGATGTTTGCAGCATATTCATTTTATAGTGATGTCTAGAACTGGGGCATCATCCTGCAGACATGTAGCATAAATTTCCACCTAGTCATATTATCCTGACACCAGGAAGACCAGTCCTAATACTAACCTCTTAATGCTGAGCATCTAGCGAGGTGACTGTTAATACCATTTTTATAAGTCTTTGGTATAACATGGTCAGGGTTTGAACCCACAACTACTAAGCCACCAGAGTGATCTTATATTAAAAAGTAAAGTTTTTTTATGATTATTATGTAGTGTCAGTAGCAATTAATGTATTGCCATGTCGGTCAAACCCTAACACATGCTGATACCTGTCAACTGCCAACCAGTAAATCTTGAAGCAAGAAAGCTGTTATAAAATGTGATTATGTGGTGATGAAGAAAGTGTTATCAATAACAAATGTTTTAATGAAAGCTCAGAAGATATGTGCCAGTGCATGACAGAGACAGAATCATATAGTTATGCTCAATCGGTCTTATATTGGGCAGATGAGCTAAATGAGAATAATAAAGCATAATTACTTATTCAATTTTATTATATCAGAAATACAAAAATGAAAAGCACAGACAGAATGGTATATCTGCAGTAAGTATATTCAAATTAGCAATGTATAGGTGATTGTCATGGACTTAATCAGTAAAATATTATAATTTGTATTACTAGGTGGCCTGCCATCTATTGCTCGAACTTAATGAATTAGCAATCTGTAAACTACTTAGATAAATTTAAAATACATTTCCTCAAAGAGGTTTCCATTAATTTATAATAATGAGTATGACTATATTCTTTGTGACTCTATAACATTGCTTATATACCACTCTTACAAATAACACTGACCATGGATGTACAGTCTGGGTCATATACTAGTAATCACGACAGGAATACAATATGTTGCTTATTTACATCATATTCACAGATGTGTCAAGTTCACACAACTGCAGCAAATCTAGGTCAGAATCTTGTGTCAGCAGATCCTGATTGCATCCTAATTTCATAAATAGTTTACTTCTAACAATCTGGGTCTATGCAGTTTGTGTTGGACTAAACTTAGAAAGAGTATATATGATGCCTCACCTATTCCATTCTCCAACCCTAATCAATCATGGGAAAACAAAAAAAATCACAACCGTTCAGAAAATAGTGCAAGTACAATGGTTTGTCGATAAGAATAAATGAATGAAAACCTTCAAGAGTAGATGCATTGACAAAATTCACATACACTATATATACTGCAAAATGATAGGCAGCAACTTGCATAAAAGTCATGTGAACACACAAATTCTGTCAGTATGTGTACCTTTAGATGGTGTTTTTATACTTTTTCTCTCAGAATTTCATATGAATCATAAAAGAAATTGCAAGAGAAACTTCTAGACTAGTTGTGCTACAAGACTGTCATACACACTACTTGCTCAACAAAAAAAAAGGTAAAGAACCTAACACAAGTTTGGGAAAAAAATAATTTACCAATATGTACATCTTAAGACAATGACTATACTATTTATCAATTTTCATAGCAATCCATTAAATGCTGTCAGATTGGCTGTTGTAACAAGATTGTCAAATGCTACAATAAACTCCAAAACAAGAAGGGCAATAACTCTTACAAACAATGCAGCAGCAAAATTATTTGTCTACATGTGCCAGTTTAGGTGATGATGATAATAGTTATAAAGTTTCATGGCAAGAATCAAAAGCTGCAGGATTAGTAGCACTAATGACATTGTGTCATATTATTGACTGTTAAACCACACAAGAAGATAGAAAAAATATCAAAAACTGGAGGGGGGGGGATGATTTGTAGAAATGTATATCTTTAGGTTATAACACAATATTTACTAGGACTGATATAAAAAAGTGTAGGATTTTTTGTACTAGACTCTCATACACTGCATCAAGCTACAAGGCACAAAGGGCAATAACTCTGACATATCGTGAAGCAAAATCATTTGTCAGTTCACACATTTTTAAATGATCATGTGAGTGTGTGATTAGGATTTTTAACGTAGCTTTAAAAAATGTTCAGTCATATATATCACTACGATATCTGCATTGTGGCAGTTTACTGTGTGTGATGCTTAGTACATGGGCATCATATTGCAGACATGTAGCATGATGCACCATCCAGTCACATTATCCTGACACCAGGCCAAGCAGTCCTAACACTAACCTCTTAATGATGAGCACCAAATGAGGCAGCTGTTAGTACAATTTTTTGTGTAAGTCTTTGGTATGGCTTGGCCAGGAATCAAACCCATGACTTCTTGCATCCTTGGTGGACACTAACCACTAGGCCATTGGAATAGTCCTTAAATGATCGTAATATTTGATATATCTCTCATTAAAAATTTAAAAACTAGCTGCTTTAACAAGTGCTGGATGGAAGGAATATGGAGAGATTGGGATTTACAATATACCAAACCTCAGCATAAAAATTATCAAGGAAATGCATCTTAAATTGGGACATGTTTACAAGAACAACAAAAACAAAATAAAAATTTAGTCTTAGTGATTTCTCCAGGATTTTCACATTGGAAATGAATATGTACTTTCCAATATAATGTCATAAGTGGGGGAAGGTGACAGCTTTTATATGAAAACAATATTTATGAATAGACCAGTCTAGTTAAGTCTTTAGCAGATGTATGATCAGTAACTTTAAATGAATAAAGATAAAACTTATGTTGTTTATCTTCATTATTGACATAGAGGTAGTGATCATATGTTCTGAAAATGGTAATGATTAATATGCACTAAAACTGCATATAACATTACCCCTATTACCAATGAATATTGCATTTCTGCCACCATACAATCTTTCCTAAATGTAATTGATAAAACGTTTTAAATAATTACATAATCAAAAAAGGCATGTCAGTGCTCAGTTAATAAAAAGTGACTTTGTTAGTGCTTGATTCTGGTGGTTGTTCTAAAAGTCAAATATTGTGGGTTTATTGGGGGGTGGGGGGATTCACATAAGCACTAATCCTGGAGAAAATGCTAAAGGGGGCTTAAATAATTTAGCGTGCCCAGCCCAAGATTCTAATGTAAATTTAAAATTGTACTAGTATGTAAATATTCCTTAGATTTTAAAATAAGAGTCATTGTTAACAGCAAGAATCAAGGAAGATAGGGTCTGAGACAGGAATAATTTGCTCTAATGAGATGTTTTATTTCCTTACAGACTCAGCAAGTCATATAACAATGAGATATGAAAAAGATAATTAATCACAAAAATAATTAATCACAAAAATATAATGAAACAAAAATAAAATATTCAATACAAGAGGGTGCACACAGTGAAAAATAAATCTTCTGTTAGCTCAAATGTTTTGTCTAGAGATTTGCATTTAAAAAGAAACCTTACATCACCCGTGTCATTCGATAAAAAGTTCAAAAATATTCACAACAATGATTTAAACCCAATGCTTTTTACAACAACATATTCTGAGCAGAGCTTTGTAATTCCTTTGTCAGCTTATAAAAAGGAATATAAAAATAAAACATTTGTAAACAAAAAATAATTGAAAACAATATCTTTACAAGCAGATTATATGCAAATGTTTCACAATCAGAAACTGTCAAGAAAGAGTGTGTGAGTGCAAAAATTAGGTAACATTATTTTCACAATGTCCTAGGTTTATAACTTTCTCCATTCAATTCCTAACCAGTTGTTGTAGTGAGATAAAGAATAGTTTACCCTAAAACCACCATATAATAATCTCATAAGAATAGTCTAAATGGACAGAACTAAATCTGTTACTTATACTTTCCTGGTAGACCTGGCTCAATACCATCAGTAGAAACAAACAACACAGACACCGATCTGCTGATGCATTATGCACTATCAGAACAAGGCGTATGCATTTTCAACTTGTAAGCAAGTATACAGTTCTTTCTTCCTTTTATATTCCTTTAATGGCAATGTTTGCTAGTTAAGCTGAGAGAGATGAATGGGCCAGCTGAAAATTGCAGCCTGTCATGCAGCTACCATTCTGAACTGGTAGGGTCCTATGAAGAAGTCAATGTACCTTTCAGAATAAGGACAAAATAACTTGCAGAAATAGTGTGTACAACAAAGAAACCGATATATGAACCTGTACCTGCATCTACAAACAATGCTCACTACCATAAGGTAACTATTAAACAATGTAGTGGCTGACTATAATGTAATAATAATAATAATAATCATAATAATAATAATAATAATAATAATAATAATAATAATAATAATAATAATAGGTAAACATTGAAAATCAGTTTTTAAAATAAAAAGTTATCAATTTATTCACATGGCACAAATACAAAATACTTTTTAAAATTAAAACATTTGTTAGGCACAAATTGTGACACACTGTTGAAAAAAGAATGAAAATATTGTAGTGAAAAACTATCCCCCATTCTGCATACTCCAATATTATTGACTTGGTACAATACTCTAGTAAGCAGTCTTCTTATAATTGTTGGAGTAGCATATCTGGATTACATGAATCTATTTTGATGCTGCTGGTTCTGCTGATGTTCAAAGAACATGAAGTCCTGAAATCAAAAAGAAATTTAATGTAAATTTGTATGTAATTTTATTTGGTGCCATCTTCATCATTTATATTATATTTACATTTATATTATATTAAATGCAATATTTACAGAACTGCAGAATTAACCAGAGAGTTAAGGTTCCATTTTGCCATTGTCTTTTCAAAATATAACATGCTAAATAAAAATAATGTAACTACTTAAATAATTAGGTTGGAATATAGTCTTTGCTATGCTTTGTACCCTCTCTGTAAACAATTCTAAACTTTAATAGTGACTGAAACTCTGGTAACTAATGAAAGCTCAAGGAAAACAAAACTATCATATGGGTCAAAAGATCTGTCTGTACTAAACCGAATCTTCCAGGGATGCCAAGATGATAATAATAATAATAATAATAATAATAATAATAATAATAATAATTAAATACTACTAATAATAATGAGGACTTTGTAGAGCGCCTAATCTTTAGAAGCTCTTAAGCGCTTTACAACATATAAAATGATAGGACAACAAAAAACAAAACAATGAAATTAGAAAATATAAAAACATGCTGAAAATATTTGAGGTACAAAACATTATTTGGTCTTTAAGTTTGTCCTTGCAGTCGAACAAATGTGAGTTTTAAGAGCACTCCTGAAAGGGATCATTGTGCATTTGTGTATAATTTCAATGTGCAATTCATTTCACCTTGCAGGGCTCTGATATGCAAAAGAATGATGTCCATGTGACTTCGTTTTCATTGTAGGAATAATAAGTATACTACTGTCAGAAGAGGAGCGTAAGTATCTTGCTGGTGTGTACACATGGGTGAGGCCAGATAGGTATGTTGGACTGGAGTCCGTCAGTGAAACATAGCACAGAGAACAAATTTTGTATCTGATTCTGGATCAAATGGATAGCCAGTGTAGTGTACAGAGTGGCAGGGAGGTGTGGTCTGATTTTGGTACTCAAATGATGATCCGAGCAGCTGTGTTTTGAACTTTTGCAAGTTTCTGGAGCAGATACTGAGACAAACCTGACAGAATTGAGTTACCGTAGTCCAGTCTTGAAAGTCTTTTAATGGCATCAACTTTTAAGATATTTGCAAATGGAGCTGATGAGTCTCAGCTCAAGATATGCAGCCTTGCATATGTTTATGACATGTTGGTGCAGTGTGAGAGTACTTACTGTCCAAAGTAACACTTAGATTTCATAATGACTGTAAATTTAATGTTGATGTTGCTGATATTTATTGTTTGAAATAAAAGATGTGAATGATAAAGTCTTTGCGTTGTGATCAGAACGACCTCAGTTTTATCATCATTCATATGCAGCTTGTTACATGTCATCTATTATTTCACGTCAGAAATGTACCTCTCTACTCCTTGGACGGTAGCATGAACTTCAGTTAAGTGGCTAGATTCGTATGTTTGGATGTCATCAGCGTACAATTGGTGAGACACTGGATGATAATCTATGACACTTGTGAGCAGCTGAGTGTACAGAATGACGAGAACAGGTCCAAGAATAGACCCCTATCAAACACCACAACACAGATCAACTGTCCTGGAGTGTATTCCATTTGCAGACACAATTTGTGTCCTGTTGATTAAATAGGACTTGAACCACAATAAGGCTGTACTGCGAATGCCAAATACATGCTGGAAACGGTGAAGTAATATATCATGGTCTATTGTTTCAAATGCTGCAGACAAATCAAGGAGGGTGAGGACTGTATTCTTTCCGCTATCCAAAGCAGAGAGAATGTCATGAACTACTTTCAGAAGAGTAGTTTCAGTACTGTACAAGGACAATATGCAGACTGTACACTGCTAAAAAGACTGTTTGAATTCAGATGAGATACAAGTTAGAACAACTTTTTGGGGCCCCGAGTGGCCGAGTGGTCTAAAGCGCTGTCCGTTACGGACCACTGCCATCTTACCTCTGTCTGCGTGTGTTCGAGTCTAAGATTTGGCAAATGTAGTTATGTGAGAAAAGCTTGCCAGTAGCTTCTCGTGGGTCGGTGGTTCTTTCCGGGCTTTGTCCGGTTTCTTCCTCCACCATTAACACTGGCCGCCATGTATAGCCTATATTGTGCTTAAAAATGGCGTTAAACCATTAAAAAAAAAGAAAAAAAAAGAACAACTTTTCTAAGATTTCTTTATAGGAACAGGAGATAAGAAATTGGACGGTAGTTCTTTAGATCATTATAGTCGAGTGTTGGTTTCTTCAGCAGAGGTTTTAAAATGGCAGTTTTAAAAATGATGGGAATTCCCCAGATGAAAGAGAGGTATTAATAACATCAGTTAGTAAAGGCAATATTGGATCTAAGCACTCAAGCAGCAGTGATGTTGGAATTGGATCAAGTTCACATGACTTGATGCACTCTTTATCACAATTGTCCGTACTTAATACATAGGGAGAGGTTAAAATGCTGAAAACAGCTGTCATTGAAATTCTGTATCGCAACTGTATGGTGACAACATGTCAATTGAAATTATCTCAAATGTTTTGCACCTTGTCACAGAAGAAATCTGCATACAGGTCCGGAAGGTCTAGTGGAGAGAAGCTAGTTGGAAGGGGTATACATTTGTTACTTGACATTCATTTGTTAGTATTCTTAAAGAGCTTTGTGCAGCTGGAACTATCTGTCATCTTAGTACTGTCGTGGGATAATTTGGATAAATGGACTATGTTTGTGATGTTCTTCTTAGCGGCTTCACAGATTTGTTTATGAATAGTGAGTCTGGTGGAAAACCAAAGCCTCTCTGCCTTATGGCGGTCTTTTTTAGCAGTGTGTAGCTGGTCCCTAACACTGCTA
The DNA here is from genome assembly GCA_030141615.1 of Unio pictorum. Taxonomy (NCBI): domain Eukaryota; kingdom Metazoa; phylum Mollusca; class Bivalvia; order Unionida; family Unionidae; genus Unio; species Unio pictorum. The sequence continues at coordinate 3,636,246 of JARLTB010000166.1, forward strand.
TACCACAGAGAACAAATGAAGATACAAACAAGTATAATAATATTTTATGGAGAATGCCAGTCATGGGTGATTTATTTATACTTATAATACTCTGACTGCAATCTTTACAGAGACAAATTGAATTTTTTTTTTATCCATATAAACATTTTTAATCTGACAATTTCATCCTTTCTATAATAACAAAGTAAATAGTATTTCTTACAATAAGGAAAACAGCTCCAAGCATAACTGCCTTCATCTTCACATCCAAATCCATGGGGACTGGTGGGGGAAAAAAGAAAGGATCTGGTGTGAATATTTTTAAACGAGTATTTCTAACAACTTTTCACTGTATATAATAAACTCTGCTTCATGTAACACTGTCATCAGATACCGTTTTATAGCACATTAGTATTTTGATTATATATTGTAGTACAAGGGTTTTCCGCTGCAGATATATACTGACTACATATAATGAAATACAGACAGGTTAAATTTAATTGTCATTACCAAAAGAATGAAAATGGTATTTTATCACATTCTTTATGATTAATTATTAAAGCTGAAAGTTTATAGCAGACTAAATACAGAAACCTAAAAAAGCCATAGTATAAACACAGTGACACACATTAAAAGTAGATGTGCTAAGGACCAATTTTGCTGTTTTTGAGGTTTTTGGTAATTCAATGATTTTAAACCCCTCCCTCCTCCCAAACCAAAATTTTATAGGTGAGGGAGATAGAGACTATAATTATGAGACACATCAGTGTGCATGTACAAGTGCACAAAATTAAGAAAGCTGTTGGGCTATTTACTTTTAATAAAAAATACAATTAATAAACAAAATTGCCATAAACACATGTTTCTTCTGAAAATCATATTCTGCAAGTTGTTCTATGTAGAGAGACAGCCCTTATAACAATAAACATTTCAGGAATGAAAAAAGTTTTAAAGCTTTATTGATAAGTCCATTAGAATTATAAATGATACTCAATAATGATTAAATACTTTATATAATTTCTAATGTTCACAGTTCAAAAACCAAGTTAGTGACACGGAGTGTCAGAACACCACATTGTCTGTTTCGGATAGATGAGCATGATGAGCATCTAAAGCTGTATGTCTGGCTAATAACCAACTTTGGTATTTAATTTAAACAAATAAACTTTCTGCTGATCATATATACATATCAATAACATCTTTGCAATTAGATAAACATATTCTTAAAAGGCTTACTAACAAGCATTTAGAAATGAATAATTTGCCTTAAAAAACTGGCTCATTTGTATGATGCATAGATTTCAGACTTGCCTTGTGTCAGCCCAAATCTGTGTCAGTAGGTATATTAAGTATAATTTCAACTTTGTATGCCATTATGCCTTTTTGTCTCAGATAAGCTTGCTACAGCACTTGAAAATCATAATTAATCTGTTCCAGCATATGTCAGGAATTAAGCAGCTAAATACATTTCAAAGTTTTGACTGCGTCTTGGTCATATGTTTTTTTTTAGAGCTTAAAATTGAAATGAAGGATTGAAATATGCTTTGGTATTTGGAGTTGAGTGGTTCTGGTTTATGGAGGGGGGGGGTAAAGATGGTGATACAGAGTGAAAAATTTGGGATTTCAAAACAATGCCTATCTTGATGATGGTTAGTTTATGAGGAGTTTCATTGTAGTTTTCTTTGGTGATCTCAATAGCTATAGCTTCAAGTTAGTAAAAGAGCATGATGCAATTTTAACCAATACAAATTTTGTTTAATAGGGATTGCTAGATAAAAATATTAATCATTCAACAATATTGGGCCAGAACTATATATAAATTGCTTGCAACCAGATTCATGCACAAGTTAATTAATATAAAGCTACATTAAGAATCTGATTAAAATGAATTCAGTAATTACTGGTATTACAAATGTGATAAAATAGTTGACAAACAAACCCAGTAAAATGGCCATCACTACTCCAAATTAATGGTATATCCTTATAATTATTCCCAAATGAAGTATATGGCTAAAACACAAACTGCATCCAATATCACAGTATAAAGCTATACATCAAAATGAATTGACCAACTAACATTCATAAGTAAGGAATGCTGTGGAAAGCAATCTAAGGGAGACAAAATCAAGAGATATAGCACTTGTATATCATGATTCAAAAAGCTGGAAATGGAACATATCTTAGATCTCACTAATACGATGCACATACCAAATTTAACTGAAACTGAACATGAATCCTTTGTAAAATTGTGCTGCTGAAAGTAAAGTTTATTTGGACAGACAATCTGGGACCATGTATCATCTAAATTATACAGGTAGCACTTGAAGTCAAATTCAATAAAGGTTACTTCAACAAAAAAAAAAAACCCAATAAATTCAGTTACAAACCGACAAAGCTGAAATCAGTATTAGAACAGGCAATCTGGAATCATATATTTCCTTAACTGAATATATGGTCTGCTGAAAATAAAAATCCTTTCAAGATCCCATCAATTTAAAGCTGCATACCAAATTGTAAAAGTGTTTACAATTTCTTTATGTAATTATGGAGAAACTCTTAACCATTCCAACTATTTTAGTCTTGAAACTCTGAATTTGGAAAATGCCATATTCTGACAAAAGATTATGTGGACAAATTAATATATGTGGTACTGAGTTATTGACGTTATGTCCATCTCTAGTGCAGGAGTGGTAGTGAGTTCTTGACCCCATGACCACATCCAGGAGAAGGAGCGGTACTGATTTCTTGACCCAATGACCACACCCAGGAACAGGAGTGGTACTGATTTCTTGACCCAATGACCATCTCCAAGGGAAGTGGTGGCATTGAGAAAAGGGGTGTATGTGATGTTCTATTCCAAACATGAAGTGAACTGGCCAAGAGTTTGTGGAAATACAAGCAATGAAAAAACTTCAAAGAAAATCTTTAATCAAATGTGTTCCTATTTTAATTTTTGATCATATAACCCAACCTAGGAGTAAAACTCAAAGTGCAGGAGTGATAATGCATGAAGCAGAGTATGTGATCATATTATATTCAAAATATAAAGTGAATTGAATATGTGGGTTACAAAACTTCAACATCTAAACCAAACACTTTACCCATGTCCCCATTACAGAAACAATCATTGACCCAATGGTCACACTGAACAATTGTGGAGTGACACTAAGCAGATGACTATATGATATACTTCTAATATGAAGTGAACTAGTTATACTGGAAAAAAACTAAAACCAAAGCTATTCAAATGACCACCCCCTCCCCTACAAAATGGATAATCAACAAGCTATATGCTACATCTTGAAAAGCATAAAATTAGACTCACATGACACCCCAAAGTTGTCAGCATCCGTAAAGTATTCCTTCAGTAATCCACTCCACTGTTTGCTCACCTTTCCCACCTCATTAGCGCCATCCTTGGAATACACCTACATGCAAAGGTTAAATAGATATGATAGTCAGTCACAGATTTAAATATTTCTCCACAACACCGGGTTATGGAATCTTCTGAACATAAGGAAAACTTGCACCCCTACATTCTTCCTACGCCAAGATACTGAGAAGTGCAATGAACAAAAAGACAATTATATTGTAGAACACCCCACCACCACCTATCTCTGTTTGGGAAACAGATTAACCATGTAACAATACATCTGCTTCATTTGAAAAATCCTGTAGGAAATATGGAAATAGTAGGATATGGTTGACTCTGGAGAATATGGGTCTCGATGACCTGGACAGCTGGTCACGGATTGCAATTAAGATTTTAATTTACTGTGCTAAAATCATAATTTTCTAATAACTGTGACCTCTAGATCCCAGAATTAATACGTTGCTTTATGATCCCAAATACAGAGTATCCAGAAAGTCTGGTGAATAAACTTACTCTAGAATAAAAATTACTCTGCAGTGCAGAACAGTTTTCTCTGAGCCAGAATAATCCTGCCCTTGAGCTTTTCATCCCGCAATCAATAAAATTATTGCATAGTTTAAGTGCATGCCCTCCACATATTCTAGGAAAAGTACTTGGTCTAGAACAAAAGCTGTTATGCCAAAACTTATTACCTTCTTTCAATTTGAATCAACAGTCATATTCCTTACTCTTATTCACAAGTTTTGTCCAGGTCTGTGATGTAGAATATTAAGTTACTGTGCAGAAAGTATTTTTCTTCTTTCAAACAGCGACCTTGACCTTAAATATTTTGTCACCCAAATGAATGGGCTTCTTCCTTACTCCAAGAGTGAATTATCAAAACTGTTTGGCTGAGGTGACTGTGACCTTTGACCTCCAATCTTCTACTTACCCTAATTGTAAACAATCCTCAAAGAGAATGTTACTGAATGGAAACCATTCTTCCTCCTTCATTAACAATGATCCTGTCTTTTAACCTTTCGACCCCCAAAATCAAATGATTTATTTCTTCTCCATTAATTGCCATTCAAGTATATCACATAGAACAATTGTTATTGTGTGGAAGTGATTTATCTTCATTCAGTCAGTGACCTTTGATATTCTGATAACTAATAGGAAACTTCCTTATCCTAAGTTCCTAAGTGAAAGGAATCCACTAAGTTTTGTGAATGGTATATGCTATAGAATCTTTAAGTTATCTTGCAAAAAAAATGAAAAGTTAATGGACAGATCTACAGACATCATAGTATATACCCTGCTAATATGACAACCATATCAAAAGATCATGCAATCAGATACAGTCATATATTAAAATAATCTAAACCATATAAAGATGTCTGAATGATATTACTGAAAGACTCAAGTGTGTTCTTGCAGGACTGATTCTGAATGTAGACCATAACAAAATCTCCAATGATGGTACAATCTTGCTATAAATTACTCAAGTATAAAAGGACACATGATAAATCATCTCGGTGATGGTCATAATAAAATATTTGATCTCTCTGTGGCCTTTTGGAGTCAAACAAAAATGCTTCTAATTTCTCTTTCAAAAAAAGTAAATCTTTATTTTTCTGAGTGTAAATGTGGTCAATAATTGTAGCTCCATGAAACACTAGATTATGTACTTACAATGAAATCATGATCCCAGGTGCAGCATGGGCCAGTCATCATACAGCAGGGTCCCTGCATGACTAGCTTTTTGTGATGGTCGTGATCAAGTATTTTATACCTGGGCTCCCAGCAACTCCGTCTAGCAAATAAAAATTGGAAAAATTAATGGTTTTGCCATCAGCAGTCATTAAATCACTATATTTGATGGACATGTCTAATAGATCAAATGTTTTAACCTGCACATACTTTCAGCAACACCATATTTCTTAAATATCATTCTTTTAACTTGTGTTTGCTTTGTTTATAACACTAAACTACCAAATAAAGGCCATATCAAAGTGAAATTCAAAGATGACTAGGCCAAATTTACAAACTGCTTATTTTTCAGACAATAAGGATGTTGCCAAATAAGATTATTTTCAAGGTGACTTGGTCTATTTATCAGACAATATGGATGTTACCCAAAAAAATTGTATGTTACCAAATAAGATTATTTCCAAGGTGACCTGGTCTATTTGTCAGACAATAAGGATGTTAGCAAATAAGATTATTTCCAAGGTGACTTTGTCTATTTATCAGACAATAAGGATGTTACCAAAAAAGATTATTTCCATGGTGACTTGGTCTATATATCAGAGAAAAAGGATGTTAGCAAATAAGATTATTTCAAAGGTGACTTGGTCTATATATATCAGAGAAAAAGGATGTTACCAAATAAGATTATTTCAAAGGTGACTTGGTCTATATATCAGAGAAAAAGGATGTTAGCAAATAAGATTATTTCAAAGGTGACTTGGTCTATTTATCAGACAATAAGGATGTTACCAAATAAGATTATTTCCAAGGTGACTTTGTCTATTTATCAGACAATAAGGATGTTACCAAAAAAGATTATTTCCATGGTGACTTGGTCTATATATCAGAGAAAAAGGATGTTACCAAATAAGATTATTTCAAAGGTGACTTGGTCTATTTATCAGACAATAAGGATGTTACCAAAATAAGATTATTTTTCCAATGCGACTTGGCCTATTTATCAGACAATAAAGATGTTACCAATGAAGATAATAATTAGGTTTACATGCCATTTGTCAGCATAAGATAGGCTATACATGGTGGCCAGTATAGGTGGTGAGGAAGAATTTGGGAAAACCCAATAAAGTTAAACCACCGACCAATGCAAAGCTACCGGCAAGCTTTCTCACATACCCACATTTACCGAGACTGAGACCCGAATCCACACAGACAGATGAGATGGCAGTGATCTGTAACAGTGTATGCTTTAGACCACATCGAGGCCCCAATTAGCTTTTGTAATCATGTTGAAAGACAAACATTTAAATGATTGTCAAAATAAAACCAGCTTTGCTGCAGAGAAAGTTCCTATTCAGGTATGTATTTCTTACATTTTTGCCACAATTAGTGTCCTGTCATTTTTTGAAAATAATTTTAATATAATTCTTTTTTGTAAAATTTGCTAATTTGGGATGATACCAAATTTAATGCACTTACTTCCTATACTGATAATAATATATACTGAGCTTTTTACAGACCATGATCATTTCAAGTTTAGTTGAATTATTAAATTGAATAATTATGGTTATTGAACCCACATACCAAGTTTAACAAAAATCCATATCTATTTATTCAAGCAATGGTGTTTACATGTCATTAAAGTTCAAGTCACAATATTTGACCATGGGCAATACTGCTTAATCTAAGATTTAGTTGAGATATACTTACATCATCAAATTTGATTAAGATACATTTGCATTTGTTCAATATACTGTCAAAACAAGCTGTCACTCAAAATCTAACCATCTTCTTTATCACAAAGTTTTGATTACTGAACTCCTTCAAATTACTACCAATATATCAACATTTTTTTTGATAAAAGCATTTTTCAAGTTGCTGTGTTTACAAGTACGTGCCAACTGCTAGACACAGTACATATGGAAAATAGATGACAAAACACCAAATTACAGGTGAAAGGGCACTGTATGAACCTGACTGGCGATAATATCAGTAAAGTTAAATAACTTGTATCTCTAGTGTCCTATATATAAGGGCTGTTCCAGTAAAACATATATGGGATCCAGAAAAGGCCCTTTTAATTTATAATTGTATTACCATTTTAATATAAAATCTGTGAAACTAAAGTACCATGGCATATAATTTTGCAAAACTGCCTCCTTGGGTACCAAGTATGTTTCAATGGAACAGCCCTAAATCATTTTGACTAAATCTATCGAATAAAGAAATTTTTATCATGCTCAGGGAGGTATCACATTTATGCAACTTCAACAAGGCTAACACCAACTTGCATGCAACATTTTTTTGACAAGCACTGTTTAAGAATAGTTTTCTGATTTGTTAACTAAGGTTGTTATCATAGTGCTATAGTTTATAAAGTAATGAAAGAAATATTAAAGACAAGCAAAGGGGCATCCATTTAGTATGTATGCAAAAATCCGTCAAAGCTTGACCCCTATCCCCCTCCCTATACATGTGAACTTTTTACATCACCCCAAATGCGTATGTATGCTTGATGCATCTTCAATTCTGTAGAACGGTCTATATTTTTAATCTATGCAGAAATGATCAAGGATTAATAATATTTATGTGTTTAATAAAACAGATAGACTGACACTGAACATCCATGCGGAATCAAATAAATAAGCTGCATGACAAATTATCAAACTCCATTTCCCGGTTTTCTATGCATGCATACATTATCAGTAAACTCCTAAATTAGCAAGTGTATGCATATGGGTTATATGTCCCCCTTGCCCTTCCATGCAAACATATTAAATGGACGGCCCCCAACTTCTACAAGGCTAAAATTAAATTACATTCTCTATTTTTACATTGAAGCAGTTGTTCAAGCTTTAAACTATGATTGTTATCATACTGCTGTTAGTCTGAAAGCCTTACTGCTGTTTGACATATCCAACAACATGTCCAGGGGGGGCCTCTATCTGCACCTCATGAGCACATGCATCTATACATGCACACCACTGATAAGCACAACACTTGAACTCCCTGCTTACTCTGATCACCTCCTGAAAATCCAAATATTTATGGTAAAATCATTCATTCAACATGATCCCATCATAACAAGTAATCAATGGATCCAATATCTCACAAATCCAGACTCTGTCCTGCTAAATTGCTAGAATTATTACATTATGACCTCTACATACTTCTGAAAGCAGAACTGGTATTATATGAAGTTTTGTGCATTTTAAAAATGCATAATGGTGGAGAGAATGTTGGCACACCACTATGCTACAATTATGTACTCTGTGTGTGTGTGTGTGTGTGTGATTTGGAATTTTAACATCGCTTAAAAAAAAAATGTTAGTCATATTGTTACAATGTCTGCTTGTTCAGACATGGGTATCTTGAATAAATGTAACTGTCCATCGAGCACGTACATCGGACTCGCACTCAACATCAATTTTGGGCTTTGGTAGGTTTCCAGCTATCAGGTGAAATGTCGCATGCCTTCATGTCTCTCTTGCACACATCCTTGAAATTGAGTGAGGAGCGGCCAACTCTTGTAATTCTTAAAATAAATGTATGTGGGCCAATGAGGAGTCAATCATCTTTCCGGTTATAATATGTTAAAACTCTGTAGATGGTATAGAACAAAAAAGATCAAGGTAGCACATGCAAAATCCTTAAAACATCTGTTATCAGAAGAAAAAACAAGTTTTTATTCCTGAATCTCTTTACCAGGGTTTATTTAAGGCTGCGGCCTAACATTAATGACCCTTACATTTCATCTCTGGTACATGAGCGTTCACTTTATGCCATGAATAATGCACATAAATAAGACTTGAGAAAATAAAGATAAAAGTTCACAATGACAGATTTGAGATTCCCTGAATCGAGTGCCCCTCAAGCGTATCATTCACTTCTCAAAGAATCACAAACAGATCAATTTTACTGGATTAGAGAAAATGTCTGTTATTAAGTATCCTGGGTACAAAATGGTGTTAACATACAGAAAATCTACAATTTAAACTCTATCAATGTTACTGCTGCATTTATTGTTAGAGGTTCATGACAGGGGAGGCAGAGTGTGACTGGGTGACAGATTTATACATGACCCACTAGCTGAGCTGGTTGGACCCAGTAGGCCCAACATTTTCAATTTCTGGATTGAACACTTCTTTACATATGCAATAATGGAATCTGTCATGTAGGTTTACCTGTCCTGCATTATCTGTAATATGTATAGTAAAACCTCGGTTTGCTCCACAGCACTGTCTTAAGCATGCATCAGATTCTGAAAATACAGCAAACAATATTTTCTGAATTTGTGTAAGTAAAATAATGTCTTGCCTGTGCTATAATATCAATCTTCTAAATTACACCCTCTCTGCTCCCCATCCTCATGGCCATGGGCCTTTGGTGCCCTATCATACATTAAGAAACTCGCATCAATGTTTATCCATAGTGCAAATTAAAAATATCATTAACTTTTTTACTGACATTTCTGCTGTAGTGATCAACTGTGCTGCATGGTTGGTGAGGTCACTATTGCAGCTAGTCTGGATGCCAAAGGCTGTTAAGAGTTGATTACTTGAGTAGTTGGGCAATTTTGTACAATTATTTTTTTTGTAGTTCACCGATTTATATATTAAACAGTGCATATATTAAAAGTTAGAGCATCTACCTCTATTATGATTTTTCTAATCCCTCTAACTTGAAAACTGTTATAGTCTGAGTCTGTATTCACATTTGTTTGTACCCCCCCCCCTGCTGATTTCAGTAACGAAAACCATAAACAAGATAAAAAGTCAATAAATCTTACTCAGTTCATTCAGTGATTTATCATTTCTAACCTGACTGCGACCAGGGTGTCCATAACACCTTTATCGTCTGTGCGTCTGTGCTTAACGAAAGTTTTCATAAAAACACGACACCATATTACATACAATTGGGGCAAGTCTATTTCCCGCAAAAAGAGCGACGTCATTGCTTCTATTTGGTTACTCCCAGATACTTCCGTTAATTACGGTAAGGTTAAAAGTTATATCCCTTTGCCACCTATAAAATCTACCTTCTATGTACATACATGCGTATTTATGCATCTGCCCCTTCGCTAAAAATGGACTTGTCCAGGAACTGGAAATTGATCTCGAGGATGGCCATGGTTGTAATGAAAACTTCTGTTAAGCATCTGACAAAATACACTGAAAAATTGTTAATATTCAACACTCACTTCAACTTATCAGCAGGTGTAATGATCATGAACTGGAATTCGGCAATGATCATGGTCAGGTGCTCAGATTGCTGCATTAAACTACTTGCATATGCTTCTCTTAAAGTTTCTAATGAGTGTTAATTAGTAACTTTTTCTGATCTGACATGTTTCGAAGTTTGAAAGGATCCATCTGCTCTAACATTTTCCATCCTAAAATATCCACGACTCATACCGTAAATCTAACATCTGGCACCATTTTCTTTAAAAATATAGACTGGTTCACGACCAAACTAGCTGATCAATAAAATGAATTTGTGCATGTTTGAAGAAATGTGTTTTCTTGGAATGGGGTCATATACAGTTGCTTTAAATAGCAAACAAGGAAAGTCAAATGCATGTTACTATTATGCAGCAGTCACATTCTTAAGAATATTCTCAAATTTATAAAAGTGCAATTAAAAAGATGACAGTAAAATGACAAAAACATTTCATTGCTTTATTTTTATTTTACTTTTTAATGTAGCAGAAAAGCATAATCCATATGTAGTCTCATGAAAAAATATAATTTGCTGAAAAAGAGATAATGATTAAGCCAAAAGTTTAATGGCTGGCATACATTTGGTATCCAGCTCTAATCTTAAGTATGCAAAATCTTTCGCATCAAAATCCATTATTTCTTAACTCTGATTTAATTGGTCGAATGGGATGTTTCCCCATTTATCAACAAATAAGAACATCCCTTACACTGACATACAGAGCAAATATATCCATCACAAGGGAATAGTGAGTATAAACTGCAAGTGAATATTTCCATCATTGTGGTTAGCAGTGCTGAAGATTTGTCAATCACTGCAGATAATGGAAACTGGAGTCTTTGTCAATTTGTTTGCATTATAACAGAAGCGATGTCATAAAAAAAGCAGTTAACTACTTTTTAGTAAAAGTTCTAACAATAGAACTTGCCGATCACTCTTGCATATAGCTAAATGGGAAGAGTATACTTGATTCAAGACTACTTCTTTGTTTCTAAGGGTTCTACATAAGGGCAATAATTCTGAGAAAGAAAAGGGAACCAACAGATCAATAGTAATCATCTAGAGAAGTTATGTGAGAACTTTCATTCTAAACTGTATGTGCTCTCACAAGTCTTATCTCTGAACGTTAGAGTGGGTTACCTTCTGCTGCAAAGTAGACCTGCTGGCCCATACTGTTACTTATTTTGTACTTGTTGGCTGTCTCCCATCCTGTGACAACTGAAGAAAAAAAATGAATGTGCAAGGACTTTTGCCATATAAATACTTTGCTTACAATATTACCTTGTTTAATATATGTAAGGTACTAAGGATATCTTTTTCGTAGTTCTATCTCATGGAATGTTTATGTTCCACACATAATAATCTTTGTTACTTCATGCATAATTCAATCCAGAGGACACAGAGAATTATGAATTTTAAAACTCTAACCACAGGCATTTACCAAGCATGAAATTAGTAATAGTGAATACATATTCACCTAGTTCCTGCAGTTTTAAGTTAAACAAATTTGATGACTCTTCCAAAACTTTTCCAGGGCCATTTCACAAAACTCAAGGACCATAATCTTGCATTTTCAAGTTATTGAATTTAAAGAATGACATCTATGAAGAAAAAAACAAATAAATGACAAAATTTTAAATTTGACTAGACTTGCAAACCTTGACTTCATGTAGTAATTCATGTCATAATCCAATGTTCAATGTATTTTGTATTCAAAAGAAAAAAAGAAATATTCCTATGTAGTCTTTGTATGTGTTCCTATTTACAATATTACAAAACATTGCTTTCCAATTGCTTTCTTGTATTTAGTGAGAAGATAACTTTTTCTGCTCCGTCTCCTTTTCAAGGTCCTTCAGAGTCTCTTGTTTCACTTTTGCAGTTATTCTGAGAGAATTGGATGCAGTTAGTAGGCTCAGGCTATTGTCCTGTCCTTTCTGGCTTTTTCGCAATTTCATCTACCAATTTGAGTAAATGAGATTTTATAACTATTTCTACAAAGAGTTGCAATATTTCCAGTATTAAACAGGAGGAATACTCAATTTTATTTCGTAATATGAAAGGAACATGGTCATATTGTTGATATTTGGCTAAAAAAAGGCTCCACTGACACAAATATGCACATGTTTGTACCCAGTCCATGTGAGTAGGGGTACTAATATTAGTACTAATGCCACCTGTGCTTACAGAATTTTGGTGGCAGCTATTGATACCAGATGCCTTCTAATAGTCATCTATTCTATCTGGAGAATCTTTAAAGAAGTAATAGAGATTGCTAAGTGTCTCCTACAGATTCTGTGGCAGTGATACAAAGATACTGTTGGCAACAAAAACTTTCCAGGGTGTGAATGATTAGTCTCTGCATTTCAAACATTAGGTCCATCCAGGTTCCTGGTGCCAAGATTTTGGATGATTGGACACAACTTGCCATAACAGATTTTTTGAGAAGAAATGAATTTCATTCTGACAGAACTACACTGGACATCAAGTGAGATCAACTAATAGGGGAACTAACTCTTGTTATACAACAGGAAGAGAGAAATATAAACAAAACTAAATTAGTACTTACCTTGTATGTTATATCAAAGACATAACAGACTTTTCGGAAAAAATTTAATTCAAATTGACTGATTGTCAACTGGTAATTACCCAAAGCGACCCAGTTGACCATTTCAATTTTTCAATTAGACTACACTGGAAATCATTTGATATTTACTGTTAGGGGGACTCACTCTTGTTGTATGAAATAAAACCATTTATTGATCAAAATTTTATTGTGTTTTATTTGATCAGTGCTTAATGAAGTTTAAAGTAATCAATTTCTTTAACTCCACTGTCAGAAATTCCATGTCTTTGCCAAGCATATAATCCATTTCAGCCATGAAGAAAGAACTTGAAGGGGATGTTATCCTATTCATGGCTTTCACTGGAAGAAAGTGGTGTTTACACATATCATGACTTGTCTGTGCATTTCAAGTAGTGCTTGAGTGTGCAGATGACATTTTGCATGGTAGTTACTCTTGACTTGTCCATGGCAGAGAGCGGGTGAATAGCAACCCTATGATTGCTGACAGACTGTAAACTTTCTTTGGTTGAGTCTAGAGGACCAATGAATCATCCAATCTGGACAAAAGAGAGTTTGGGTTGACAGACTGGGCATGTAACTCACTCTCTCTGCATGCTGAAGTTAAAGCTATCAGGAAACATATTTTGTATGCAAATAACTTTAGCAAAGAGTGGGCCAAAGGCTCAAATATTTTTGAATTATACAATATTAAAAGCACATGACATATTTAATTTCAGAAAAAGTGAAAGATTTTAGTAAACTGAGATAAAAATTGGCTCATACATCATTAACGTGCCTAATCTCACATCTGTCATGATGCAATGTATCTGAGTTCATGGATCCAAATACTTTGATAACAAGTGGAACCCAATGTCTCTCTTCAAAGAGCCAGTGAAACAAATTCAGTAAGTTGAGGGATTGAGGCACACAAAAGGATTATGTTATTCACATGGCAGTAGTTCCTGAAAACATGCCACTTTCCCTTGTCAGCCTTCACAATTGAAGGTTTACATTGTTAGTTTTGCAAGCATAAATAAGAATACAATGCCCCCTGCCCCCACCGAGTCAGGAAAAGGTTGGAGGAATACTTGCAATGGAGGCTGACTTTGGATGTATATTGAGGACATCAACATTTGTTTTCCTCATCTTACTTCACTTTTCTTTCCTTTTTTATGCTTTTAGGACTACTGTAGCCAAGACTTTCCTGTACAGTTATTACACATGCTACAGACAATGTACACTTAGTACATAAGTGGTTGTACCCTTTGATATTGAATGTTTTGCATTTCATGTGTTACTTGAACATTTATACTGAAACTAAACAAGAAAAGAAAACAAACCATATATTAGTTATTCAACATGTTACTAACTTGCTAATAGTTCCCCGGTTACTAAAAAAAGTATGTGTAAAGAGTGTTACACTAATTTGTAAATGACAGCACAAGTTCAATGACGGCATGTAATAACATGGTCTTAAATAGATAAGTATGTAAAGGTGACAAAGTCACACAAATCTGGAATTTTTATTAAAAACAAATAACCCTTAAATGAATGATTGTCAAATGCAATAAATCCAAACTTGAAAGTTGGATGGTTTAGATTCAACACTAAGATGGCTTGGATTGTTTAAGGTGTAATATATGTATTATGAGTACAGCATTGAAGCTTGAAAACTAGCAACACCTGGCAGTGGTAAGAGGAGATGATGGGCAAGATTTATTAGAAGCATGCACTAACTTATCTTCCTGAGTCATACTAACTTTGCATATTTCAGGAATACTAGACTGTAGATGGTACTTTCATCTCACTGTGAGACAGATCACAGCAGAAACACAGATAAACTATTAAACTAGGACATAACAAGGACTGATTCTTCACAAGAATCTGTGTTGCATAAGCAATTAAAGTAAAACAGTTACGCTCAAAGAGTTCCACTTGCTGCTTGACAAGTAGCTGATCAATCTGACTTAGGTACTCTAGTCCTGGGGGACAGCCAGGGGGTCCTTGGGGTCGGGTCATCCACTGTACCTGGGGTTGTTGACCTATGACCTGCATCTGCATCATACCTGGAGCTGAAATCGAGGAGTCAGAAATGAAGCATTTGCACAGGCCACGTAAGCTGACATGATATCTATTAATGGTGACTTCTCTAGCAAGCAAAATCTTTGAATTTTTAAATTAGGAAATGATAACTAAAAAAAAATATATATCAGTTCTATAAATAATTATCCATTAGTAATGTTGCAAATTAAAACAAATCCACAAGCGTACCAGTGCAATAGATGCAGCAGTGACAAGAAATACTTTTCCAAAAACATTTGGATTTTAACATTAAAAGTACACAAAACATGTCTTATTTAAACATATGTTAAACAAAATGATAATGTTGGTGGCACAAACAGGCGTCTAAAGGAAAATAAACTGCTCTATTTTTCTGTGGGGATATGAAATGGGTTAGAATTAAACCAACCAGTTGGTATGCCATGAATTCCATTTTTAACAAAGCTTTTACTTCAGTATACTATATTAATTTTGAATTTGGGTTTTGTCATGGCTATAGCCTTACTATCACTAACAGGTATGACTAATTTAATTGATATTACAGTGCCAGATCATAGATTCTGCAGAATGTATGTACAAAATATTCTGCAGATCAAGTTATGCACATTATCACTGTCACAGAATTAGGCGAAAATTTGAACTGATTTTTGTTGTTCTTCAATTGCAAACGAAACTCACCATTTTTCTTGATTTCGTCGTACACGCATTACCTGGGGTGATTAAGTGGCGTGTAACGATTTGCATGTGCCAATTTGTAATTTACATGAAATCCGAAATACTCGTTTTACGTGGTGCACGTCAAGCTCGATGTGATTTATGTTCACCTATTGAGAGTATATAAGGCGATGGATTTCTCATTATTATTTACGGGAACCAAAATATCTAATCGAAGGATAGATAACCTCGTCTTGCAAATCTCCAGCCAAAGGGTTGATTCCGGAGATCTAATAACATCGTTGATTCCGTAGATCTGATAACATCTGACAATCATTGATTCCGTCGTTGATAACATCTGATTCCGTCGTTGATACCGTAGAAGTACATCACTGATAGCGCATCTAATAACATCGTTGATACCGTCTCTGATACCGTAGCTGCTAACATAGTTGTTACAATGTTTCTGATACCGTAGCTGCTAATAACATCGTTGATACCGTAGCTGCTAATAACATCGTTGATACCGTAGCTGCTAATAACATCGTTGATACCGTAGCTGTTAACACATCTGATACCATCTTTTGATAAACGTCTTTGATATCGTTTGATTTGTTGTGGGACATCTATTGTTTGTTCTGGAACATCTCTGTATAAATATCTGAATGTGCTTGTGCCGTTAATTTGTGCAAACGGAATTGAAGTATCTGTCTGTGTGTCGAACTGTCTGTTCGTCAACATCTGTGTAACGTGTAAATATCCGGAAAGCTAGAAGTCCGAGTGTCGGAGCTGTCTTAGAGTTGTAAAACGTCCGGGTAGACATCTAGGGGAGTGAGGAACCGTTGGTTCGGGTAGATGTTGTATGCTGTCTGAACGTATAACTGTGGTGGATCCGTGTAGGGTAACGTCCGATAATAGTATTGGTCAACCCTCGGTTCTCGGGGAAACTGGGAGACGATTCAACTGTTGCTGAATCGTGCGGTTATACAGGGGAGACACATAGGTGTATTGAAATTGTAATATAATTTAATACATTGTTGTATTTGCATGCTTATGTCAGATCGCAATAATATTTCAAGTGATCACATAGATATCAATAAAAGCTAGCAACTTGATTGAATACAAGTATATGATCCTGCTAGTTATCGCAATCCATCGTGCGATAGATAGTTTGTCGTTTGTGTTTATTTTTTTTTCGTAAATCATACTTGCATTTATTTAACTTTCGTAAAGGATTCTTGGATCTGTGTATAATCCAAGAGATCCCTTTACATCTGAGATTCCTTTTGTATTGTTATTTAATTTGTTCATGTATTGTGAATGATTGTGAGTGTAATTGTGGGTTGAGTGCATGAGTTATTGTGTTGTTACATCTGTATTTTTTTCATTTATAATTTATTACATAAATTTATATTTTCTTTCACAAATTGTGTTTGTATTGTTCATTTAATCCACCCTCCTCTCGGTAACAATTCTGTTACAATGGTGTCAGAAGTGGGATCGTTGGATTAAGTGAACTGTCAATCATTTTTGTGAAGGTATACATTTAATGTTTATATTCGAGCGTGACCTTCTGTTAAGATAATACTCTAGTTGGAGTTTATTTTTGTTTAGTTTACCTAGGTCCGTGTGTCCAGTATAAACGTGTTTAAAGTATTGGTTTGGTTATATATCTATATTCATATTACAATTGTCATGTCATCCCTTAAGGACTTGGTTGCCTTAGGCAAAGAATTTGGGTATGAAGGTGAAAGTTTAAGGAAATTTATTCAAGAAGAACAAGCCCGGGAAAGGGACGAAAGGGTAAGAGCAAGGGAATTAGAAAGGGAAGCCGATGAAAGGAAAAGGGAATTACATAGGGAATTAGAAAAGGAAAAGGGGGAGGCCGAAGAAAGGAAACGGGCATTACAAAGGGAATCTGATGAAAGGAAACGGGAATTAGAAAGGGAATCTGATGATAGGAAATGGGCCTTTGAGAGGGAAAAGATAGAATTTGAGAAGGATAAGATAGAATTAGAGAAGCAGGCCCAAAGGGAAAAGATAGAATTCGAGAGGGAAAAGATAGAATTAGAGAAGCAGGCCGAAAGGGAAAAGATAGAATTAGAGAAGCAGGCCGAAAAGGATAGGATAGGATGGGAAATGGAAGCGGAGCAAAAGCGAATAGAGTTAGATGAAAAAGCAAAGCAACGGGATCATGAGCGTAAGGTAGAATTAGCGACATCTGGAAGAGAACACGATTCTGCCACTAACAAATTAAGGGGCCCCAAATTACCTCCCTTTGACGATGAAAAAGATAACATGGATAGTTATCTTCATCGGTTTGAGCGGTATGCCGAAAACCAGAAGTGGAGTCAAAATGACTGGGCGCTGCATCTGAGTGCTTTATTAAAAGGTAAAGCACTGGATGTATACTCGCGACTTCCTAGGGACGATGTGTTTAAGTACGACGTCCTAAAGGAAGCACTTCTCAAAAGGTACGAGCTCACTGAACAGGGTTTTCGTAAAAAGTTCAGGTATAGCAAGCCCGATAAGGGAGAAACCTTTGGTCAGTTCACCGTCAGAATTGCGAACTATTTTGAGCGGTGGATTGAATGCGGCAAAGCGGTGAAGACGTTTGAAGGGTTGACTGATTTCTTGCTCAGAGATCAATTATTTAATACAGTTGGGCGAGAATTAGATCAATTTCTGAAGGAGAAAGTCTTCACAAACGTAAAAGATATGGCTAAGCAAGCCGATTTATTTGCCGAAGCTCATGGGGGAACCCAGAACGTGGTTTTGAAAGATTTTAAGTCTGGAAACCAGTCTGTAAGACCTATGCCTAGGGAGCCTGTAAAATCAGCTGAGGTAAAAAGGTCAGTTGGGAATCCAGTTTTTCAGCGTGTGCGGTGTTTCTTGTGTAATGCATTGGGTCATGTTCAAAAAGACTGTCCTAAAAGAAAGGCACTTATACATAAGGTAGCAGTGGCTATACAAAGTAAAGGTATAACTGATAACATCGTACAGGTAGAACCTTGTATTCATTCGCTTGGCACGTGTTTGTTTCCTGAAGCGCGTGTACCAACCGCGAGAGGGTTTGTCAACGGTCGAGAAGTCGTGGTATTGCGTGACACTGGTTGTACGGGCGTAGTGATCAAACGTAGTCTCGTGCAGGATAACCAAATGCTCGGGTGGGAATCCCCATGTATGTTACTTGATCAGACGATGGGTCGCATTCCCGTAGCAAGGATCACAGTAAATACACCTTTCTTAACGGGAACTGTTGATGCCCTTTGTATGGACAATCCTATTTACGATCTGACGATCGGTAATGTTGAAGGTTCCCGTCTTCCAACCATGGCCGATTTTAAAATACCTTTGGCCCAGGCAGTCGAAACGCGAGCGCAAACACGGCGAGAGAAAACCGCGTTTCATAAATTAATAGTCCCTGAATCGATCTCCGGAATTTCGCGTGATGATTTCAAACAAGAGCAAGAACATGATGAATCCATCAGAACAATTGTTGAGAAAATCACGTCCGGCGCGATTAAACATTGCAAGCGTGGGGGTAGCTCGAGATTCGTACGCAAGAACGGATTAATTCATAGGGAGTTTAGCGCTCGGGAGGGTAAGAAGTATTGGCAAGTGGTCGTACCCCAGAGATATAGATCTCAAGTACTTAGGGTGGCGCATGAGTCAAGCATGGCAGGACACCTAGGTAGGGCTAAGACCACTAGCAGGGTAGTCGCTGAATTCTACTGGCCAGGTGTTAATGGCGATGTCACACGGTTCTGTAGGTCGTGCGACGTATGTCAGAAAACCGTCTGTAAGGGAAGGGTCACAAGGGTGCCCTTGGGACAGATGCCATTAATAGATACACCGTTTAAAAGAGTGGCAGTAGATATTGTAGGACCAATACACCCAGTTACCGAAAGAAAGAATCGGTATATTCTTACTCTGGTTGACTACGCAACCAGATACCCTGAAGCCGTAGCGTTACCAACTATTGAAACGGAAAGGGTAGCTGAAGCATTAGTTGATATCTTCAGTAGGGTAGGGGTGCCAGAGGAAATCCTCACTGATTGTGGTGCCCAATTCACCTCTGACCTCATGGGTGAAATAAGTAGGCTGTTATCCATCAAACAGCTAAACACTACCCCATACCATCCGATGTGCAATGGACTGGTAGAAAAGTTTAATGGTACCCTGAAAAGCATGCTGAGAAAGATGTGCGCGGAACGTCCGCAAGACTGGGACCGTTATTTAAACGCTGTTCTGTTCGCGTACCGTGAAGTACCGCAGGAAAGTTTAGGGTTTTCACCTTTCGAACTGTTGTACGGTAGAACGGTTCGAGGCCCGATGCGGATACTACGCGAACTATGGACTGGTGATGTCGCGAACGAGGAAATAAAAACGACTTACCAGTACGTGTTAGATCTAAGAAATAAACTTGAGAGTACATGCCAGATGGCACGTGACGAATTGATTAAATCCGGGCGCAGATATGCCAAGTATTACAACCGCAGAGCGCGTAATAGGAAATTTCTTGTGGGAGATCAGGTGCTATTGCTTCTTCCAACGAGTTCGAATAAGTTATTAGTCCAGTGGAAAGGTCCATATGAAGTTAAAGAAGTAAAAGGTGACATGGACTATAAAATTGACATGGACGGTAATGTAAAGACATTCCATGCAAACATGCTCAAATTGTATATCAAGAGACAGAGCGACAATGTTGAAAAGGGGGTCTTAAATGTCGTTTGTACGGCAGTCGTAGACGATGATGAAGCTGATTCGAATATCGAGAGTGCCCTTGAATGTCCCTTGGGAGTTGCGGGGGAGGGGATAGATAAAGTCGATGTGAGTGCGGAGTTGACGAAAGACCAGCGTCAACAGATTAATGCGCTCTTGGCTAAACACTCGTATGTATTCACAGATAGACCAGGTTGTACAACTTTGTTGGACCTCAAAATTAAACTGAATACGTCTGACCCTATTCGAATCAAGGGATATCCGGTGCCATACAACGCACGTGAAGCTGTGGACGAAGAGGTGAGTAAAATGTTGGATCTGGGGGTGATTGAACCCTCCAACTCACCATATTCGTCTCCAGTAGTGTTAGTAAAGAAAAAGGACGGGACGAACCGATTCTGTATCGATTTTCGGCAGTTGAATAAAATCACTGTGTTCGATGCAGAACCAATGCCAGATATGGAGGGTCTATTTGCAAAGTTGTCGGGAAACCGATGGATTTCCAAATTGGATCTGTCCAAGGGATATTGGCAGGTTCCCATTGTCCCAGAGTCCCGAACTTTGACGGCATTTGCGACCCAGAAAGGATTGTATCAATTCAAAGTGATGCCTTTCGGGTTAGTTGGAGCCAGCGCCACTTGTTGTCGTTTGATGCGAAAGTTGCTGAAAGGTTTAACAAACGTTGATAGCTTTGTAGACGACATATTCGTGTACACGAATACTTGGAGTGAGCACGTGTCCGTACTGAGCGAGCTCTTCAATAGACTCCGCAGAGCGAACCTCACAGTGAGACCCACTAAATGCAGTATTGGTTATACAGATTTAGATTGTTTGGGTCATAGGGTCAGCGGTATGGGTCAGTTAAAACCTCATCCCAAGCAAATTGAAGCAATTAGAGACGCACCAAAGCCAACCAATAAAACGCAGGTAAGATCATTTCTAGGTCTAGTAGGTTTTTACAGAAAGTTTATACCGAACTTTGCAGCCATTGCTAGCCCGCTGTCTGATTTGACCAAGAAGGGGCAACCAAACAAAGTTGAATGGGGACCGCCGCAAGATAAAGCATTTTGTACTCTGAAAGAGAAACTGGTTAGTGCACCTATATTGAAATTGCCAGATGTCAGCAAACCTTTTATTCTAAGAACAGACGCTTCTGAAACTGGGTTGGGGGCAGTTTTACTGCAAGAGCAGGACGACAGTAAGTTACCCGTAGCTTACTCGAGTAGAAAATTGCTACCCAGGGAGAAAAATTATTCCGTTATAGAAAAGGAATGTTTGGCCGTAGTATGGGGAATTGGGAAGTATCACGCATATCTGTTTGGGAGAGATTTCGTTCTCGAGACTGATCACCAACCCCTACTGTATTTAAACAAGGCCAAGGTCGCTAACGCTCGGTTGATGTGTTGGGCGCTAACACTACAACCTTATCGTTTCCGTGTAGAAGCAATAAGGGGAGTTGAAAATATAGGCGCAGACTACTTGAGTAGGGCATGATGGGAAATTTGTATGAATTTGCCCAAGTAATAAAATCCAGTTTGTAGTATAACCAGTGTAAATGTTGTAAGATATCATCAGTAGTTATTTTTCTTCTATTCTGTGTTAGTTTTAAAAATGTGTACATTTTTATTCTTAGGGGGGAGGTATTGTCACAGAATTAGGCGAAAATTTGAACTGATTTTTGTTGTTCTTCAATTGCAAACGAAACTCACCATTTTTCTTGATTTCGTCGTACACGCATTACCTGGGGTGATTAAGTGGCGTGTAACGATTTGCATGTGCCAATTTGTAATTTACATGAAATCCGAAATACTCGTTTTACGTGGTGCATGTCAAGCTCGATGTGATTTATGTTCACCTATTGAGAGTATATAAGGCGATGGATTTCTCATTATTATTTACGGGAACCAAAATATCTAATCGAAGGATAGATAACCTCGTCTTGCAAATCTCCAGCCAAAGGGTTGATTCCGGAGATCTAATAACATCGTTGATTCCGTAGATCTGATAACATCTGACAATCATTGATTCCGTCGTTGATAACATCTGATTCCGTCGTTGATACCGTAGAAGTACATCACTGATAGCGCATCTAATAACATCGTTGATACCGTCTCTGATACCGTAGCTGCTAACATAGTTGTTACAATGTTTCTGATACCGTAGCTGCTAATAACATCGTTGATACCGTAGCTGCTAATAACATCGTTGATACCGTAGCTGCTAATAACATCGTTGATACCGTAGCTGTTAACACATCTGATACCATCTTTTGATAAACGTCTTTGATATCGTTTGATTTGTTGTGGGACATCTATTGTTTGTTCTGGAACATCTCTGTATAAATATCTGAATGTGCTTGTGCCGTTAATTTGTGCAAACGGAATTGAAGTATCTGTCTGTGTGTCGAACTGTCTGTTCGTCAACATCTGTGTAACGTGTAAATATCCGGAAAGCTAGAAGTCCGAGTGTCGGGGCTGTCTTAGAGTTGTAAAACGTCCGGGTAGACATCTAGGGGAGTGAGGAACCGTTGGTTCGGGTAGATGTTGTATGCTGTCTGAACGTATAACTGTGGTGGATCCGTGTAGGGTAACGTCCGATAATAGTATTGGTCAACCCTCGGTTCTCGGGGAAACTGGGAGACGATTCAACTGTTGCTGAATCGTGCGGTTATACAGGGGAGACACATAGGTGTATTGAAATTGTAATATAATTTAATACATTGTTGTATTTGCATGCTTATGTCAGATCGCAATAATATTTCAAGTGATCACATAGATATCAATAAAAGCTAGCAACTTGATTGAATACAAGTATATGATCCTGCTAGTTATCGCAATCCATCGTGCGATAGATAGTTTGTCGTTTGTGTTTATTTTTTTTTCGTAAATCATACTTGCATTTATTTAACTTTCGTAAAGGATTCTTGGATCTGTGTATAATCCAAGAGATCCCTTTACATCTGAGATTCCTTTTGTATTGTTATTTAATTTGTTCATGTATTGTGAATGATTGTGAGTGTAATTGTGGGTTGAGTGCATGAGTTATTGTGTTGTTACATCTGTATTTTTTTCATTTATAATTTATTACATAAATTTATATTTTCTTTCACAAATTGTGTTTGTATTGTTCATTTAATCCACCCTCCTCTCGGTAACAATTCTGTTACAATCACTCTGTCATACAGAAGAACATGTAAGCAATTTCACAGTAAAGTTTTGCATTGCACTGCTTTTTTAATCAAGGACTCCAGTCGAGGTTAATAATTAGCAACAGAAGACCAGAATTGAAAGAAACATTGTCCCAGTCTTACCACTTAGTCACACATGATAAAAGTAATACCATCCTCTTTTGACTTGGATCAAGAGTATGAAACATCCAAGTGGAGTGGGAGGAAGGAAAATAGCAGTTAAGCATTACACTATTAAAATTATGCCCCTAACAAGTACAACAATTTCCAATTTTGTTTAAAATACAATACGTTTCTTTGATAATACTTAACAAATCATATTAAAACATTGTAGATGTAAAATTAGAAGTTATCTGCTCAGCTAGATCAGATAGAGTGATCTCTTCATGATAAAGATTACAGACAAATCCTGTTAAATCTTTAGTTAATACTGGAGTGGACAGCACACTCTATATGTAACTGTGGGGAGGCTGAATCAGGTAATTATTACTGAAGAAACGTTTAACTAAAATAACATTAGTTTCCTCTTCAAATACATTATATGATCATGAAACCTTAGGAGAATGGGTATGAAGTAGAGAGAGATACATTCCTTTACCTGTGAGAGATAATCTCCAGTCCATTAAGTATGTGAGAAAGTTTCTAGATAACATGACTACGAAACAGACTCCATATTTTTTTCTCTCTCAATCATTATCAATTCTAATATACCATCGTACAATGATGATATGAATTGTGTGTGATTTTCTTATTGAACTGTTTTCTTTCTAGCACAAGAGTAATCCTTTGCAATTTAAAAGTGTAGAAAATAAAAAAAAATCGTGTAAAATAAATTGCCAGCAGCCCTTGTAACTAAAAGAAGGTTTACTCCCAAAAGAAATTTAGGAAACTAAACCTTGATCAAATTACATGAAAGCTCTCTCTGATATTTATATATGTCATAAGTTCAGGCTGAGTTGTTGATGATGAAGCAGCAAGCTGATTTTTATTAGCATTTTCATGCTGATTTATGTCATGGGTGCCTCCATGCCTAGTAGCCAAATCATGACCCACAATTTGCAAAATGTAAAGTTTTCTCATTTACAAGATGCTTTCACATATACAAAATGGCACAATTGTCCTTCCAGTTTTATTTTCTTTTCTTCCCTGAAGAAAATTCTGAGTTTTCCACTTCACTTTCAACATGATCTGCAGTTGAATATTACAAATATGATACAGTAATAGCAGCAACTGTTAAAGATAGGCAAGGTAGCCTTGATTTCAAATGAACCAATCATAATTTTGAACTCAATTCCCTAATACATGCAATACATTCTATCAGAATGGAACCGAATGCCAGTTCAAAACAGAAATTAGCCAGTGAATTTTAATTAAATTGTTTAATAAAAAGATGGATTTTTAAAACGAAAAATGTACACACGTATTCTGGTCCAAAATATGGGAAAAATGAGACCCACAGCAGCTATGTCACAGGTATGTCTACTTTACATAGTTTCTTTTTTCCAATTGTGTAATTTGTGTAGACACTATACCCTAGCAATGAATCACTGCCCTCAGGTATGTATTAAAAGACATTATATTAGACCCTCAGGGCACATAGCTTGTGTTGTAATGCGTTCGGTCAAGTTCTATGGATCCCATCTATTGTGTTATACAGTCCTAACTGTTTATGTCGACATCCTCAGGCCCGATGAAATATGTGTTTTTATCATCAGTGAATAGCATTTACACTATGAGAACACAATGGAAAATTTTGAGGACATGAAGACAGAATCAGTATGAAATACTTTTGTATATTGACAAATTATATTTGGTTACCTTTGTGTAGTAAATTCCAAAATAAAATATTGCATCGATCACATCCAGATATGAAAAACATTATGATAATCAATGTCGGCATTAGCACATGGTTGGATAGTTGTTATTTACATGCTTCATGAACATGTATTTATTAAATTGGCCTAGAATTTGGTCAGTCTGTTCCCATCTTACTGAGGCTACCAAGGGGATGGGGCTATTCACTGGGAAATGAAAAAAAAACTGTCAACAGTACGTGTATTAAATCACAAATACTATTGTATCCGATGAACATTAAAGCGACAAAATCAGCCAATTGTTGCAGCAAAGTTCTCCACACAAAGTTTTTCTCACAAATACTTCATTGAACCATTTTGATGCTTCCTCCACGTCTTTAAATGTAGCAGTCTTTTGCTTCTTCCTTTGGAGAGCGCAGTAACCTTCAACATAGACTTTCTTTATAGACTTGGCAGTTTTCACTCTCCCTAAACGGGTGTTTTTTTAAGTGAAAGAATGTCATGGACCTCTTTGCGAGATGTTCATCTCTCAACTTCCTTAACAGCCAGCTATTTAGTTTCCAGAAACTGTAAATTTAATTTGCGTTTTACACTGCTGTTGGTAGCCATCATAAATGTAAATAAAGTTAAAAACGAAACTTTCACAGCAAAATAAACTTGTTTTAATCACCGATCACTTTACAAAGGTCTTGGAAACGCGTAATCACACATATTTGGTTGCATTTTTTAAAATATGTATCTGGCATTCAAAAAATCACGTATACAGGAGTCCTCTGTATGCATCAATTTCCTGGACAGCAAATTTAAGGCAAATATGTTGAAAATTAAACTCGATGGCAACCGCAGTTTCTACTTGTCTGGAAATATAGCCATTTCAAGTATGCCCAACGTTTACTGGTGGTAATCTTGAACTCGTAGTTTTAAATCCTAGCAATACCTCTGTGGAATATGGAAGAATCGATCAGATTTCACTACCACATGTATTTAGTTGCCGCGAGAGGCCAGCTTTATAGGCAAAACAAAAGGCTAGAGTGTTTTTTTTAAATCCTACCGCGACATTAAAGCCTGGCGGCAAGATCAACTAATTGTTGAACAAAGTATAGGTCGGAACTGGCAGCTTGTCGACATAAATGATTAGAAAACAAAGGATTTGTTCAAGCTGGTACCAAGGGCTTCTGTCGACATGTATGTTTATCTTTTATCTCAACGTCGACATAAGCATGACAATTTGGTAGTAATAGTTCAGCCACTTCCCACCAATAACAGCAGCTTGGATACCAACCAAATAATTGTAGATAGATTGTTTTTATTAAATATTGAACATTTACAGAGCTGACAACTCTAACAAGATTGTCTCAGTAAGGCAGTTGATTTTTTTCCATAAGTTTGACCAGCTTTCAGTTAGGTGTAACAAAATATGTATTACTACTGTCTAGTTGGAAAAATGTGCATCTTAAAAGTTCTGTATTCCAAACTGATGCCTTGACAGGAAACTTTATGTTCATCTGAAAAGTACACATAGACCTTATTTACCTCAGGTACAGTTAACCAAACTTTAGTTAAAATTCTATGCAGCTAATTGGCTTGTTTCTATCTCTCATCTTGATGTAATTCTTTGACTTTTTTTCTTCATTTCACATGAAGACAGCAATTGCATTTCCCACTACATGACATGCTCAAATGGACATGTGATGTACAATAAAGATTATTGCATCTTTTCATCCTTTTACTCAGAATAATCTAAATATTCCTTTTTATTCTTCTGCACTGAATATTAAAACGTTTTAAGAGGATTATATTTTCCTTTAATCATTAACATGTATCAGTCACTGGTGCAGTTTAAAGCATCTGATGTAATACTATGAAAATAGTATGGTTCACTGACAGATTCCACTAAAGCTAATATGAAACCTGGATCCAAATTAAACACAGATAAGCAAATTCTTCAGGTTATACTAAAACAATCATATTATGTAGTTTTTACTTTTATTCCACAAGTCCATACTGTATATGTCATTTTCATAAGACTTATGGCAATATCATAAGTGTTGCCAGTTCTACATTTACAACAACAGCTTGTGTACCAATCATACAATATAGACTGTTCAATGATAATTGAACATTCAGGGCAACTGCATGGATACCATCCAGAAATTGTAGATTGCTTTATGATAATTGAACATTCAGGGCAACTGCATGGATACAAACCAGAAATTAAAGAGTTTTCCATGATAACTGAAAAATAAATATAACAACTGCAAATATATCTCTTGGTGTCATGTGTATAAATTTAAATTTGTTTTGTACAGTTGCTGCCACTATTCACTATAGTGTCTGATTTCTACTGAAAATATTTGTAATTGCAATGTATCCTAAAGCTGAAAATTTCTGGGAACTTGGTTGAATTTATGCTCATATTAATATCATCTCAATATGGCAGTTTTTTCATCATTAGAGTGGAATAAGTAATTTATTTCCTGAATAGTTATAAAATCAGTTGTGATGTCACAGCAGAAATTAAGAGTTGCCTTCTGTGTCAGATGACAGGTTAGTTTTGATATCTTTATGTGAATCAAATCTCTGAAGAAAAAGATTCAATGAGGAGAAATACAACTTATATCCTTTTCCATTAGGGTCGAGGTCATTCAATATTTACAAAACCTTTTATGTAAAGACAGGTGAAGTTTCAGTTCAGGTATTACATGCAACTAAAATACCATTAAGTTTACTATCATTCTCTTATCATCACATGACTCTGACATAAGATATCACTGCGATAAGCAACTGGTTTATTCAAATACTGCTTCAAATGTGAACAGTTGTTTTCTAAAATTAATTATACAAGAATTTTCAAGAAAGAGTCGGTCATCTATGTAAATCATATGCAAGTTATCAATTAGCACTAAATAATAGTGTTCTTTAAGGTGCACATAAAAAAGCATGGTCACAGTGATTTTATTACAGAGCCAGTGATAGATGAATTTATTGATGGATTAAAGTGAACAGGATATATTAACCTTGTTTGGATGTTAACTTTAGGACTACTACTACTACTACTACTATTAACAATTATGTTCTTTAGTGCATGATATTTGTTCAAAAAGGCAAGTCTGATAGGTGACCTTGCATACAGAGGTCATGTATATAAAGGCCAAGGAAAGATGCTTACAGTTACAGATCAACTGTACAAAACTCAAACATGTCAAAATGTTAAATTAAAACTACAGTGTGCACTGAAAATAAACATCTGATATAAAAAACAATTATTATTCAACAGGTGGAATCAGTAATCTGCAATATAATACAATGATGGTATCTTGTTTAGTTCGAGTAAGAACATGTTAAAATTTTTTATTAAAGTAACAATCCACTTTCATTCACTGAATCAGACAGGTCATGAGTTGGTTGCTTCAAATGGTCACATTAGGAACAAAATGTATACTTTTCGCTAGGAAAAAACTATCAGTGCTTGTCTGTTAACATCATCATCATTATTCTGCATTTAACTTTAGCTGGTTCTCAGAAAATAGCAATACAGTGTTAGTTTTGCTCATAGGATGCCAAGTACAATGATCACTCTGTCCCCCACCCACATTTGAATGACACACTAATAAAGAGGGACAAAGGAAAATAATAGTATAGCATGCACTAATAGTGAAATAAAAATGAGATAGTCTAACTGGTAATTGTCTGGACCGTTTGCCATCTCAACTATGTGGCCTACATTGTACTATCATAATACAAGCACCAATGATATGGAAGACAACAAATGCGCCAAAATTGTTAGATTTAACAAAATACTGGCAACCTAACTAACCATTTTAAGCATGAACAAATGACACAGTCAATTAAGAAAATGAACAAAAAAATAAAGTGCAATACAGAAAATCTCCAAACCAACCAAAAAACTGACGGTTGATCTGCTATGATAAACAAATCAATCACCAAAATTTAAATTTCAAACAATGCTCAACATTACCAACCCCACAGAATGAGGACAATTAAATGAATTTACTTACTGATTGCTGGGCTGTAACCTGAATCATATGACATAATAATCTATTTGTAGACATTTCTTAATACGATAATTTGGTATGTACCAATGGAAACCAATGACCTGCCAATATGGTGCAAGGGCAGATATTTAAGTCAAAAAAAGGAACCACACACAACTCACTCAATTTTGGAACAAGCTAGAAGATAAAACAAAATTTAATTTCTAGATTTTAAGTGCCAAACTTGTTTTCTTAATTTTATGTGCCATGCCAAAATTCACCAAAACTGAAAGTTGTTGGGGATAAAGGAAATTCAAGCTGGACTATTGTGAAAAACAGGTGTAATGCAGATGGACACGGTTAACAACTTTGAGCCCCATTGAATTATTTTTTATCTGGCACAAAAGTTCCATGTTTATTGCAATACTAAAAGATGTATCAATTTAAAATTGATGTCAATATCTTCTCATTAATTTGAAAATGAAAGTTATAAGGAATATAATAAATACCATACCCCAAAATATGGGGCCTCCATCTTATATGCCTTTTAAAAACCTCTACTTGAAAATAAAAAGTCCCTCAAAAGAGGCTATCACTATACTGTCTAAAAGATTTGAAGGGATTTGAGATAAAACCATTAATTTGCTTTGTAACTACTGAGTGTTCAAACCATCTTTGCTATTCTTGAGCAATACATTTTGAAGTCAGCCTGTGTAACAGTCACATTGGATAAATTTCCATCTAGAAGAAAATGATTTTCAAGATTCTGGATATCAGATCTCTACAATGTGTAAGACCAACTAGACAGTTGGAAAGTGCTCTGGTTTTTGTGGTTGTTATAGAGCTTAATGCCATTCATCAGCACATGATAGGCTATACATGGCGCCAGTATTAATGGTGGAGGAAGAACCTTGGAAAACCCCCAGAAAGAACCTCTGATCCACAAGAAGCTACTGGCAAGCTTTCTTACATACCCATGTTGGCCGAAACTGAGCCCCTGAGAAGTGCTCTGGTGAACTCCAATGCTGATATGACTTTCTGTTCAGGAGTAGCAATACAATTTTGAAGATGGCTGCTCTGGAGGGTATACTGAAAGTCAGGTGGGCATAATTATTATTTAGGACCACCAGACATCAAAAGAAGTCTTCGTCAAAAACCTCATGCTGATATTACCATCCATTCGTGTGTTTTGGCATGAATAAGATTTTTAAGATGTCCTGGCTATTTAATCACAACTGATTTTAACATTACAAATCATTTTCAAATTCTGAAGATGTTGCTGCTACCCAAACAACCCAGTAATTTTTGTTAATTTTTTTTAAAAAAAAAATTCTTCATCACGATGTACATGTACCAGGATAATATTAGTGAGATTAATATGAACCTAACTCTGTCCATTTACTATGAAAAGGAAGGACTGAAATGGAAAGTCAATCTGGCAAATTTACCTCCATGTGGTTGATGTGGTGCATGACCAGGCTGACCTGGAGGTGGGGCTCCATACCCATACTGGGCTGAAAGAAAGAGAATCAGGCATGATTATACCAGTATATTGTAAATAAAGAATGAGATCATTTTAAATTATTACATTATTCATGCCCAACAAATAGATTTTGTAAAAGTTCTATTTTGTTCTTAGAATGTATTTAAAACAACGGCACTACTGTATAAAAAAGAAAAAGTCATTTAAGTATAAACTAGGAATTGTCCAGAAGATACAGATGACATCAGAAAAATGGTACAAAAAATCTTGGCCAAATAACTCTTCTAAACTGTTACAACACAAGTCACAAATCAAAATTTACTTATAAATATAAATCTTGATATTAACGTATACTGTTTCCAGGTATAAGTGTTAAAGTCATAATGAAGGTATCACAAAACACAAGTTTCAATGGCAAAATATGACAAACATAAATGTTATGATTTAACTGCAATGAAATCACATCATCTTTTTACTAATAAAACAATTTGAAAAAAGTTTGGACATTTCTTAAAATAACAGTCATTCTTGTTTTGAAGAAAAATCTTTCTTTTCTGAATCAACAGTAACACTTGAATGTATCCATACTCGCATGCAAAACAGCAATGACATAAATACACAATGTTTTCATTTGACATGTATACATATGATGTTTTGAAACCTCTGAGTAAAATTTTTTATATATCTTCAGAGACTAGTCATATTAAAAATTAAAGTAATATATACAGAATAGTGAACCTTATTGGATAATGCTATGTATCTGTTTATTGCTAATGTGGTTATGAAACAAAATTTTCAACCATTTGACTTTCTCACTCCGAATGTCCATCTATTTTTCCTTTTTTCAGAGGCAAGTACAGTCATTCCTGGTGGAATCGGTTGTGCTTTTATTGAAAGATTTTAAAACATTTGTGTGGAAGTCTAAGGCAGGGTTAGTACCACACATATCTTTGTAAAGGCAAGCCAACAACTTCTACATGTCTTTCTGCTGTTAGTTCGTTATATTCCAATTAGTGATAGAGAAAATAGTCACTGCAGGCTGTCAAGCCAGTTTACAGGTCAACAATATTGGAATAGAGGATTATTTTTTAATGAAAAAAAGGATTTTCTTTAAAAAGATATAGGAAAACCCCACAGGATTTTTAAGTGTATACAAAAGTTAGGAATAATTATGTATACTGTTGCAACTTCATTATATGTACAGTGAAACCTGTTAAAAAAAAAACCTGATTACAGATCAGTATCATTTTCAGTTTGGCATAAAATTTTCATCTTAATGCTGCCAGTGAAACTGTGTCAAAGTGTTTATTGCTAAAGTCGGGTGACAAATTCAAAAGGGCACAGGACAATACCAAAAGCTTACTTGACTTTAATAATCAGGTTAGAATGAGACTAACCAGGTCAGTATGACTATTGTAATGAATTGTTTCACATAAATTCTGCAGTCTGCCTAGTAATTTAGCATGAAACAAAATCATAAGGAGTATGATGCATCTGTGTATCATGTTATATTACTCCTCAGAGAAGAAACAGCTAAATAGCAAGATACACAAATCAAACTAGCCTAAAAAATTTAAAAAATTGACATTTTCCATGCATCTGTAGGGCACATGTAAAGTGTGTAAATTAATTCACAAGTAACTGAAAACATGCACAACACATCCAACTGAAAACATGCACACTGTTCTATCCACCTCCTCATGGAATGTGTGAAAGAATTTGCAGCTGATATTTGCTTAGGTCCTGCAACCTCTTGCCCTTACATGCACCACTCGAAAATGTTTTACTAATTGGTCACATTTTGTTGTATCCAAAATATAAAACGAGAGAGAAATAATAAACAGATCGCTTGAAGAAAACTGCAATTCACACATAACACGGTGTTAGGAGTAAAATAACCAATACTGAATTACACCCAGGTCAACTGTATGACAGTATCTCGCAAAGAAAAATCATTATTTGAATAATATATTAACTTTAGTGCAAATGACAATTTTTTCACTAGCATGGGTTACAAAAAGTATCATTAAAGCAAGCTATTGTTAGCATACTATTTACCCACTAGCGCGCAATTACATAAAATCATTGTTTTAACTTACTGCCAGGACATCAAAGGCAAAGTTATTACATGTATTATCATAAAGGAAGCAGACCTCGGAAACCAACTTTGACTACTTTGAAGCCATGTTTATTGTTTCGTTTTTTTTTTCTTCTCTTTTTTAAAAAAGGATATCAATAAGAAGGTAATTTTATTATACAGCATGCTGACCTTGGATGCTGAATCTGGATTTTTTTAAGTGCACTGCTTTTCTTTTTTGTAAGATTTTTTTTACTAAATTACATAAAGATGGCTGAGTGGAGTTTACTAACTTTGGTTTCCTTTTCACCAGTATAAATACAGAAATTTTGGAAAAAAATTGAAACATTGGAATATTTTTGAAAGTGACAATATATTGCTTCGTATATGGGCATTGACGGCGTAGTGTTGCCAAGAAGATATGGAGAAAATAAAATCATTTGATGAATTCATAAAGGCCAGACGAGAAGAACATGATTTCACAGACAATATGATCATTAACATGGATAAAATTCTAGTGTACTTTGATCTTATTCCTTAACGGACTGACAAAGGGGTGGGTGGGTGGGTGGGGGTGGGGGTGGGGGGTAAAGTGCATGAATTAGATTGAATGGTGCAAAGTTAAAACTGACTTAAAAACTTGAAGTTTCTGCTTTAGGTGATATGCTGCTTAAATGATAATGTTTCACAGCATGAGAAAGCTAAAGAAATATTCAAGCACCGAAAGAATGGATCATGCATGCATAGAAAGGTTGTGTTAACAAGTAGATGCTGCAGTTGATTAATTAAAGAGTTTTATCAAAAGTACACAATTTATATTCTTTAAAATAAAATTCAGTTAGAGTGCAACTTACGATTCAAAAAGAGAATGTGCTGCTGAACCTACAGTGCACAAAAAATTACTTTAAAAATGAATTTATCATGCCCTAACAAATATGGTAAATACGATATATGGGTTTGACTGGCCAAAATTGGTTGATAATGTAAGTTATTTTTAGTTTTTAACAAAAATATTTCGAGAGCTTATCCATCTTGTAACTGAAAAGAATAGAGACACTGATGGAATTTCAGTCCTTTAAGTCTTGAGTTTGGAACACTTATTACCAAAATTAGCACGACCCTTTGGTGTGGAATTGAAAGCATGTTTCAAACACATGTAGATCCAGAAAATTCTATTGCTCATATCCTTTCCTATTTGTTGTTTTCACATGTCACAAAACGTGTGTACATGTACTTCCATATCTGCCATTTTGAATCCCTAGCCAATATAACCAGCACCTAATAACATTGTTCTTCCAGCATAATTACAAAGACATGTTCAATGTTGTGGGTAAGAATATAATAATACATCACATTATATTATGCATGTCAACTGCATGAGATCAAATGCATGAATTTTATACTTGTTATTCAAGTAAAATTATTATTTAAATTTCAATCATCTTTGTTATTCTTTATAAATAAATAGATCAATCAATTTTCATGGTCTTAAATCAATCATTTGGTTATCGTTCAAGTTAAAAAGCTAATTGTTAATACATGTAGATAATTTCATAATTCTAAAAGCATTTCAGGAATACATCATTTTGACATTCGACAAAGTCATGTTCCATTAGACACGTATTTAACTTTCATTTAACTACACTAAAGATGAAACTTCTTTGAACGGTTTTTGCTTTCATTCAGTATAATCATACGTCCATCATCTCCACCAAAAATACAATATTTGACCATACTAATTACATTAGCTTGTCAACTGTCTTTGGCACAAACACGTGTTTTCGCAAAAAGAATTTGTACATAAAGGTTCTAGTATAAAACACATGCTAAGAAATTTTATTTCGTGACTGATATTGTATCCCGAAAATCATTATTTGGAAATACATGTACTCTTTCAAGATGACAATATTAGGGTTATGATATGAATCACTTTTAAACAATGCCAATACTCTAGTTTTTCGATATAAGCAAGGGAACTTCCAGTTTTATTTTTATTTCTGTGCTATAGGGCACGTAATTTCAAGTATAATCTGTGTATCGTGTCAATGAAGTAAATATCCTTGTCGATAGTTAAATCAGATTATTATCTTGAATATTATACATGATAACTAATGTTGACAAAGGTTTGTTAGGGACTCAAAATGGCGGCGAAAGGTCATGTGCAATTCAGTGTGGGTATTTGCGTACTCAATAGTGAAAACAACTCATACACAGAAGCTGTCATCCAGGTTTCATATATACTGATAAATATAGGTTTGATCTTGAGCATTCAAAATTTTAAAGTGATTCAATTTTTAATATTGCTTATGTTTTACTATGGAAACTGAATTAGTACGATGAATCCTCCAACCTTGCCACTTTAAAAACTGCCAATGGCAATATAGACTATACAAATACTGTATAGTCTATTTTATTCATGATGCACCATTATATAAAAAGTGAAGGTGTATGTTCTTACCTGGGGGTGGCTGCCCATGTACATACCCTGGCTGACCTTGTCCTTAAAATAAAACAAACATTAAACATACTGAACAATACAGATGCTTAAACTGGTGGTCAAGTGATTGGACAGATGCACACACAGAGATTAGAATCCATCTTAAATGACCACCACTTCTGTCAATCAATTAAATTCTTACAGTATAACTGGTATCTCATTGGAGGTCATTTGGTTTTTGTTTAATTGATAATTATGTGCATTAATAATGTTGTGTCTCAAGACAGCTTTATGTCATATACATGAAAGGATGATATATAAATAGTGTGACCCTGCTATAGCATGCAAATATGGATATAAGTGATCATAATATGGCTATCAAACTTTCATACACATGCAAATCTGCTAAAGCACACTCCATTATAGCACAAGTTGACATATAACACAATTGTGGTATGGTTCCTGAGATTTTATATATATTTAATGCACAAAAAAAATATATTGTTAAAGTACCAGAAATAAGGTATGAAATGTTTATCATCATTTTGGGGAAGAGGTCATGTATGAATATGAATACAAAAAGTGAAAACTTGTATATTTATTCACTTGTGAATAATTTTATTTGTCAAAGTATGAGAACTAATGCATATAAAGTTAATTATCATTCTGGCGACAACTTGTCACAAGATCATGTATGAATTTGGATATAATACATTCGCAGTTTGGCTCACAAAATTTTACAATAATTTCACCAATTTCTTGAAGAAGTGCCAAGGTTAAAGATTAAAACACTGATTAGTGTTAACCTTTTAATTACTGAACTATGAACAAACATTCCAGCATGTCTTCTCCATTTATCTTCATTGCTCCCTGTGTACAATTTTTGCTCAAATGAAAGAAAAGATTCTCATCCAAATTTAAAAATCAAATAATTTCGGCCATTGCTAATCATCAAAGTTACTCTCACTACTATAGGTTGTTCAAGTTATGGGACAATGATTTACAGCAAAAAAAAAGGGCAAACAAACAAGAAAGCTGACAACATGCGTACATGGCTTTTCGTGTAATCATTTGGTGTAATCATTTGTCATGCAGTCAGTAAACCAGTGAATACTATTCTGCATTTCTTATAAAAATGACCCCATTTCTTCTGTATGAATTAATCTTGCTGTATTAGTTCAAAACAAATTAGTGCTCAATGTGTTAACTAGTGGGTAACAACAGGTAACAGGATAGTGAATACAAAGCCTTTTTCTGTTTAAACAAGAAGACCTGTAGACAGTTGGAGTTAAATGCCATTAGCTTTGAAAGTTTGAGATAATCAGTGTTATCAAGTCAAGCAAATGATGAAGTGTTTGAGAAAGCTTCTTACCTGAATTTATGTCAATAAATTTACCTACCATTTTAAAAGACAGCAGATTATCAATGTTTGCTCAATCAGCTGTCAGAAATATCTGCCGAAAAATACCCACCAAAACAAGTTTATGGACTGAATTGTCAGCAGTTTTGGTCATTGTCACATACATCCAGCAAATATCAATGTTGCCGAGAAAATATACACATACATTCAGCAAATATCAATGTTGCCGAGAAAATATACACCCACTGCATAAGTTTGTGTGAATATTATAGCAAGAAATTAAATGTCAGGATTCAAATGGATATAGGAAATGTTTTTGAATTATGGAAATGATGAATCTTTAAGCATATTTTTGATGAATTACTATTTTGTATGAAATAGATTCAACTGGTAACTGCATGTACTAACCTATTTCAGCTTATGTTGAAGATTTCATATACATCCAAATAAATATTAAATATGTAATATGTTTGGCGAGGGGGGGGGGAATGGGTTTTCTTCAGCTAACTGACTTGGTTGGTTAAAACAATTGTTACAGTGGGCTCACACTGTACAAAAGAATGTATACAAGTTTTATCATCATTTTGGAGAAGATATCATGAAATGAATGCAAATAACAGATATACATGTATTTTCCCCATGCACAAAATATACTTTCCTTAAAAGAAGATAAAGATTATCAAAATTACACATAACTGTTCAATTGGCTGAGTCTTTTCAGAACTTTTAGCTTACTGCATTAATTTTATTATCACTGATCCATGAAGAATAAAGCCATTAAGTCTTCTTTGCATTTGGCTTCAATGCATTCTGTGTACAACTGTTACTCAAACAACAGCTGACATGTTTGTTATTTATACTGCATACACAATTAAGCACCAAACAATAACCTGGATTTATAAATCAATTAATTTAAGTACACTGCTCGACATCATAGTGAATCGCAGAGCTAAAGCTTGTTCAAATTTTATTAAAAGCATCACAGAATGAAATACACCAACATGCATGTGTACATAACTTGGCCGTGTTGTTAGATGCAATCAAGCAGTGAATGTTATTCATTTGCTCTGTTAAGTCCCCCCACTGCTGATTGATCTAAATTAAATCAATATGACACTATTATGATGGAAAGTCTTCTTCATGCTGCAACAGTGTGATATCAATCGAGTATGAGAGAAGTTATCCATATTATAATAAAGTATGAGAAAAAATTCATACTATAAATAACTGGAAAGACTGGTCTTTCTGCTATAAAATATTCTCCATCGTACTTAATTACAACTGGTTGGCATACTTAATAACTTTAAAAAGTACTCTTATCATAACTAGCCAGTATTTGCCAAATAAAATCATCATCTGAAGATGAATCTTGCAGGGAATGAGCCATTTTAGGTTTTCTACTTAGCCTGTACTTTTAACATGTGTTTGTAAAACTTGCTTGATGAAAGGTTCAAACTATGATATAATTCTGTTCCAGGAAACAATGTGCAAATCAAATTTCGTTTAACAACCAAATGTTATTTGACTAGCAAAGCAAATGGCAAGTTTCAGGTACAATTTGACTTATGCTGTAGTTTCATCTTGTATTTCCACATATTAAAAACATAACAAATTTTATACTTGGAATTTATGAAAAACTAAATCTTTCCCAATTGATTTCATGCAGGATTAGCCTAATGTAATGGCATTTAAGTTTTTCTGGCTGTCTAATAAGCAGCTACCCTATGCCAATGTTGTCAGCAAATTCCAACATCCTGATAGGGAAATGGCGCAGAAACTACACCCCAACATAAATATCCAAATATCAAAATTGGGGTGACAAGGTCTGAGAAAACATGGCCAAACAAGCTGCTGGGATAAAATAATTACTATGAAATTGGCTGGGCATGGTGTCTGGTGAGTAAGTGTTGTCAAGTCTTGCTCATTTTAACTAGCAAAATTGAGGACATGTGCCTTAAAAAGCTGTATCAGACTAATACAAAATTTAAAGAATAAAAAGGCAAATTAAAAATTATTGTTGTTTGCTGAAGATCAAAATAGCTTGCATATGGTATGTACCATTTTACATTTAAATTTCCAACACTTGTTTCAAGATGTGTTTCATTACAAGAAAAGTAATGATGTATCAATATATCAATGAATCATGTCACCCCTACTACTTAAACATGGTCAACAAAATATCATATAATGCATTAATTTTGTTAACGTTAATAGGAGATAAAATTACAGTCATCAACGCAAAATACAGATGCAGGGGTCACCATACATTTTTTCATTATCTATAATTCTACTATTATACTAATTTACCATATGGAGGTGGTTGTCCTGACATGGCCCAAACTCAATCAAATAGCTGGAAGAAAAAACAAAACAAGAAGTAAAAACAACAAGATAGGACAAATAAAACCAAAATGGTAGTTCATCATATACACTAATTTTTATCATACTACTTTTTAAACCTGTAACAAGAAATCAAAATATTAGCTTTAGCAACTTAAGTTTTCAAAAGAACTTTACGCATTAAGGAGATGGACCAAGTCAATTAAATCCACGAATTAAGCTGACTGTAAATTTAAAGACAGATTAATTAAATAATTATCTCAGGACAATGAGATCTTAAAGCCCTGATCAAAGATGAAAATGGTATTTTTCGCAAAACTACAAAAAATAATACCAATAGAAATAAATAAATTCACACTACAGTAGTGCTACACTGTCCATCCTTGTCATTACTTTGTCTCTTCACAAATTTACAATGTCTCTTTCTTGCAGGGGAGAATTAGAGACAGGGAAGAATCTTAAACACCTTTGTGGAATTGACAGACTAATCTTAAAAGTGGATTCAGCTGGTGGTGGTTGCGAGTCTCCACCTGTCTACCTATATGCTACTTTGATGAAATGTGACCGACATTTCTTTGGATATTGTACTTATGGAAATTGTACATGATCTAAGCACACTGGTAACTAAAATGACTGTTCACTTATGATAAAAAATCAACCTCAATTAGTCTAAAGTACAATATCTTTGGCATCTATTAAAACAGGGAAATTTGATTTTTTGGCCCAACTAGACAATACCAGGTTCTAAATTGCAATGGATGATTTATTACATATATCAAATGTAAAAAGTTATTTCTTTATTTTTTAAAAAAATACATTTTACCCCATTACCGTAGTCCAGAAGGTGAAAATGACCATCAAGTAGAGCTACCGTAGTAGTTTTTTTTTAAAGATGCACATCTGGGGTAAGGCCAATTATATATATAAACCAAAATCGCAAGCTTATTTTTAAGGTTGCGGCAAGCTTGTTATTTAAGCTTGCCGCAAGCTTAGATTTGAAACCGCGGCAAGCTTGCAGCAAGCTTGCGCAAGCTTATTTTTAAGGTTGCGGCAAGCTTGCGCAAGCTTATTTTTAAGGTTGCGACAAGCTTGCCGCAAGCTTATTTTTAAGGTTGTGGCAAGCTTATTTTTAACGTTGTGGCAAGCTTGCCGCAAGCTTATCTTTAAGGTTGTGCATGACAAGCCAATTAGATTTTAAATTATATATATATATATATATATATATAGGAAACTGACATGGCATGTACTGCCACCATATTTCTAGCCCTTGATGTGTGAAAATGACCATTTATATAAAATATTAAAAGTAAAATGTTGATATATGCTACAATGTATGTCGCAGAATTGAAACAGAGTGGATTTTTTATTAAATGAATAACTCAAACAATGTGTGAAAGATAGCAATTCATGAATTTAATTAGTTAATAAAAATATATGATGTAAAAATACAATGATTCTCACATGTTCTCAAAATGCAATTGATCCAATTACTCTATACTAACATTAACAAATTGAAGAAAAAAAAAAATATTATATCTATCTGATATACAGATTCAAAACACCTCAGTTAAAAAAAAATAGTATACACTATCCGATACTCACATAATTTTATGTACCGCCTAGGATTGAGATTCAAACAATTCAAATAAATTTCAAAAGTTTTGAACTGTAAGTAAAAGATTCACAAATCTCCTGGAATTCAACTAGTCAACTAGATTCAAAATAATCTCATGTAATTAATACAAATGTACCAATTGAAACAGCAATTGGACCAAATACACCATTCCCTCGATAACAAATAGTAGACACATCAATATACTATAATTACCGTTGTTTACTATTGAGAGAGAGAGAGAGAGAGAGAGAGAGAGAGAGAGAGAGAGAGATTGTTTCTAAATATCTTCTGCAATTTTGAAATCTGGGAACACATTTTTAATTACTTCCATTAACTTGTAGGCTGTGCTCAATTTACGATCAGCTCATAGAATCACCTCATCACGTTATCTGCTTTTGAAATATGTGCTAATCACCGACTTCCTTTCCCTTCATCGTTGACAAAATACTTGTATTTCCCTTCACTAATGATGCCAATTTCGCATGATTTTCCGATTCCACCTGCCGTGAAAAGTCATTCATTCCACCATGTTGTGCACATGAAAAATTTAAGTTGCAAACAGTGCAGAGTACAAAATGCACTCCTTTAGACGGTGGTTTAAGGCATGGTCACAGAGTATTATGAACTGGTAGAAAATGCTGCTTTCTATGTTTAGACATTCTATTTTCATCATCAGATTCGAGCTGAAATTTTGTAAACGGCGGCATGTTTAAACAACCGGATGTTGAGAGAATGTTACAATCAGTGATGTGGCGCCGACTACAGACCCGGACGCGGACCGAAGAGACGATACAACAAAACTAACCGGAATAAAAAACGCTTAAAAAATTATTTTAAAAAAAATAAAAAATAAATGCAACCTCAAATCGTAATTTAAAACCAATGACCATACTATCGTACGAATGAGCTTTATTCCGTACAAATTCAGTCAAATACGAACTGGTAAACAGGTCTGCAAAGGCAAAATGGTGGGTGGTTGGCAGATTTTTTTTGTTTTTAATACTCATTTATATTAATTTCAGGATAAATTACCGTATACATGTATTGAGGAGTTAATCAAAAACATTATTCCATGTGATTTCCGTTCGATCACAGGAGTCTGACGCTGTTTCAAGAATGTTAAAATTACCTACACGTTCAAATACAAAAATTGTCAAATTGAAACAGAAATTGGAATATTCTTTCAAAAACTAAATGCCATAAGTAATCATCACAAAATTACAGAGACTATATTTGATGGTGCATACATTGTTGGTAAGAAGCATTTATAAGTACTTGACTTCAAATATCTTGCTGCATTAAGTCAGTCTGTAAATAACTTTGCAATCGGTAAATGCTATGTATTTTACCGGATTTTACTAAATGGAATCCTTTATCACAGTGTAAAATATAACACACATTCAAGAAATTCTTACTCTGTTCTTTTTATATTTAATGGTGTAAAACAATGTGGACAAATTATGTTCTATGTTAAAGTTTATCCACTGTGCTGCTGTTTGATGAATGACTGCAGATGCACTCCTTCATTTTTTGCAATCTAGGAAGCTTGAATTTTACATTTTCCATGCTTGCAGACTTGGAAAAATTCCTTTTGCAAGCTAGCTTAATCTGTGTAAGTTTGAGATTTTACAATAAGCTTGCAGACTTTGAGAATTTCTTTTTGCAAGCTTGCACAAGCTTGCAAGCTTGCAGACTTGAAAAAATTCCTTTTGCAAGCTTGCGCAAGATACCTTACTAGCTTGTACAACTTCAATTAGCTTGCTGCAAGCTTGCCACAAGCTTGCTGCAAGCTTGTGGAAAGCTTGCATTTTGGTTTGGGAAGCTGGCTGTATACTCTATAATCAATATTACACCCATCTATCATACACCGAAATAAAAGAAATTAAAGGATCTTTGAACAATATCCAAGGTATTTTTTAAATAGCCAGTATAACCAGTGAGGAAACCTGAGGAAATTCTTTTTCTTTAAAATTCTAACCCTATGCAAAATATGAAATTGTAGAGCACCACCTTAGGGGATTGTGCAACTAGCTCATTGGCCTAAAGGAAAAGAGTTTTGGCTCTTGCTCCTCCATTGCAGAAGTGACACACTCACTGCCCTCACAGAATGGGAGGGTGATATTCCTCCCTAACAGAAGGCTGCATCTCACTCTCCACCCATTGATAACCAACCACCCATGGGAGAAGGCCCACTAACCCTTCTCTGAGACATAAGTGACTGAGACAGAGAAAGCTCAAAAATTCTAAAGATATCAAGGAAGTTAGCTTATTCCATGTTCTGTAGATTATTTCCCGGATCTGATGTTCTAGATATGAAGCATTTGGTATCTTTGTTGGGTTTTAATCAGTCATATCCACACACTGTTTTGACATTGCCCTTTTAAATGACAGCAGAAAAGATTTGTAATAGAAAAAAATATATGCAACCAAAAATAAACATGAGGTAATATGTAAACCACGTTCATACTCATATGATAATAGGAAGCCAACTTGTGTGTTTTCAGAATCTTAAAATGCAAAGAAAGAAAACAATGCTCAGCTCAGTATAGTGAAATACAAGAGACTACCAAATTACTAAATATAGAACAGTGGGTATGATGGCTAATAAAACAATAAAACCAAGGACAGCTAAATAACTAACAATTGAAAAAGAACCTGTTTAATGACCAGCTTTACCATTATAAAATAGCACAATACACTACAGATAATGTGAACTTTGTAACAATGATTTGTAATCAAGAATAAAATGGATCAAGGCATATTCAATGACTGCAGTTATGTGAAAATTAAACAAACTGCCTACACTTAGCTAGAAAAAAGCACAAACAAGTTGAATCAGAAACACCATGTGTAGGGGAAAAAACAAGAAATGAAATGCCAAATAAATGCTGAAGACACTCAAGAGTAGTAAGATTAATATCCAGATTTCAACAAATCAATGGGTATAATTCATATGTTTGCAAAGAAATTATGAACACATGAGACGAAGTGTAAATTCACTTGTTATAACATTATAATGTTGTCGTCGTAGGGTTTTACATCATTTTTCAGCACACGATAGGCCATATTAATGGTGGAGGAAGAACCCAGGAAAAGCCCTGGAAAAGAACCACCGACCCACAAAAAGCTACTGGCAAGCTTTCTCACATACCAACATTGGCCGAATCTGAGACTTGAACCCTCGCAGACATATGAGATGGCAGTGATCCGTAACTGAGAACTCTTTAGACCACATGGACACTCGGAGCCCCCACACTTGTTAAAGCATTAAGTCACTACTAATCTTCAATGCAAACAATATACAGTGTTCACCTTAATGTGATGAGATTTCTTGTCATACAGCCAATGTATTTTCCACCTGGAAAAGTGCCAGCAATGATATAACTGATATTAAAAGCTAATGATGTGGGATTAATCATTGTATAATGCACTGGTTAACCTTTTTGTATATATTGAGGGTAGGGTGGCATCTTTGTTCATTTGGAGGTACATGGAAACATCTTTGGGAGTCACTAGGATGTCCTCCATCAAAATTTGAGGCATCCTGCAGGGAAATTCAGCCTTCAGGCATATCAAGTACACCACAATGTCCATTAGCTGACTATAAGACTAACAAAATTTACATGTATATTTAAATGTTAACTTCAAATTATTCTCATAATTTGCACAAAAAACCCCAGTATAACTGGGTTTAAAAGAAACAACATTTACATACAAGTG
Source organism: Unio pictorum (assembly GCA_030141615.1). Classification (NCBI taxonomy): domain Eukaryota; kingdom Metazoa; phylum Mollusca; class Bivalvia; order Unionida; family Unionidae; genus Unio; species Unio pictorum. The sequence continues at coordinate 3,680,532 of JARLTB010000166.1, forward strand.
ACAATTAATTTTTTATGAGCAATAAGCAAAACCTTAAACACAGACCTGAACCCCACTTTTCCCCACAAATCATCAAAAAAATAATTAAATTGGGTTAAGGCATACATTTCGTAAAACACAGAAAATGAAATTCAATTGTAAAATTTGTTCCTACAAGCAATAAACAAAATCTTAAACTACTGTCTATATTAAGCAATACCAAAAGCGCAAACTTTAACCTCAAACTCACACAATGCCAAAAAAAAATCGGTAAAACTGGGTTTAAATAATCCTAATGAATTAAGACAGACCTGTGTTAGAACACGGAAATGAAAATCTTTTATGTTTAGACAAAATGTTTTGATACCAAACATGGGATAGAGGTGTTATTAAAGACATTAGAAGTGCTCTAGTAAGCATTTTAATTTAAGCCAATCTACCTTTTGCAAAGTTAGACTAGATATGGAGACTACGTAGATGTTTTACTCTATGGTGTAAGTTAAGTCAATCTGTTTCTGTATTGTTTCATTTATAGTGTATAGTAAAAGTCACACAGGTCATAAAGGCATTCAACACAGACTATTTCAGAAAGGGGTGTCATTTTTATAATTTGATTCTACATATCATTAAGTGGCCAAGTATTCCTTTCATTTGGATTCTTATATATCCTTTGGAAGGTCATTATTCAGATATGCAGAGATATGCGAATGACAGAATCAATGTTATGCATGATATAAATAGACATTTTTGGACGAAATGAACCTAATGGTGTCATCCAATACAATGAAATGTCGTGTGCTGTGATGTCACAATGAAAGCTATGCATACTGATAAACAAATTTGTATTACCATATACTGTGACGATTCTACTCATCATGTTCTTTTCTTGACACTAGCTTAGCTATGGCCAATATTGTAAAAGACCATCAAGATCAATAATTTTTATCTGAAAGTTTCTTAATGGCAGTTAAGGTGCAGAGCATTCAATATTTATGATTCAACAGACTTTGCTTTATGAATTATTGGTTAAATTTTAAAAGAACAAATTATATTTAAAATGAGTAAATTCGCATGTGTGAAATTTACTAAAGAGAACTTTGGTGATCACTGTTTTCCAGTGCAAAACCTTAAAAGCAATCGTTACCCATAAACGTTTCCCCCCCAAAATATCAATAAAATTGGATTTAAAAGCATTTAATGACAACATGATCAGACATCTGTTATTTAATTAAATGCATTGTTCAGTAAAATAGCCAAAATCAAAACCATAAATACCAACTACAACCAGGAAATCCATATCTGCAAATGTTGATTCTGTCAGTGTCATAAAAACACCTGTGCTTTGTAAAGGTGAGCTAAAAAAAATATAAGATACAAAACAACAACCTTGTTGCTGAAATTAGGATGTTAATTCTGGCCACTGTACTTTGTAATTTACCTGTATGAAATTCTATTTAACACAGATTGTATGAATTTGAAACATAATACTAATATTACCATGTCTGTACTGTAATTAAAAAATATTACTCACTGCAGAAAATACTTGGTGAAGATCTATTCAGCTTTCAAGTGATCAATCATCTACATTGGTGAGTTGCTAGTAGCATCAATATAAACAAATACAAACAGTGACCAAAATAGATCCATCCTATCTTACTTAACCTACTTACTGAACTAAAATGGTGTATTATCTCACTCTGTTCATCAAACTAATTGACTATAGATTTTGGTCATATGACTTCAAATGGGTACATTGGCGGAAACTGTACATTGTAATTAATTCTAACTGATAGTAGTATCCACATTACATTATGGTAGTAACAAATAATGGGACTGGATCAGATAAAGTGTACATGACCTACCCTTACTAACAAAAAATAAACTGGTACAACTATGTCTCATTTTACTTATACTGTACATACTATTCCCCTTGATAACTCATTTCAACTCTAAAATCAAGAATGATCTATAAACAAGAAACCACTGTAATACACAGCTAATTACATGTATGATAATAGAAGTTAAAGGCACGTGCAACTTGTATTATTACAGCAACACATAACACATGAATCTAATTACAATACAAAGATAATGAACTCTAAAGAAACTGTTATTAGTGAACACAGGAATTTGTCAGACATGGATAAAATAATTATATTAGTACTTAACAGTAATTGTAATTGCAGTGTGTGTATCTCATCAAGGTCATGTATGATACACTAAAGTGGGTAGTATAATAGAAAGGTAGACAAATTTAGCTCAAAATAGTACCAAATAATCTGGACATTTTAGCCGCACTTGAAAATAAAAAGGGACAAACGTAAATTTTTGGACCTGTTTTTTTCCCCACCCAAAATTGAATCCCCTCCCAATCTCCAATTTTCCCCCTTCTGCTCATGTGCAATCAAAATAACCAATGGAAAACAATGTTTATAACAAAACTAGGCATTAGGCTAATGGAAAAGTGCTTGGAAGTCTATTCATTAGATTGCATTCAGAAATAGCCCCCCAAATGTGTTTCCTACTCTAATTTCATGCGAAAACAGCAAAAACTTCCAGGGGTTAATGTGTTATGTTGTCCGTCTGGGTACCAACCTCTCTGTGAACAAAATTATCTCCATGTAAATCTAAAGCTAAATGTTGTGTGACTTCCTGGTAAAAGCTTCCACTAAAGAATCTGTGTTTTTGGACAAAGCATTGCACTCAGTGACACCTAATAACATGAAGCAGTTCAAGATATGTGTTTATATATGTCTGAGCTGGTTTGGTTTTCACTTCCCTCATAATGTAATGGTTAGATAAAATCACATAACACAAGGAGTGTTTAAATCATGTACATTTTATTTCTGTCAACCTTATGTACTGTTTGCAATACTCTTTTATGTACACATTGAAGTAATTAATATATATGTATGTATGTATATATATATATATATATATATATATATATATATATATGTGTGTGTGTGTGTGTGTGTGTGTGTGCGTGCCTGTTTGAATCAATAATATTCATGTGTATTTGGTTTACTTTTCAAGTAATTTTGTGTGTAAAATGTGCATCATTTTTAGGGTGGCAGTCATTATTAGTGAAAGCTGTTTTGGGATTACTGTAGTATTCCAGACAAAATATAATAATTATAAAATGCATTTCCAGCACCGTAATTCTAATGAACCTGTGTATAATTGCAAACTTTCATTCAAAACTATGAATTTTTGGGGGGTAGGAGGTAAAACTAACATGCAAAATAAATATATCAACTTTTTCTCTCATATATGGTGAATCGAGATCAATGGCAGCCACTGGCAACAAGTCAAGCGTGCTGGACTTCCATTACCTATCCGGTGTAATAATTCTGCTCGCTTAACGTATTTCTTGTCAACAAGGACTGGAACGCTACACCCAGTGTCATACAATATGATGGCAACTTCTCTATTGACAGTTGAAGGCACAAGGTTTCCTGGTTTACAGCTTACCTCGAGCTTGCACTTCTTCCTAGCACTGGCATTCACCTGGGTCTGCCTGCCCTTGGAACAAAATGCCCCAGGCACTTGCAGTTGTAACACATCGGCAGCCCTCGCTGACCTACAAGACCCGTTTTGTGACTTGCCCTGGTCTATGGGTGGCATCCTTACCTACATGTAGATCCCCCTCAAACCTTCTTATCACCCTGATGGTTACAGATAGCAGGCTCTCTCTCATCCACATGGTGCAACTCAGTGGGGCGGGGTAGGTTTGGATCCACAGAACTTCCACTCTTAGAGTGTGCAAGCTCATATATATCTCTTTGTGCATCTGGTGTTCTCTCTCTGCTAGAAAGACTGTCAACTCATGACAGTAGATACTTAGGGTGTGTTCCTTGAGTATGACCTCGTGTAGACCATCGTATGATTGTTTGACATGGGCCATATTCATCCACTTTTTAAATAACCCTTGAACAAATCGGCCAATGTTGCGAGGGAAATTTATGAACATCCGAAGTTTCTCAAATTGCATGAGATAACTGTCAATGCACTCTTTTTAGTCACTGAACTATGGCATACTTATATCTGTACCATTCGGTCATCATTAATCGGTTGTACACTCCCTCCAGAACTCGTGCTGGAGTTGTTCCTATCGATGGTCCTTGCTTCTGCCCTAATTTGTCCATTTCAAAATGATGAGCAAGCTTTCTTTCCTATGTGGTCACTGCTATCCTGGCCAGCTGTCTGTGCCTCTTTGTCCACTGCAATCTTGGCCAGCTCCAGGTTTTTCTTTTGGCCTTCCCTTCTTTGATTCTGTCCTCTATGAATGCTGCTTGATGATCTCCCTCATACCCTAGATCTTCCTTGCCCATGGCGCGGCACTCTCTAACCATCTGTCTTTTTTATGATTATATTAACAGTGACACCTTTTCCCGACTTACTAAATAAGTGACAGATATTACATGTTCCTAACCCAATACTTACCTGCCGACTAACTTCACTCAGGTAAGATATTTTGCCTAATATTTGCTTCAAAATTACTGCAAGTATCTGAAATCTACCAAGCATGCAAGTATCAAAATATAACATACACAAGATGAAAAATCATAAAAATTCAAATTACCGGTACATGTACACAGGTTGTCACATAGAAGTCACACATATGCTTGATTTTGTAGGAAGTAAAATTAGTGATAAAGAGGTAAAGCTCCGAGTCCCCAATCAGCAATGCCTACAGAAAAATTATTGAGTACAAAAAAAAGGTAAAATTCAAAAGAATAACAATACAATTCAATTGTCAAATGATAATAATTCTCCAATCAATCTTCTTCTCTCGACCCTGTAAATTAACAGTGACACCTTTTCCCGACTTACTAAATAAGTGACAGATATTACATGTTCCTAACCCAATACTTACCTGCCGACTAACTTCACTCAGGTAAGATATTTTGCCTAATATTTGCTTCAAAATTACTGCAAGTATCTGAAATCTACCAAGCATGCAAGTATCAAAATATAACATACACAAGATGAAAAATCATAAAAATTCAAATTACCGGTACATGTACACAGGTTGTCACATAGAAGTCACACATATGCTTGATTTTGTAGGAAGTAAAATTAGTGATAAAGAGGTAAAGCTCCGAGTCCCCAATCAGCAATGCCTACAGAAAAATTATTGAGTACAAAAAAAAGGTAAAATTCAAAAGAATAACAATACAATTCAATTGTCAAATGATAATAATTCTCCAATCAATCTTCTTCTCTCGACCCTGTAACAGCCTACTGCATCACTTGATATGTAGTGTGACATAGCTTTCCACCTGTTCCTGTATTCTACTCATCTGTGTATTCTACTATATTCTTCAAATTCCTTCTCTTCTTCCTCCTCAAGATCCAAATTCTTTCTTCTCTCCACTTTTCTATCCTCCAATTTTTCCTCCTTGACTCCTTTCATGACTAGCCTTTGATTCACAATCATCTTCTCCACTGATCTTTATTCAGTCTCCCTCCTTGACACTCGGGACCAACTAAACCAGAAGTCTGTCCCCATAAAGCTTCCTTTATGAAGCTTTGTCTCTCTCAAAATTTCCTAAGTTTCCTTGCCAAATTACGAGTGAGTTTCTCTGAGTATTGCTTTATCCTTCCAGCACAATGTTTGGGCAATTACCAAGTTCCTAGTTCAAAAATACTAAATTAATTTCAGATTGAAATGGTGACCACACCCTCTCTCAATTCCAAGTGGATGTTGATTCTACCCTATTCTAATCAACTTAACAGACAATGCCCCCAGTCCATCTGTCAACACAATGAGATTTATGATGCCTAAAAGGGCCCTTTGTCCTTAAACAAAGCTTTCAACATCCACATGCGACTTTTTCACACCCTTGCGAAGAAGACCTGCTATAGCCACAGTGTCTATCATATACACATGGCTTCTAACCTAGTGCAAAACAAAATATAATAGTCACTATCCTATTTACATCCATCTCTCTTTCCCAAGAGGTGAAACATTCACACATTAAAACATTTCATTCCAGTAATTTATCTGGGACAGATTCCTTGAAATATTCATCTCAAACTTTCCAGAAAGATTAATCAAATATGATTCTAAGAACAATACAGTCTATGTGCCTTAACATTCCAACCATCGCTGCAGCTAAATATTGGAATGGTCATCTATATTTGGATCATCATTTTCAATAAGAAAAATAACATGGAAATGACCACTGACACTGAGCACTATTATGCTGGTTTGCCTTATCCAAAAGTAAGCTGATGGCTATTTGTATGAAAATGATGTCACTGCATGTGATATGCCACAGAAGTAAAAAGTACAAATTTCATAAGGCACTCATTGATGAACATGTGATAAGGTACCGGGTTACTTCTGTTGGCTAACTTTAGCTAAAGGAATTGCATAACTGAAATAATCAAAACTAGTGATGGGAATTGGTCAGAAATTCATAATCTATAATTGGTTCCCCTTAACCATCTGATCATCAATTATAATCAGTTATTAAGAGCAAATTTTAATTTTTGTTAAAACAGTTATATCTTTGATCAAGAGTTCAATATGTTTATAAATGTACAGGAGTAATCTCTTTTAAATTAATGACATGTATACTTTAACCTGACAATAATATTACATTGTGTGTTATTTTTTTCTACAACTTTGTTAAATGAATGCAACTTTTTATGGCTGATCAGTCAAATGTAACTGAAATAATGCTACAATGCCCCAAAATTATTTCATTCATATGAGATGAGTCTATAATATAAAGTACAGAAGGACATGTTTTTCTTGTTTGTCATTGTACATAAATACTACAAAAGATGTTGCAATTTAACTGAAACAAATCAACAAAATATGTTTAAATTCAATCAAGACGGGTTGGCCTGATGTCAGGATAATGGGACTGGGTGACACATGATCCTACATGTCTGTGGCATAATGCCCCAGTGCAAGACATCACTATAAACTGTCATACTGCAGTCATCATTGCAACATGACTCAAATTATTAAATCTACATTAAATTTTTGTATATCCCCTCACAAAATACACAGCTTAATCAAAATCTTATCAAAAACAGAGTTGCTATAGCAATGACAACCTCAACCAATCAGATCCATGGTCACATCTCTAAAATGCATGACTTTTATTTATAATCATACTTAACTGAGACCTTGAAAATATAAGCATATATTTAAAGTCAGAAACTTGGCATCCAGACCTGTAACCAGGTGGCAATCTAATGCAACATCGCCAAAATGGTGTGCTGAACATATGTAAATTAAGCCTCCCTTTGAAAACAAATAAGAGATAACAATATGGCACTTGGTGGTAAACAAAACAAAAATGAATTGATATTAGTTATCCTCAACATTACAGATGAATTGGAGTGATGTGAGTGGCAAAATTTTATTTGATGTCTTGATATTTCCAAGATAATAATTCAAATTAACTAAAATCTGAATGCTCATTAAAGTGATCCAATAATTCATATCAAAGAATGGCAGCTGCATCTTTAAAAAATTGTTTTTGACAAATGTTGAGATTTTCATTTTTGTGACATCATAAGAATTTTAACAGATGCATACCCTCTTGTTTTGATGCTGGGAATTTATGTGTGACCCCTTTTTGACACACGAAACAATTTGCAATTTTATGTAACATGTATATTTGGGCCTGAGCATGTGTCTTAAATATCCATGATTTGTCTCCAGAATACTTTCCCTGCGGAGTCTATGCTGTCCATAACAAATTTACTGCATGCATCAGTGACCAACACTTGTTAGACTGCAGCTTACACATTAAAATGGTTAATGGCCATTTATAACATACCTATGATAAATCATTAAGAACTGTGTTGAGCATAACTGAACTATGGTTTGAGTGTGCTGAGATTATCTTGAACTATTATGATAGTGGATGAAGAGATTCATTGATTGATTTGGTTAACTTTTTATCAAATATCAGTTTGTTTGATTGCCTATCAGATTATAAACAATTATACAAACTGAAAAATATGCCAGCTTGTAAAACCAGTTGTCAAAGGTGTGTGGACAGATATTTCCTTGCTGATAAGTTAGCTTCATTCTGTGAAATCTTGAAATATTTGAGTTAATGTAATATTTACTTCATCATAAATGTACAGGAATTATGCTCAGTGACTTTACAAGTTCAAAATATAATGTATTGAGAAGTTATAAAATATATATAATAATTCTTTATACATAACTTGAAAGTGAATTATGTAATGGCCATGTCTGTCTTGCTGTTTCTTCCGAAATAATGTACAAGTGTTTCTCTTTATGCAGCATTAGATAAGAAATTATCTTATATACAAGTTTATTGTTATAACACAATGAACTATCCCTGCTATGAACTCATAACTGTCAGAAACTAAGGTCTTTTGAGATGTTGAATGGTAAGAGTTTTACTGCAGAACAGAGATTGGTTGGATCTTTCTTTCGGTCAATGACGAGTTGAGTTTTTTGAAAACTGATCTTTTATTGAATTATGGTTGACCTAAGCTGTTAGATGAAATTAGGACTAACCAGCGGTGTCGAATCTGTGTCTTCCCTTGTGTTAGCCTATACTGTTACTGGTTGGACACCCCATCCCCACCTGGCCCTCAAATTCAAATTTTCCTTGTGCTCCTTAGTCACAAACTTGTGGCAAATATTGCTCTAGTTAAATTGGTAGTCCTACATATAAGACCCGATGCTGATATTTATGTTGGGGGTGTCAGGGTGTTGCTGCCTAATGAACAGTGCTGTGTAGTGTGTTTTGAACTCTACTGACTGGAGAATAAGAAGTGAAATTTTCATGATTATCACATACTTGGCAATAAATATCAACATTCAGAGTTACTGGTATACTTACTTTGTTGTCTTGATCATAATCGACTCAAAATCTGACACTAGCAAATGAACGCATTTTTAATGTTCCTTTGACACGCATTTCAATTGGTTGCAATGTAATGGTGGATGAGGAATGCCGAAGAAGGATTCAACAAGGCTGTTTTATTTTAACGAAACAAAAGTATCAATTTGTATCAAGTATTTGAACAGCAAGCAACATTTTGTTTCGTTCAAGAAACATTTTACCATTGGAACCTACTTGAACATACTTCGTCATACCTCGACTACTGTCGCATTTCAACAAATTCAAATGTATGTCAACTGAACAAGAAAATGTGTCCATTTCCAAGTGTCATATATTGATTCCACCAGGATAAAAACAGCAAAGTAAGTATACTAATTAAACATAAATTAGTGGAAGAGTGTCAATCTAGGTTACCAAGTATGTGCGATATTCCTGAAACTTTGACTACTCGTCCCGATGTTGACAACATCGGAACAGACTACACAAGGCCGTTATTCGGATCGTAAGACGTAGCACTTAAACAAAATCAACATGTGCTATGTCTTACAGGTAGGACTAGGGTTCGTTACACAGAATATGACTCTTAAATGTACTTTACACCATCAAACTGATATCCAACTTTTTTTTAAAATTTTGACTTGCGGTGGAAATCAAAATATCAAAAAAGGGTAGAGAACAGTTTGTTAGTCTAACCTGTACTGTAGCAATAGGTTGGGTCTGGAATCCGGGCACCTGTTCACATCCGGGCATTTTCAGTGCATGGTTATGCCCGCAGAGGTGAAAACAACCACCATTTTTCTAGAAACTTGAGTAACATGTGGGGGACATTTACACATTTTAAGATATGCCTAAAATTTGCAGTGTTGGTGGGTGCACAAACCATCATATGCAAAAGGAAAAATTAAAATAATTATAAACTTTTCCTAAATTACCAAATACGTTTTTTCTCTCTTGCCAATAACTACATAAATATACAAGTGTCTATTATAGGTACAAATACATGTACGTTTAAAAATAAAGAAATAAACTACAAGTTCTACTATTAACCGTTCAGCTTTTCCGTCGTTTAAATTTTCCCCAAATTATAAATAGTATCGAACCACGCTTATTTCCTCGACACTCCATCGTTCATATTTGCCTTTATAATGCAAACTCAAAACTAAATATATGACACATAGATTGGGTGTATTAGTATGCAAAAAAATACAAGCCAATTATATGTGCCCACCTTAAATTGATTGACTACTCTGATTGTGTGCCATTTCTTTAATCTCTTTAATCATGAGAACGATTACTGTAATTAGCAGGTTTTAATTAAATTCACATACACATAAAAATGGAAAGTTGGTGTATTAAATGACAATGACAATCAGTTTATTTCACAAACCTACTGTATGTTAAATAATAACCTACATTATTTTATTCTCACTGAAGGTCGAAACACTGGCAAGACATATTAGTATCAGCATTTATATATTGATTAGAATTAAAGATTTCTTGCCGCACACTTGATCAAGTGAGCTCTTATCAGTCTGCCTGTCTATATATCTATCTATCTGCCTGTCTGTATATCCGTCCGTCCGTTCATCCATCTGACAAACCAACCAATTAAAAAACTAAACAGCATGCAAAACTTGAAAAGGGTTCTATGGGCTAAAACATTTTGTAAAAGTCAGCCTTAGTCCCACAATTTTCACTGAAGGAAGAAAAGAGATTCTCTAATTATCGCCATGAAAGTTTAACAACATAATATGCTAATTAAAAATTTTATACAGAAGTATTTTGGCGCACATTAAATTCCAGTCAACAGGCAAGCAGGAAAATAAACTGAGATTGCAAGTTTGTCAGGGTCAAAATACAGATTCTTGAGAGTTTGGAGAATCTAAGGTGATGGAGTAGAGTTTTAAAAAAATCTACATTCATTTTATATTGAAATGACTTTTTTGTTTTGCCAATCTTCTTTGCATTTTGTTAATGTACGTTTTACATGTTTATGGAAAGGTAAAAAAAAAAATGAAAGTATTTTTTTTTAATTGTGTAATGACAGTAAATATGGGAATATTTACAGGGTCGTACCTAAAGCATTTCGAAATGAACGCAAGCGTTGACATTTGGGTTCTTGAGTGAGTTTACCCCCTTATTCTGGTGGAGGACGAGGGGTAGGCCTACCAAAATTAGAGGTTGATGGTACAGTTTAGTAAATTATGGATACGGATATTATGCTTCTCTTTTTTTTTCCTGAACAAAAAACAGAAATAATAAACAAAATATAGGTAAACAAAAATGCTGTGCAATATCGAACACAACTAACGCTACTGTACTGTTACTAAACAATTGTTTTCACCTCCACCAAATGGCGGAAAGTAGGTCGCTAAGCTCATGACGTCATGCCGACCCAACCTATATAACAATGTTACAGGTTCAACTCCTAAATTATCTGTGCTGTAAAACTATACTACCTATGTCATTTACCTAAGTCTGCACATTTCCAGTGACAGTGTTGTCAATTTTAAAAATTTTTTAATCACTGTCATGAAATTAGATAAATCAAAATTTGAATTCAAAACTATGACATAAAAATAGCAACTGGGGAAGATTTTTTCATGATTACAGAATATATAAAAATAGAATGTTTTCTGCATAATTTGAGTGTGCAGATTTAAAAAAATGAACCCATCTGGATGATATCTTTTCAAATAAATTCACAGGAAGCATTCAAACACATGTACCATTTTTAATATTGGTCTTTGTCAGTTTTTGAAAATTCCTGACCTCATGTTATTTCAAGCTTAAATTTGCATATTTCTTACATATATTTTATATAGAAATGTTTTGTGAACATTCAGCTTTAAGAATAAATTGACTTGTTCTATGTTCCAGGTAATTCAGAAGCCCCCCCCCCCGTGCCTTTTTATTACACCCCTCCCCAAACATTTTTGCATTAAATACTATATTTTTGAGTCATACACAAGTTGAAATTATATCTTACTTTTAAAATGGAATGTTTTCTGCTTAATTTGAGTGTGCAGATTTCAAAAATGAATCCAAGTGTAATATATCTTTTCAAATAAATTCACAGGAAGCATTCAAACACATGTACTGTCCACCATTTTTAATATTGGTATTTAGTCACTTTTTGAAAATTCTTGACCTCATGTTATTTCAATCTGAAAGTTGCATATTTTTTTCATATGGTTATATATAATTGTGTTGTGAACATTCAGCTTCAAGAATAAATTCACTTTTTTATGTTCTAGGTACTTCTGAAGACTTTATGTGCCTTGTTATCACCCCCCCCCCCAAAACATTTTTGCATGTAATAAAATAATCACGAGTCATACCAAGTTGAAATTGTATGTTACTCTTACAACCAATAGTGCATATTCATTAGTGTTCTTATACAGATATACATTAAACTGAAATCACAATTTAGTACATAACAATTGCTATTTTAGAATTTAGTTATCATAAGATATACTTGGTCAGTTTTCATATCTATGAAATAAAACCTATGACAAAAGAAAAAACACAAATGTGTATCAGAGAAAGAAAAGAAACTGACACCGAGTTGGTTCTCAAGAAATATTTGATTATTTGTTTAAATGGAGAAATACTACAGTTTGATTCTCTATTCATTGGCTTATGATGACAACATTCATATTGATATTCACAAAAAATGGCATTAACATTTTAAATGCATGTTTTCATTATTCAAAATTCTGAAAAATTATTTAACTTTGTTTTATTACCTCTTTTCTGTCTCTACTAAACATGAACATTTTCATTTTAATACCAGTGTCTCTGATAATATCTCAGTGATCACAATCACATATATCAATGGTTGTTTTCACAGACGTCACGTTTAAGTACGCAAATACCCACAATTCAAAGCGCGTGCACCTTCTGCCGCCATTTTGAGTCCTTAACAAACTGTTGTCAACATTAGTCATTATGTATATTCAAGAATAATAATCTGATTTAACTATCGATAAGGATATTTACTTCTTCAACACAATACATAGATTATACTTGAAATTATGTGCACTATAGCACAACAATAAAAATAAAGCTGTAAGTTCCCTTGCTTATATCGAAAGACAGAACAGTAAAGTAGAACCGTAATCGTGTATATTATTGATCTCTAAGAAATGCACTTTATGTTGTTGTTTACATAAAAGACAATATTGACGTTTTTAAAAAGTCATTCGTATCATATCCCAAAGCTTGTCATCTTGAAAGAGTATTTCCAGATCATGATTTTCTGGATACAATATCTGTCACGAATTAAAATTTCATAGCATGTATTTTATGCTAGAACTTTTATGTACAAATATTTTTCGCGACAACATGTGTGTGTACCATAGACTATTTGAGAAACCATTTTAATTAGTATATTCAAATATTGTATTTGTGGAGGGGATGGTGGACGTAGGTTTATACTAGATGAAAGCGATAACCGGTCAAAGAAGTTTCATCTATAGTGTATTCAAACGAAACACGTGTCTGACGGAACATGACGTTGTTTCGAATGTCAAAACGATGTTTTCCTCAAATGCTTTTAGAAATATGAAATTATATATAAACAATTCGCTTTTAAACTTTAACGATAATCAAATGCTTGATTTAAGCCCGTGAAAATCGAAAACCATTACATGTTTCTATTTGTTTATGCGTTTGTTTATTGATCGATTTGTTTAGGAAAGAACAACAAATATGGTTGAAATATACATATTTTACTTGAAGAAAACACGTAATAAAGAGTCACGCGATTCGAGCTCGCGAGGTTGACGTTGCACAACGGAATGTGATGTATTTTTATATTCTTACTTACAAATGAAATGTGCCGGCTATTTGGGATAGGGACTCAAAATGGCGGATATGGAAGTACACATGTTTTGTGACGTCACGTGAAAACAACGGATAGTATCACTGAATTAGTGGGCGATACTCCGGTCGAGTCTCTAACATCGAAAATATATTACACAACATACATCGTACAAATATTTTGTAATAAGTTTGGTGTCGTGAATGACAGTACGTCACTATAATCCTATTCCTTGCTATTAACGTCTGCCTTTTATACAATTAAGTTTTCGTGTGTTTTTTAATCCAAATTATGTCGTATTGTTGTAATTGTTTACATTTTGTACGTAAAGAGTTATCGTTCTTGCTGGCATGGGTGACCTATGAAAAAGACGTAATTTGTGGGTTTTCCGTAAATATTCACACATATTTTACCATTATTCTCGTAAAAAGAACTCCAAAGTATTTAAAAAGAAGGCGTAGGTGAGCGTATATGTTCGTTTATTTAGTTTTTCAGCGTTTTGAAAAATTTGGGTTTCGTTTTTTTTTTCTCCCGCTGAATAAGTTGTAGAAATGTCCCAATGTCATATACGCTATTTATATACATTTGACCTTTCAACCATGAATAGATTCGGAAGTAATAATGTCGGGATTTTACATATTAAAGCTGAAAAAGTATCAGGTGTAATGAGGTTGACATTTTGAGATAACTTTAATCTTGATCGCCAGTGCCCTCTAGCGGCGTTCCCTGCTGCTAATAAAATAAAAAAAAATCAATTAAATTCTTTTACTTGTTAAGACAAATGTCATTTTCTGCTCAACTATAAATGGATCGATTCAATAAAAACATAAAATAATATTAGTATACCTTTGATGGCAGACTATGGTATCCTTTAATGTTCCTTCGTGGATTACTTATCTAGATCAACTTGCTTTTCTTTACAAATCACACACAGCGTCTCTCCTAGATTTTGTTGTTTACCTTTCTTCGGAAGTAGTTCTCGTTCAATGCGTCATCATTTTGTGTGTTGCATAAAACGTAGTACGCGCTATGTCAACGACTATCAAATTGTCACGCTACGCACGTATTACAGTTGTGTGTAGATCCGAGACATAGCTAACTAAAACAAAAACAGTGGTTAGGGAAAAATGTACACAAAGCCAAAAGTTAAAATCATATGAACAAAAGCATTATAATAACAAAATCAACATAAGATTAACCCTAGGACTACACTTAAGGCCATGAATGACAAAAGATAACAAAATCACTCAGAAAAGAAAACGATAAATTAACATTAACAAAGAGCATAAAATGATCGTAAGCGAAATCAGTAAACAAATGACCAGTTCGGTAAGGAATATATTGCCAACCAAAACCCAGCTACAAGGGACTAACTTAGAGAATATGAAATCAGTCCACAAGCAGAAGGCAAGAAAAACACAATACTAGAAACAAGTAGAAGAAATAAACTCACGAAAAGAAAGCAACATCACTGCAGTCGAAGTGAGACAAAATGGAAAAGTGGCAGAAATTGCGAAGATTAGAACATAAGAAGGACAAATAATGACTACATATGAAACAAACTCCCACGCCAAAAATGTTATACTAAAGATAAGCAGGAAAATAAGCATCCACTTTTGGAAAATGGGAAACCAGAACGAAATAGCCACACGACATCGTTTTTTTTTTTTTAAAAAAAAATCCTGCAACCCGAACCAACAGAAAATAAAATAAAATTAAAATACAATTAAAAAGAATATCAACGCCCAAACCTGAATACACCCCCTCCCCCGCGACCACGAAAGAAAACACAAGAATATGTAGCACACATCCACAAAACATGTACACGGTGATGAACAATATTATTCAGATGTGAGAAAAGGTAGAGGACAATGTTGAGAGCAAACAATAATAAGAGGATGATGTTTCCCTTGTACGCAGACAATATTCTATTATCAGCAACGTATTGCAACGCTCATGTAACTCAGGTAATGCTTTAGTAACTCTCCATAAGATTTTAGAATTTACGATACAATGAAAATTCAATCGTGACATTGTTGTTATCTAAACATTTTTTGGTACTTCACAGGTGACTAATAGTACTTGTTTGTTTGTTTGTTTCTTGGACAATAATTTTATAATGGCAATATCACCAAAACATTGGACTCTTATTATTCAATAACCGCAAATATATGAGGACCATGTTGATTATATCATTCCCGGCATGTGATGATAATGATAAAAAGGACACGAGTACTACAAATGAATGGATGTGGATAATAATAATAATAATAATAATAATAATAATAATAATAATAATAATAATACTCCTACTACTACTGTTCAACTTCGTTATGTTAGGAACTGAACAGTGACAGCTAATGGGACATCATCATGATTTTATTTACCAGAGACTTAATGACATGGTCGAATGATTTTTATCATAAAAGCTAATACCATATTCTTTCTCACTTTCGTACACTGCCAAGGATATTCTAGACAGGTACTGAACCCGAGACACTTCGATTACGAGTTGTACACCTTAACAGGTGAGCTACCGCAGATCCCAGTTGGCTTTTATTGCATTAGGAGGTTTTAATACGATCCCACAAAATATTGCTGGTTCTAATGATTATAATCCTTTCATCCATCGTCACTTGTTTTACAAAAATAACAAAACTTGTTGCTATTTATCATATTACTGACACCGTCCCCATAACTTAATCTAAATCCACCCAGATAAAAAAAAAAGCATTCAGTAGAACAAAAATACATAATTTGTTGACGTTTTTGATTGAAAACTTTACTTTCTCAATATATTAAGAAGTGTACAACCAGAAGTAAAAAAGAAACAGGAAGGAAGAGCAAATAAAAGTGGAGAAATTTCCTATTTTTACTGATATCCATACAAATATAAAAGTATATATGATGAACATGCAGCGTGAGACCTAAGGTAAGAAAACTGATTTGTTTAAAAATAAACATTGTACCAGATGAATTACCATTACGGTCAACACAAATTGCACCATTGCAACGGATTTGGAAGATTTAATAATTCAGCGAAACGAAAATCAATTTAAGAAAATTAATTAAATTTTATTAACATTCATAAATCTTAATGCGATATCAACGCACACGTAAATAGCATTAGAGGTAAAAACAATATATTTATTAAACAATACATATACCATGCATGTATCTTTCAATAAAATAAAATTATGGTGATGATTATTAATTATGATGTTTTAAATACTGCCAGTGAAAAACCACGTTGGAAATAAAACTTTACTAAGCTAAAATATTATTAGTCACAAAGCTGGAACTATCAATTTGCTCTTTATCAGGATCGATAAACAAATGAGTCTTGTATATTTTCGTCACATGTACGAAACAGTTAAAATTTATATGAAACTGAAACACAACTGTTGTTTCTAAACAGCTTTATTATCAAGCTTCATGGTTGTTAAGAGAATATTCAAAGAATTAATTTTAGACAATGCATCTAAGTACATATACACTCGCATCTAAAAATGACAAATAAGAAGGCATCAGAATTGTTTCCATTAATGTAAGTTTGTGATAAGGATTGGTAACGTAGCTTAACCAATTTGTTTAGTTGTATCACTACGATTTTTGCAGTGAGACATTTCATTTCAATGTATAGTAATGGGGCATCATGCAGCAGACATGTAGCATGATGTATCACCCAATCACATTATCCTGACACCAGGCCGATCAGTCCTAACGCTAACATGCCAATGCTGAGCGCCAAGCGAGGCAGCAGTTAGTACTATTTTTGTAAATCTTTGGTATGACTTGACTGGGGATCAAACCATAAATAAATATTATCGTATAAACATAATTTACAATTTTCTTTTTTAAAATATTTGGCAACAACCCGGCACGACTCAAGAGATAAACAATTTATGGAGCCTCATACAGTTGGATTAGCGATTCAAAGCAATAAAAAAAAATTCTTAATGTTCGTGATTATGTTAAAGACCAACTACAGGAACGTAAGGAATCTCAAGTTTAATTTGCGAAAAGTGTAGAACAACTTTTTATACCTGTCACAAAGGTTCCGGAAAGAGTTACAACGGCTACTGAAGGTCAATTTCCATCAGTAAGACAACCCGCTGAGGACACTGACAAAATAGAAGCGACAACCAATAAAATAAAGAAGATTTTACAAGATCTTCCAACTCAAGTAGCTGATGCTCAACATCCATCCACCGACCTGTCGAGGAAGGAGATGAAACACTAAGTCAAAAAGGAGTTAGTACCTAAGGACAAACCTACGGAGGGAGGTATGCAAGAAATAAAACAACGCTTGAAATTACTGATATAATAATAATAATAATAATAATAATAATAATAATAATAATAATAATAATAATAATAATAATATTGAGGACTTTGTATAGCGCCTAATCTGTAGAAGCTCTAAGCGGTGTAAAACATATATAATGATAATGATAAGACTTTAAAAAAAATAACATTTGGAAAACAAAAAATGCTGAAATATTTATGTACGAAATATTAGATTTTTAAGTTTTTTCTTGCAATCGAAAAGGCGAGTTTTAGGAGCACTCTTGAAAGGGATCACAGGGTTTTGTGTCTAGTTTCGATGGGCAATTCATTCGACATTGTCATTCCACATTGTCGTTTTTATAGTGGGAACAGTGAGTATACGATTGTCAGAAAAGGAGCGTAAGTATCTTGCTGATGTGTACACATGGGTGAGGCGGGTAGGAATGTTGAACTGGAGTCCATCAGTGAAACGTAACACATATTAAAAAAAAGTGTTTGATTCTGGATCAAATGGATAGTCAGTGTAGGGTACAGAGTAGTGGGGAGGTTTGCTCTGATCGTGGTACTCGAAAAATGATCTGAACGGCTGTGTTTGGAACATTTTGAAGTATCTGGAGTAGATATTTAGGCGAACCAGTCAGAATTGAGTTATAATAGTCCAGTCTTGAAAGTACTAATGAACACACAAGTGTTTTAGTGGCATCAACTGAAAAATATTTTCGTATGGAGCTGATGCGTCTCAGCTCAAGATATGCAGCTTTGCATATCTTCCTGACATGTTGGTGCATTGTGGAGGTTTAGAGATTATCTAAAATCAAGCCTTCTAAATCTAGATTTGATCTTGAAAGAAAAACACCTGTCTTAAAAAAGCAAGATCGGTTTGATTCGACGAATAATATGATTAAAATTATTCGAGGCGTCACGAAAGAAGTAATTGACGATGGTGCGAATCATGTGTGGTGAACATTCAACAAATTATACTCAACACCAAAGGTGTTCATAAAATTAACAACGATGTTGTCAATGCTACAATGAACGACCAAAGAGTAGCAACGATTATTAGGAACTTAATGATCAAAGATACATCTTCGAAATTAAATGTATCGTATTAGCCGAAACAGATAATAATAACTGGATTATCGGTGACAAACGTTAACCTGTTCTTGCTAATAAACAATTGCTGTAAGAGTAAAATCTAAAAACCAGAAATGTTGACTGATATTGAGAAATCCGTTTATACAAGACCGTATCCTGTAATTGCAGTTATTCATGGGATATATCCGCTGGATGATAATCTCAACGTTGATGATTTAGCGCCGATCACATTCCTCCCTCCAAGAAAACAAATCGTAGCCCAACGAGTAACGGAACATTTTACAAATGCGATACCTGGAAATGGGTTAACAGATCTACGACGTAAACAGTAGAACTAAATTAGTCAAGGATATAGAGCTACGATTTATGATGTCTAGTTAGTAAAATCACTAACATTTGCAATAATAGTAAAACACATAACACCAGACAGTTTACACGAATGAAACTATTATAAAACAGGAGTAGCTCCAATAAATATCGTTGATCAAAATCATTGACATCAAGTTGGTTACTTATTCCTTATTCCTTATTCCCGATTGAATAAGGAATAAGTAACCAGTTACCGTTTGAATAAGGAATAAGTAACCAGTTACTTATTCCCGATTTAAATTTTTCTGCATGCATTTGGTTACTTATTCTTTATTCACATCCAGTTGGTTTTCATTCTTTATTCACAGTTCCATAATTAATTGGTTATAACTTACTGATTGAAGATTAAAAGTCCTTCATCACATGCATTGGTGTTGGTCTAATCCAGTTAGATAAATAATTGATGTCAGCTATATAAAGCTGACTAGAGACAAATCACCGACTGTGTTGAGGAAAAGGTTAGGATATTAATGGGTGTACATAATTAGTAATTTGAGATAGGATTATTAGTTGTGTTAGATGTTGGTATCTCGTTCTGTTGTGTATGGAGCGATTTATTATTAGTATTTGTGTTCGAAAAGCTTTCTAATGACTCAAGTAAACGTGAAACCACAACAAAAACAAAAACCATACGAGTGTGAAATTGGAGATTTCTCTTATGTGTTCATAATGTGCTTAGAGAAGTCTTCGAGTTTAAAAAGCATTCCGATGACATTGACTGTTGTCTTGAAGTCCGTGGAACTGGGTAAACAAGCACATGGGTAGATGTATGAAACATTCTCAGTGTGAGTCAAATCCAATAATGCTTAGTGTGAATTAACCCGTACTTCAATGATTTCGATTGCACGTTCTGCTGGATATTTTATATTCACGAATCTGTTCCAACATAAGCCAAATTTATTTAATAAATTTGTTTAACCGATTGCCAAACATTGGGGCTACATTAAGGGGGTGGGAGTGGATACAGAACATACGGCACGACAATAATATCTTACTTATACAGGTGGGACACTTCTCTTTAATACGTTTTGACAAGTGACGTTTCACAGACATTTTATCTTTTCGGGCCATTAAAGAAGTCCTGATGAATGTCATCGAGAGGAATCAGCCATAAAAGGGGCAACCTGTGGGGACCGGGTATGAAAAAGATTTGGATCGATTAAATAGATTGTAATTATTGAACACCTAACTACAATACATAGATTTCAACGCCTCTCGGACAATATGCAGTTAGGTATTTCTCCCAAATACAGAAAACGTTTTTTAAAGAATCGTGTAGCCGATATTTTGGAATCCATAGATTAATATAATGTAATAAATTTGGAGAATGCGCATTGTATAGCGCCCCGTTCTTAGCAATTCTTAGACTTGTGTGATTATTGGGGAATAGCGGAGAACTCGCCCCATGGAGAACTCGCCCTGGGAGAACTCGCCCCATGGAGAACTCGCCCTGGGAGAACTCATCCCAGGTGTCAGGAGATGTCGCCCCATAGTGGTTGGAGAAATCGCCCCACTTTGCCTGGAGAAGTCTCCCCAAGGATAATATATACAGAAATAATTCTGAGATTTCGCCACATGGTTGTCAAGGCTTTATTTATTGTTGTTATTCTTGAACTTAGTAACTTATTAAATCTATAATATTTGCAATTATTTTTCAACTTTCCCATTTGATCAACTTCGCTTCTGTACTTAACAAAGCATAAGTGTTTTCTATCCCTTTCGCTCTGCTCTTCAAATCATTAGATGCGTTTTATTTGGGAAAAAAGAGAGGATGTAAGCATGATGGTATGTCTGCAGTTTTAGATATAAAATGGTTCCAACATAATAACCTGAGCCATCCTGAGATGACGTTATGACACTGACTTTTATAACCCGAAATTGACTGAATTGGCTCTGTCCGTCAATAAGTCAAAGTGTTATGTTATTTATCTCTCTAACTGAACTATTTAATATGATTTTTCATTGAGATTTGCTAACCATTAACAAATTATACTTGAACTCAATAAACAAAAACATTATTGATGCTTACTCAAGAAATGCGGTCGCTATCGAGTTAATCATCATGGCTAATGCGCAGAATTCGGAAAGATCAGTCCTACTACATCATTTAGTTTATTTCTTCTTTTTTGTCGGTGTTCGTAATTTTATTATTTCTCAATAATAACAAACTTTTTCAAGTTAAAAGAGAAGTTTACAAAATATTTTACTACTAAATTACCGATGAAATAATAAACAAGATTACGCTATTTATTAATATATAATAACACCGGGATTACGCGTACTACACCCAAATTAACTAATGAGGCACAAATCAATGACGCTGACACGTTAACTCATTATATACGTTTCTTTCCTTAATGCATACATTTTTGCTGTATCAATATACGTCTATCATTCCAAAAAGGTCATGATACATAGGTAACACTTTTTATGCACGGCAATTTTGTTATTGTTGTAAAACAAGGGGTTTTGTGAGTAAAAGAGGCGCTCAAAATTTACTTGTACATTTTATTATAAAAAATACAACCCAATAAATGGTTATTATTGATGCATACCATTTTTTAAGTGCCATATCTTGTGATCTTCATTGGTTAAAACACTGGCATGACAGACAATTCACTTAGAGAGTTATTATTGGTGTTAAACTGTGTTGAAATATTAGATGAAAACTGCGGATCTCTATAATTTTATATATTAAAGCGATGATTATTCAAAGTAGTTTCTCTTATATGTGCACATCCAGAGCGCCAGTGTATGTTAACATTTAGATGACAAAAAATGTTCTTTTTTCTTTTTCTTTTCTGTCTGTTTAGTACTAATACAAACAATCTTGCAAATTCTTGGGTATTTTTAAAGCGATAATTGATTTATTTTTGTAAAGTGTTTTTACAATGGTAAATAGATAAAAAAAAATGATAAATTTAGGAGACTAAAATTTATTAATTATACGACGTACATTAGATAGTGAAGGATTCGATTGTATTCTGAAAGGATTTACATCTCAGTCTCTATTGTACATACTGCTTTGTTTAAAGTCCAATGTTGAATAATATTACTGGCTATGTTCAGCGCAGAATCAATGATATCTGTAGGATAATTTCTGTTTTGTAAATTTATTCAACGAATTTTGTAATTGTAATCTGAAATGATACGTCGGTATATTTTCGACTGGCTATGTGCTATACCGTTTTTACATGACATGCGATGACACGAAGATTATTCCACATATTGGTGGATATTAGTTTCCTTGATATGAATATTTGTAGAGATAGTGTTATCACTATATTTTAAAATTACATTACATTTGAAAATGAATCATGCGTACTAGATGCAGCATTAGTAAATTTAATTGTCGGGTGAACATGATTTAGGCGATTAATACAATTTTACAGTTCTTCCAACTGCATGCGGAAATTTGGTATATAGTGTTGGTACAACTAATAATATCAGGATTGAAATTAACAGTTAGCTGTGGAATAGACTTCAACTTTTTAATGAAAGATGTTGTATCTTTAATATACGATTTCATTATGAGTTTTAGGTAATATGTAGAACTTAGGTGTAAGCATGCTAGAGGGAAAATATCAAATTCCTCAAAAACAGATTTTTTTGTAGCCATCTCATTATTGCATCTTGAATTTTTTTAATTTAATTTATATTGACGGATCTTTGCCAATATGTCTGTAGTAGTTTTCATCATTTAATTGACGTTCAACTTATTTAAAATAATCTTCTTGATTCATATTAATGATAGTGTTTGACTAATCATCCTTTTTAATCGCTATAAAATCGACATTTATTAGATTATATAAAGACTAAATTTCGTCTTAGAAATATTACTGTGATATTGCTTTTATGATTACCAGTTAATATCTCTATTTCTGTGATCGCATATAAATAAAAATCTAAAAATGAATCACGTAAAAGATATTTTAATTTTGCTTTAAAAAGGTTATCTGGGTTTGGGGGCGACTTCTCCAGACGAAGTGGAGCGACTTCTCCAACCACTCTCAGGGCGACTTCTCCAGATACATTGGGACGAGTTCTCCCAGGTCGAGTTCTCCATGGGGCGAGTTCTCCCAGGGCGAGTTCTCCATGGGGCGAGTTCTCTGCATACCATTATTGGGATTATGCGCCATGAAAATATTCCTAGCGCGAAATAATTCATCAATTACTAGGAGCAAACGTCACAGAGTCGAGTGTAAGTAAGTCAGAATCATGCAATGGTTCGCTACTACTGAATTTAGGTTCATTCCGAATGACTGTCCCTGTTGTTGTAACATAGTCCATATTAAAAACAATTGGGGTAAAATAGAAGTGTGGCTGAGATGGCAATATATATTGTAGAAAACAAGAAAATTACACAATGAAATCAATAAGTAGGGACTTTGTAGATACCGTTTGTGTGTCCATAGTGGAAAATAGGAGTAGTTATATGAGAGTAATACGCCGGTAAAAGGAAACATTAACTGGCCTAGGGTGGCGGATTAACCATGCCAATGTTACTAAACGGAATCAATTGTTTGTACTCATGGGAACCTAACTTAGAGAATTTTGATTTCAACGCCTCTTACACGGTTTTGAGAAAAGACCCATTTCTAACAGTAGAGAAAGTTTTAAGAAAATTCGTCGAGCTGATTTCGAGAAACCTGCAACTAAAGAAAGGACCTCCAGCAGATCACGTGCCGTTAGATTATATACATGTATATATGTATATTGTCCATTGCGTCCCCTCTGTATACTCTTGACATGAATGATATTTTATCTCTAGGAAATAAGGTCCACCTACGAAAGAAGTCCTGACGAATTTCGTGGATACGAAACAGCCAAAAAAGGGGTGCCTTGGGGGGGGGGGGGTATGACAAGTCATGCCAATGTTACTAAACGGTATCAATTGTTTGTACTCATGGGAACCTAACTTAGAGAATTTTGATTTCAACGCCTCTTACACGGTTTTGAGAAAAGACCCATTTCTAACAGTAGAGAAAGTTTTAAGAAAATTCGTCGAGCTGATTTCGAGAAACCTGCAACTAAAGAAAGGACCTCCAGCAGATCACGTGCCGTTAGATTATATACATGTATATATGTATATTGTCCATTGCGTCCCCTCTGTATACTCTTGACATGAATGATATTTTATCTCTAGGAAATAGGGTCCACCTACGAAAGAAGTCCTGACGAATTTCGTGGATACGAAACAGCCAAAAAAGGGGTGCCTTGGGGGGGGGGGGGGTATGACAAGTCATGCCAATGTTACTAAACGGTATCAATTGTTTGTACTCATGGGAACCTAACTTAGAGAATTTTGATTTCAACGCCTCTTACACGGTTTTGAGAAAAGACCCATTTCTAACAGTAGAGAAAGTTTTAAGAAAATTCGTCGAGCTGATTTCGAGAAACCTGCAACTAAAGAAAGGACCTCCAGCAGATCACGTGCCGTTAGATTATATACATGTATATATGTATATTGTCCATTGCGTCCCCTCTGTATACTCTTGACATGAATGATATTTTATCTCTAGGAAATAGGGTCCACCTACGAAAGAAGTCCTGACGAATTTCGTGGATACGAAACAGCCAAAAAAGGGGTGCCTTGGGGGGGGGGGGGGTATGACAAGTCATGCCAATGTTACTAAACGGAATCAATTGTTTGTACTCATGGGAACCTAACTTAGAGAATTTTGATTTCAACGCCTCTTACACGGTTTCGAGAAAAGACCCATTTCTAACAGTAGAGAAAGTTTTAAGAAAATTCGTCGAGCCGATTTCGAGAAACCTGCAACTAAAGAAAGGACCTCCAGCAGATCACGTGCCGTTAGATTATATACATGTATATATGTATATGGTCCATTGCGTCCCCTCTGTATACTCTTGACATGAATGATATTTTATCTCTAGGAAATAGGGTCCACCTACGAAAGAAGTCCTGACGAATTTCGTGGATACGAAACAGCCAAAAAAGGGGTGCCTTGGGGGGGGGGGGGGGTATGACAAGTCATGCCAATGTTACTAAACGGTATCAATTGTTTGTACTCATGGGAACCTAACTTAGTGAATTTTGATTTCAACGCCTCTTACACGGTTTTGAGAAAAGACCCATTTCTAACAGTAGAGAAAGTTTTAAGAAAATTCGTCGAGCTGATTTCGAGAAACCTGCAACTAAAGAAAGGACCTCCAGCAGATCACGTGCCGTTAGATTATATACATGTATATATGTATATTGTCCATTGCGTCCCCTCTGTATACTCTTGACATGAATGATATTTTATCTCTAGGAAATAGGGTCCACCTACGAAAGAAGTCCTGACGAATTTCGTGGATACGAAACAGCCAAAAAAGGGGTGCCTTGGGGGGGGGGGGGTATGACAAGTCATGCCAATGTTACTAAACGGTATCAATTGTTTGTACTCATGGGAACCTAACTTAGAGAATTTTGATTTCAACGCCTCTTACACGGTTTTGAGAAAAGACCCATTTCTAACAGTAGAGAAAGTTTTAAGAAAATTCGTCGAGCTGATTTCGAGAAACCTGCAACTAAAGAAAGGACCTCCAGCAGATCACGTGCCGTTAGATTATATACATGTATATATGTATATTGTCCATTGCGTCCCCTCTGTATACTCTTGACATGAATGATATTTTATCTCTAGGAAATAGGGTCCACCTACGAAAGAAGTCCTGACGAATTTCGTGGATACGAAACAGCCAAAAAAGGTGTGCCTTGGGGGGGGGGGGGGGTATGACAAGTCATGCCAATGTTACTAAACGGAATCAATTGTTTGTACTCATGGGAACCTAACTTAGAGAATTTTGATTTCAACGCCTCTTACACGGTTTTGAGAAAAGACCCATTTCTAACAGTAGAGAAAGTTTTAAGAAAATTCGTCGAGCCGATTTCGAGAAACCTGCAACTAAAGAAAGGACCTCCAGCAGATCACGTGCCGTTAGATTATATACATGTATATATGTATATGGTCCATTGCGTCCCATCTGTATACTCTTGACATGAATGATATTTTATCTCTAGGAAATAGGGTCCACCTACGAAAGAAGTCCTGACGAATTTCGTGGATACGAAACAGCCAAAAAAGGGGTGCCTTGGGGGGGGGGGGGGATGACAAGTCATGCCAATGTTACTAAACGGTATCAATTGTTTGTACTCATGGGAACCTAACTTAGAGAATTTTGATTTCAACGCCTCTTACACGGTTTTGAGAAAAGACCCATTTCTAACAGTAGAGAAAGTTTTAAGAAAATTCGTCGAGCTGATTTCGAGAAACCTGCAACTAAAGAAAGGACCTCCAGCAGATCACGTGCCGTTAGATTATATACATGTATATATGTATATTGTCCATTGCGTCCCCTCTGTATACTCTTGACATGAATGATATTTTATCTCTAGGAAATAGGGTCCACCTACGAAAGAAGTCCTGACGAATTTCGTGGATACGAAACAGCCAAAAAAGGGGTGCCTTGGGGGGGGGGGGGGTATGACAAGTCATGCCAATGTTACTAAACGGTATCAATTGCTTGTACTCATGGGAACCTAACTTAGAGAATTTTGATTTCAACGCCTCTTACACGGTTTTGAGAAAAGACCCATTTCTAACAGTAGAGAAAGTTTTAAGAAAATTCGTCGAGCTGATTTCGAGAAACCTGCAACTAAAGAAAGGACCTCCAGCAGATCACGTGCCGTTAGATTATATACATGTATATATGTATATTGTCCATTGCGTCCCCTCTGTATACTCTTGACATGAATGATATTTTATCTCTAGGAAATAGGGTCCACCTACGAAAGAAGTCCTGACGAATTTCGTGGATACGAAACAGCCAAAAAAGGGGTGCCTTGGGGGGGCGGGTATGACAAGTCATGCCAATGTTACTAAACGGAATCAATTGTTTGTACTCATGGGAACCTAACTTAGAGAATTTTGATTTCAACGCCTCTTACACGGTTTTGAGAAAAGACCCATTTCTAACAGTAGAGAAAGTTTTAAGAAAATTCGTTGAGCTGATTTCGAGAAACCTGCAACTAAAGAAAGGACCTCCAGCAGATCACGTGCCGTTAGATTATATACATGTATATATGTATATTGTCCATTGCGTCCCCTCTGTATACTCTTGACATGAATGATATTTTATCTCTAGGAAATAGGGTCCACCTACGAAAGAAGTCCTGACGAATTTCGTGGATACGAAACAGCCAAAAAAGGGGTGCCTTGGGGGGGCGGGTATGACAAGTCATGCCAATGTTACTAAACGGAATCAATTGTTTGTACTCATGGGAACCTAACTTAGAGAATTTTGATTTCAACGCCTCTTACACGGTTTTGAGAAAAGACCCATTTCTAACAGTAGAGAAAGTTTTAAGAAAATTCGTCGAGCCGATTTCGAGAAACCTGCAACTAAAGAAAGGACCTCCAGCAGATCACGTGCCGTTAGATTATATACATGTATATATGTATATGGTCCATTGCGTCCCCTCTGTATACTCTTGACATGAATGATATTTTATCTCTAGGAAATAGGGTCCACCTACGAAAGAAGTCCTGACGAATTTCGTGGGTACGAAACAGCCAAAAAAGGGGTTCCTTGGGGGGGGGGTATGACAAGTCATGCCAATGTTACTAAACGGTATCAATTGTTTGTACTCATGGGAACCTAACTTAGAGAATTTTGATTTCAACGCCTCTTACACGGTTTTGAGAAAAGACCCATTTCTAACAGTAGAGAAAGTTTTAAGAAAATTCGTCGAGCTGATTTCGAGAAACCTGCAACTAAAGAAAGGACCTCCAGCAGATCACGTGCCGTTAGATTATATACATGTATATATGTATATTGTCCATTGCGTCCCCTCTGTATACTCTTGACATGAATGATATTTTATCTCTAGGAAATAGGGTCCACCTACGAAAGAAGTCCTGACGAATTTCGTGGATACGAAACAGCCAAAAAAGGGGTGCCTTGGGGGGGGCGGGTATGACAAGTCATGCCAATGTTACTAAACGGAATCAATTGTTTGTACTCATGGGAACCTAACTTAGAGAATTTTGATTTCAACGCCTCTTACACGGTTTTGAGAAAAGACCCATTTCTAACAGTAGAGAAAGTTTTAAGAAAATTCGTCGAGCCGATTTCGAGAAACCTGCAACTAAAGAAAGGACCTCCAGCAGATCACGTGCCGTTAGATTATATACATGTATATATGTATATGGTCCATTGCGTCCCCTCTGTATACTCTTGACATGAATGATATTTTATCTCTAGGAAATATGGGTCCACCTACGAAAGAAGTCCTGACGAATTTCGTGGATACGAAACAGCCAAAAAAGGGGTGCCTTGGGGTGGCGGGTATGACAAGTCATGCCAATGTTACTAAAACGAATCAATTGTTTGTACTCATGGGAACCTAACTTAGAGAATTTTGATTTCAACGCCTCTTACACGGTTTTGAGAAAAGACCCATTTCTAACAGTAGAGAAAGTTTAAGAACATTCGTCGGCCGATTTCGAGAAACCTGCAACTAAAGAAAGGACCTCCAGCAGATCACGTGCCGTTAGATTATATACATGTATATATGCATATGGTCCATTGCGTCCCCCTCTGTATACTCTTGACATGAATGATATTTTATCTCTAGGAAATAGGGGTCCACCTACGAAAGAAGTCCTGACGAATTTCGTGGATACGAAACAGCCAAAAAAGGGGGTGCCTTGGGGGGGGGGGTATGACAAGTCATGCCAATGTTACTAAACGGTATCAATTGTTTGTACTCATGGGAACCTAACTTAGAGAATTTTGATTTCAACGCCTCTTACACGGTTTTGAGAAAAGACCCATTTCTAACAGTAGAGAAAGTTTTAAGAAAATTCGTCGAGCTGATTTCGAGAAACCTGCAACTAAAGAAAGGACCTCCAGCAGATCACGTGCCGTTAGATTATATACATGTATATATGTATATTGTCCATTGCGTCCCCTCTGTATACTCTTGACATGAATGATATTTTATCTCTAGGAAATAGGGTCCACCTACGAAAGAAGTCCTGACGAATTTCGTGGATACGAAACAGCCAAAAAAGGGGTGCCTTGGGTGGGGAGGGGGTATGACAAGTCATGCCAATGTTACTAAACGGAATCAATTGTTTGTACTCATGGGAACCTAACTTAGAGAATTTTGATTTCAACGCCTCTTACACGGTTTTGAGAAAAGACCCATTTCTAACAGTAGAGACAGTGTAAGAGGCGTTGAAATCAAAATTCTCTAAGTAGGGTTACCATGGGAACAATCTATTCATACCGTTTAGTAACATTAACATGGTTTGTCATACCCCCCCCCAAAGGCGCCCCTTTTTTTGCTGTTTCGTATCCACGAAATTCGTCAGGACTTCTTTCGTAGGTGGACCCTATTTCCTGGAGATAAAATATCATTTATGTCAAGAGTATAAAGAGGGGACGCAATCGACGAATTTTCTTGAATCTTTCTCTACCGTTAGAAATTTATCTTTTTTCGAAACAATGTAAGAGGCGTAGAAATCAAAATTCTCTAAGTAGGGTTACCATGAGTACAAACTATTGATACCTTTTAGTAAGATTGACATGGTTTGTCATACCCCCCCCCCAAGGCGCCCCTTTTTTGGCTGTTTCGCATCCACGAAATTCATCAGGATTTCTTTTGTAGGTGGACCCTATTACCTGGAGATAAAATATCATTTATGTCAAGATTATACAGAGGGGACGTAAAGGACCATATATATGTATATACATGTATATAATCTAACGGCATGTGATCTGCTGGAGGTCCTTGCTTTAGTTGCAGATTTCTCGAAATCGGCTCGACGAATTTTCTTCAAACTTTCTCTACCGTTAGATATGGTTATTTTATCGAGACAGTGTAAGAGGCGTTGAAATCAAAATTCTTTAAGTAGGGTTACCATGGGTACAATCTATTGATACCGTTTAGTAACATTAACATGGTTTGTCATACCCCCCCCCAAAGGCGCCCCTTTTTTGGCTGTTTCGTATCCACGAAATTCGTCAGGACTTCTTTCGTAGGTGGACCCTATTTCCTGGAGATAAAATATCATTTATGTCAAGAGTATAAAGAGGGGACGCAATGGACCATATATATGTATATACATGTATATAATCTAACGGCATGTGATCTGCTGGAGGTCCTTGCTTTAGTTGCAGATTTCTCGAAATCGGCTCGACGAATTTTCATCAAACTTTCTCTACTGTTAGAAATGGGTCTTTTCTCGAGACAGTGTAAGAGGCGTTGAAATCAAAATTCTCTAAGTAGGGTTACCATGAGTACAAACTATTGATACCGTTTAGTAACATTGACATGGTTTGTCATACCCCCTCCCCCAAGGCGCCCCTTTTTTGGTTGTTTCGTATCCACTAAATTCGTCAGGACTTCTTTCGTAGGTGGACCCTATTTCCTGGAGATAAAATATCATTTATGTCAAGAGTATACAGAGGGGACGCAATGGACCATATATATGAATATACATGTATATAATCTAACGGCATGTGATCTGCTGGAGGTCCTTTTTTTAGTTGCAGATTTCTCGAAATCGGCTCGACGAATTTTCATCAAACTTTCTCTACTGTTAGAAATGGGTCTTTTCTCGAGACAGTGTAAGAGGCGTTGAAATCAAAATTCTCTAAGTAGGGTTACCATGGGTACAAACTATTGATACCGTTTAGTAACATTGACATGGTTTGTCATAACACCAACCCCCCAAAGGCGCCCCTTTTTTGGCTGTTTCGTATGCACGAAATTCGTCAGGACTTCTTTCGTAGGTGGACCGTATTTCCTGGAGATAAAATATCATTTATGTCAAGAGTATACAGAGCGGACGCAATGGACCATATATATTTATATACATGTATATAATCTAACGACATGTGATCTGCTGGAGGTCCTTGCTTTAGTTGCAGATTTCTCGAAATCGGGTCGACGAATTTTCTTAAAACTTTCTCTACCGTTAGAAATTTGTCTTTTTTCGAGACAGTATAAGAGGCGTTGAAATCAAAATTCTTTAAGTAGGGTTCCCATGAGTACAAACTATTGATACTGTTTAGAAACATTGACATGGTTTGTCATACCCCCCCCCCCAAGCGCCCCTTTTTTGGCTGTTTCGTATCCACGAAATTCGTCAGGACTTCTTTCGTAGGTGGACCGTATTTCCTGGAGATAAAATATCATTTATGTCAAGAGTATAAAGAGGGGACGCAATGGACCATATATATGTATATACATGTATATAATATAACGGCATGTGATCTGATGGAGGTCCTTGTTTTAGTTGCAGATTTCTCGAAATCGGCTCGACGAAGTTTCTTCAATCTTTCTCTACGGTTAGAAATTTATCTTTTTTCGAAACAATGTAAGAGGCGTAGAAATCAAAATTCTCTAAGTAGGGTTACCATGAGTACAAACTATTGATACCGTTTAGTAACATTGACATGGTTTGTCATACCCCCCCCCCCCCAAGGCGGCCCCTTTTTTGGCTGTTTCGTATCCACGAGATTCGTCAGGACTTCTTTCGTAGGTGGACCCTATTTCCTGGAGATAAAATATCATTTATGTCAAGAGTATACATAGGGGACGCAATGGACCATATATATGAATATACATGTATATAATCTAACTGCATGTGATCTGCTGGAGGTCCTTTTTTTAGTTGCAGATTTCTCGAAATCGGCTCGACGAATTTTCATCAAACTTTCTCTACTGTTAGAAAGGTTTTTTTTCTCGAGACAGTGTCAGAGGCGTTGAAATCAAGATTCTTTAACTAGGGTTCCCATGAGTACAAACTATTGATACCGATTAGTAACATTGGCATGGTTTGTCATACCCCCTACACACACCAAGGTGCCCCTTTTTTGGCTGTTTCGTATCCACGAAATTCGTCAGGACTTCTTTCGTAGGTGGACCCTATTTCCTAGAGATGAAATAATCATTCATGTCAAGATTATACACAGGGGACGCAATGGACCATATATATGTATATACATGTATATAATCTAACAGCATGTTTTCTGCTGGAGTTCCTTGCTTTAGTTGCAGTTTTCTCGAAATCGGCTAGACGAATTTTCTTAAAACTTTCTCTACTGTTAGAAGTGGGTCTTTGTTCGAAAAAGTGTAAGAGGCGTTGAAATCAAAATTCTCTAAGTAGGGTTCCCATGAGTACAAACTATTGATACCGTTTAGTAACATTGACATGGTTTGTCATACCCCCCCTCCCCCCAAGGCGCTTCTTTTTTGGCTGTTTCGTATCCACGAAATTCGTCAGGACTTCTTTCGTAGGTGCACCCTATTTCCTGGAGATAAAATATCATTTATGTCAAGAGTATACAGAGGGGACGCAATGGACCATATATATGTATATACATGTATATAATCTAACGGCATGTGATCTGCTGAAAGTCCTTTACTTAGTTGCAGATTTCTCGAAATCGGCTCGACGAATTTTGTTCAAACTTTCTCTACTGTTAGAAAGTGTTGTTTTCTCGAGGCAGTGTAAGAGGCGTTGAAATGAAAATTCTCTAAGTAGGGTTACCATGAGTACAAACTATTGATACCGTTTAGTAACATTGACATGGTTTGTCATACCCCCCCCCCAAAGGTGCCCCTTTTTTGGCTGTTTCGTATCCACGAAATTCGTCAGGACTTCTTTCGTAGGTGGACCCTATTTCCTAGAGATGAAATATCATTCATGTCAAGATTATACACAGGGGACGCAATGGACCATATATATGTATATACATGTATATAATCTAACGGCATGTGTTCTGCTGGAGTTCCTTGCTTTAGTTGCAGGTTTCTCGAAATCGGCTAGACGAATTTTCTTAAAACTTTCTCTACTGTTAGAAATGGTTCTTTTCTCGAGATAGTGTAAGAGGGGTTGAAATCAAAATTCTCTAAGTAGGGTTACCATGGGTACAAACTATTGATACCGTTTAGTAACATTGACATGGTTTGTCATAACCCCCCCCCCCCCCCCAAGACGCCCCTTTTTTGGCTGTTTTGTATGCACGAAATTCGTCAGGACTTCTTTCGTAGGTGGACCGTATTTCCTGGAGATAAAATATCATTTATGTCAAGAGTATACAGAGGGGACGCAATGGACCATATATATTTATATACATGTATATAATCTAACGACATGTGATCTGCTGGAGGTCCTTGCTTTAGTTGCAGATTTCTCGAAATCGGCTCGACGAATTTTCTTAAAACTTTCTCTACCGTTAGAAATTTGTCTTTTTTCGAGACAGTATAAGAGGCGTTGAAATCAAAATTCTTTAAGTAGGGTTCCCATGAGTACAAACTATTGATACCGTTTAGTAACATTGACATGGTTTGTCATACCCCCCCCCCCCCCCGCCCCAAGCGCCCCTTGTTTGGCTTTTTTGTATCCACGAAATTCGTCAGAACTTCTTTCGTAGGTGGACCCTATTTCCTGGAGATAAAATATCATTTATGTCAAGTGTATACAGAGGGGACGTAAAGGACCATATATATGTATATACATGTATATAATCTAACAGCATGTGATCTGCTGGAGGTCCTTGCTTTAGTTGCAGATTTCTCGAAATCGGCTCGACGAATTTTCTTCAAACTTTCTCTACCGTTAGATATGGTTCTTTTCTCGAGACAGTATAAGAGGCGTTGAAATCAAAATTCTCTAAGTAGGGTTACCATGGGCACAATCTATTGATACCGTTTAGTAACATTAACATGGTTTGTCATACCCCCCCCAAGGCGCCCCTTTTTTGGCTGTTTCGTATCCACGAAATTCGTCAGGACTTCTTTCGTAGGTGGACCGTATTTCCTGGAGATAAAATATAATTTATGTCAAGAGTATAAAGAGGGGACGCAATGGACCATATATATGTATATACATGTATATAATCTAACGGCACGTGATCTGCTGGAGGTCCTTGCTTTAGTTGCAGATTTTTCGAAATCGGCTCGACGAATTTTCTTCAATCTTTCTCTACCGTTAGAAATTTATCTTTTTTCGAAACAATGTAAGAGGCGTAGAAATTAAAATTCTCTAAGTAGGGTTACCATGAGTACAAACTATTGATACCGTTTAGTAACATTGACATGGTTTGTCATACCCCCCCCCCCCAAGGCGCCTCTTTTTTGGCTGTTTCGTATCCACGAAATTCGTCAGGACTTCTTTCGTAGGTGGACCGTATTTCCTGGAGATAAAATATCATTTATGTCAAGAGTATACAGAGGGGACGCAATGGACCATATATATGTATATACATGTATATAATCTTATATCATGTGATCTGCTGGAGGTCCTTGTTTAGTTGCAGATTTCTCGAAATCGGCTCGACGAATTTTCTTGAAGCTTTTTCTACTGTTAGAAAGTGTTGTTTTTTTTCGAGACAGTGTAAGAGGCGTTGAAATCAAAATTCTCTAAGTAGGGTTACCATGGGTACAAACTATTGATACCGTTTAGTAACATTGACATGGTTTGTCATACCCCCCCCCCCCCAAGGCGCCCCTTTTTTGGCTGTTTCGTATCCACTAAATTCGTCAGGACTTCTTTCGTAGGTGGACCCTATTTCCTGGAGATAAAATGTCATTTATGTCAAGAGTATACAGAGGGGACGCAATGGACCATATATATGTATATACATGTATATAATCTAACGGCATGTGATCAGCTGAGGTCCTTGCTTTAGTTGCAGATTTCTCGAAATCGGCTAGACGAATTTTCTTGAAGCTTTCTCTACTGTTAGAAATGGTTCTTTTCTCGAGACAGTGTAAGAGGCGTTGAAATCAAAATTCTCTAAGTAGGGTTACCATGGGTACAAACTATTGATATAGTTTAGTAACATTGACATGGTTTGTCATACCCCCCCCCCAAGGCGCCCCTCTTTTGGCTGTTTCGTATCCACGAAATTCGTGAGGACTTCTTTCGTAGGTGGACCCTATTTCCTGGAGATAAAATATCATTTATGTCAAGAGTATACAGAGGGGACGCAATGGACCATATATATTTATATACATGTATTTAATCTAACGGCATGTGATATGCTGGAGGTCCTTGCTTTAGTTGCAGATTTCTCGAAATCGGCTCAACGAATTTTCTTCAAACTTTCTCTACCGTTAGAAATTTGTCTTTTTTCGAGACAGTATAAGAGGCGTTGAAATCAAAATTCTTTAAGTAGGGTTCCCATGAGTACTAACTATTGATACCGTTTAGTAACATTGGCATTGTTTGTCATACCCCCACCCCCACCCCCTTTGGCGCCCCTTTTTGGCTGTTCGTGTTCACGAAATTCGTCAGGACTTCTTTCGCTATGCTATGCGCATTCTCCAAATTTATTACATGATATTAATCTATGGATTCCAAAATATCGGCTACACGATTGTTTAAAAAACGTTTTCAATATTTGGGAGGCGTTGAAATCTATATATAGTAGTTAGATGTTCAATAATTAAAATCTATTTAATCGATCCAAATCTTTTTCATATCTGGTTCCCACAGGTTGCCCCTTTTATGGCTGATTCCTCTCGATGACATTCATCAGGACTTCTTTAATGGCCCGAAAAGATAAAATGTCTGTGAAACGTCACTTGTCAAAACGTATTAAAGAGAAGTGGCCCACCTGTATAAGTAAGATATTATTGTCGTGCCGTATGTTCTGTATCCACTCCCACCCCCTTAATGTAGCCCCAATGTTTGGCAATCGGTTAAACAAATTTATTAAATAAATTTGGCTTATGTTGGAATAGATTCATGAATATAAAATATCCAGCAGAACTTGCAATCGAAATCGTTGAAGTACGGGTTAATTCACACTAAGTATTATTGGATTTGACTCACACTGAGAATGTTTCATACACCTACCCGTATGCTTGTTTACCCAGTTCCACGGACTTCAAGACAACAGTCGATGTCATCGGAATGCTTTTTAAACTCGAAGACTTCTCTAAGCACATTATGAACACATAAGAGAAATCTCCAATTTCACACTCGTATGGTTTTTGTTTTTGTTGTGGTTTCACGTTTACTTGAGTCATTAGAAAGCTTTTCGAACACAAATACTAATAATAAATCGCTCCATACACAACAGAACGAGATACCAACATCTAACACAACTAATAATCCTATCTCAAATTACTAATTATGTATACCCATCAATATCCTAACCTCTTCCTCCACACAGTCGGTGATTTGTCTCTATAGTCAGCTTTATATAGCTGACATCAATTATTTATCTAACTGGGTTAGACCAACACCAATGCATGCGATGAAGGAATTTTAATCTTCAATCAGTAAGTTATAACCAATTAATTATGGAACTGTGAATAAAGAATGAAAACCAACTAAATGTGAATAAGGAATAAGTAACCAAATGCATGTAGAAAAAGTTGAATCGGGAATAAGTAACTGGATAAGGAAAACTGTGATCAGTTTTTATGACCTAGCGAAACCCTTTATTGTTAAGTTTTTCTCAAAAGGAAGAAATGAAAAATCACGCGCAGATTTACATCGCAGACTGACAAGATTGAACAATTACTGAATAATTGATTTTACGTTCCGCCAGCTGCTACTGATAATCAAAACGTTCTTAATCCAGAATTACACAGAGTTTATGAAATTAATCAGAATACACCCGAATAAATTTGAAGTGTGCAAAAAATCGTGAGATAATTTTAGAAATTCCTATATAAAAATCTGTTTTGGGATAGGTGGAGACCAAGCGACTTGATAGTTGCAAGTAGAAAGATGGTTCGTGATACACTTCAGTAGATATTATCTCAGTTGCAAGGTGAGACGTGTCTGTAACATTGTTATATCGACCAGCAGATACGCGACGACAGAATATTGACATTGATATACCTGGACCCTTCATATAATCATGAGCGAAAAGAAATCTTGTATAACATCATATTGAGTTAGTTGGTGTCACAGCTGTTGAGGATGCGCCGAAAATGGGATAATCTCCGTGGATGTTAGAATACATAATGACGATCCATTCATTACTATAATTAACCATCTCTGATACAGTTGTGTGGATCATTGATGATCGTATCGAGAGGTCTAACTTAGTTTAACTCACAGTATTTCTAGTCAAACGAATATTGCAGTAGCGGAGGGTTAATATAAATTTCAGAGAAACTGCTGGCACCATTAACTATGTTGTTAGCGATAATATAATAAGACAACGTTACATAGTTGGTAAACAATGTGATAAACAAAAAGCTCGACTTTAATCTTTTCGCTGAATTTATCATGGCTATAAAACAATAAGAAAATAACCTTTGTGCGAGCTGTGACACAATAATGTTGAGGAGCAGCATTCCTAATAATCCAAGACAATTTACCGTAGAGATAATTGATAGTATTCTTGGCGTTATGCTGACTTGTCTTGAATGCAATAACATAGAGGTGCTAGTTAAGTAAAAATGGTGATAATTGTGTATCTTCAGGAATAGTCTGCAGCGAACGAGCAAGAAGCAACATGAATTCACTGAGTACGCTAGCGATGGAATTATCCCATAACAAGCCCTCAATGCTATATTTGGCAATGGGCTGAAGGAGTCAACTAATTGGAGCCTTAGAGCAGCAGGGAAAAGAACTACACTGCTGCTTGTATGGGATAAAGAAGAACAAAAGGAATTAAGAGGGGATTTCAAGTACAGGAAAAACAGAGGTAGACAACGGCGGTGGCGGGAAACCGAGCCGGACCACAGTACACCCACCCCACAACCAGCGGTTCATGAGGAACCGGTCCCCACGACTCCCACAGCGGAATCTACTGTACAGGGGGGGGGGGGTACAATATAGGTACTTCAATTTTTTACGGATACGGAGACGGCGGAGATGGCCACATCACCCGTAATAGAGCCTGTACCAGAACCACCACCACCACCACCACCACCCCCGACAAAGAAAGGAAAAGGGAAGGGGAAAAAGGGGGTGATAAAAACATCAACATCCACCCCCACTCATTCACCAGGCGTGGCAATAAACCTTGACAAAACATTAGAGGAGGCCACCACCCCAAAGGAGAAATGAGAGTCACCGGTGAGGACGGCGAGGATGCCTGACAAAGCAAAGGAAGAATTAATGGAAAAGCTATGTAACGAACTGGGCCTAACATCACTCTTGAAAGACAAGAGAAAAGCAGCCAGCTTCATCTCAGTGGTGACCTACGTGGGGTTCCGTTCGTTACAAACTTCGCCACCAAGGCTCCAGCAATGGTACTTCGCCCTCACAATTCTCACCCGACACTATTATGATGCCTTTGAGGACAGACCTCTACATCACCTATTTGACGCAGCAGCCCATATCGCCTCCCGCCACAGAATTTACTTTCCAAGAATAATACGGGAGGAAGAAAGAACTGCTGCTTTATTGGTGAAGATAGAGGACAAGCGTGGTACTTTTTCTCACGATGAGTACCAGCCCTTTTAAGGGCTAAATTTATTGCCATTTATCTTATTGAGTTCTCATTTGGTACGAGAACTCTATTCGAACAATCTCTATTGAAAAATCTGATATGATTATTTTGAAACACCGCATCAAAATTCACAATCTACTCTAACCTAACAGTGACCCACCTACATATGTCGCATAGACATTTTAGTTTAAAATTTGTTAGGGACTTACAATATGTACACTATGTACTAGAAACATTGGTTTGTTAAGAGTTAGGAAAATTTTACAACTTATTGTTGTAATAGTATTGAATTTGACTCAATTGCACAGGTGGCTGACACATTATTGGTTTTATTTTTTGTCCATTAGTAAAACTGGACTGAATTTGACATAAATATGGCTAGGGGGTTCCAGGGCGTAAACGACATCCATCTACGAAATCGGCTGGCCGACCTCCGGGACCTTTTCCTCCTTTTCCTTGTCCAGAGCCCATCAACATAGCGATATGAGGAAACTGTTTTTCTTCTTGCTATTAATTGGTGCCATTGCACCTCCATTTGTAACGAAATGACCGATTTGTTGATAAGGTTGAGTGTGTGTTGGGTCTATTCCCACTCACCCAGGGTCTTACATTCATGTTATTAGCCACTCTTTAGTGGTATGACATGACGACCAAACTAAATAGCGCACTTTGTGCGTTAAATGCCCGTGGGGATGTGGCACCATTCCTTCCCCACGGGAACCTAACCATCATAAAAATTTGATGGTTAAAACAGTGATCAAATGACCTTTATGGCCGGCATCACTATAATTCAACTTTCATTCATCTTCAGGAATTACTTGTAATCGTTAATGTACAAATCCTTTTTGAGGCGCAGTTGACTAATCTGTATAATGCAAGTCTACCCATGGATGTTTCTACGCTGGAAATTGTATGTGTAGTTAGGCTCAAAAATAGGACCAGTCACTCTGTTTTACTACCTTCAAGTTCACCAGGTTCATATAAATATTTTAGAGTCACATTGCTTAATACTGGTTTTTTAAAAAAAAATCATGTCGTATTGGTATATATTGTTTGTGATTGTGTTGGTAGGTTTGATAGAAATTGCACGAGTAACCTCATTATTTTTGGGGTTATCCAACTTGGTAGTCTTGAAACCCATGCACGAGATCTCATAGTTTTTAAAACTATTTCATTCGCATATTGATATCCAAATAACCGCTGGGCAAGTGTTCGATTAAATCGTTCAACGATTGCCTGATTAGAATTAATTTCGGTAATTCCTCGTTTGATGATAATGTTATGTTTACTCATCAACGACGACATTGCACCTTACAATTCGAGGAAACAACATCAGTTGTTGTTTTAGCCAATAACGGCTCTGCTTCGCGTAACTAATAGTATCTCCTTGCACCGCCAACGACAGCCAGCGGTTATATGTACATTAACTGACGTCGTCCAATTTTGACAGTATTGTTTGTTACAAGATATATCCCCTGATGAACTTCATTTTGAATGCTGACATGATAATGTGCGTTCTCGATTTGTTCAGGTTGTGGTATATAAACTTGCCATATTGCCTGTAGTGCCAACCTAGCTGCGGCGGCATAACTTTAGTATTTGCTGCGAAGGCATGCTTAATAATCGATGCTTTACCGTTCCAGTATCTTTTTGGGCTGTAATAAATTAATAACATTATTTTAGAAATTGGACGACTAATTACCCACTCCAAATAGTTTACCTTTCAGCGTGGATTTTACTAACCAATGAGCTATTGATTCCCTTAAAGATTTTGTTTTGTAGAGTCTAATGCATGAATCAACTTTATATCTGCGATGTGTCTGTAGCAAATATTTACTTTTTTAAGCTACATCATGAACAGGACATGCTTTATCAATTTCATTTATCGAATATTGGCCAGGTCTTGGTGGATCTTGTTCGTCAAGTCGCATGTCAAGTCTGGTTCCAGAACCACATTATTTATATCCTGCAAGATGTTTTTCTCCTGGGGATTTTCCCCGTGGCGTTAATGGTAATTATAGAAATGTAGATGCAGTATCACTGCCCTTATTTTTGTCACGGAGATAAATTTATATTGTTGTTCCATATTCACACACTTGCATGTTACTTCACGCTTTGTATTGTTAGTATTGTTGTTACTCCATTTCTAGAGGTGGGTGATCTACAGTTTAGACAATATAGACCATATTATGTTTTATATTTGTACAAAATGGATGTCACTGATTTCTCAGCGACACGTAAACAATAACCAGTCAAGCATCACCCAGCGCTACCGAATTCTATCTGAGCAATTTATCATAGTTCCATCTGAGTCTGGTTAGACGCAATTATTACTTAATCTAAGAATGAGATTGCTTAAATCGGATAAGTTGTATTTAGTAGCACCATCTGAAGATGATCAAAGATGGTACAATGTACTTACAGATTTTAATGAAAAAGAAACTTATTGAAAGAAGACGGTAAGAATGATATTAATTTTATCACTGATATTGATGAAGCGCCGAGTGAAGATGACCTCGATGGATTTATTAATAATTTAGTAGGATACAACGACGAAACGACGTGATTTATGTTGCTCAGTCATAATCACAAATACCTTAAAGTGACCAGAGATTATCTCAACATTTTAGCTGTATTTAATTCAATGGATACACATACTCTGCGAAATGTGCAGCAGAGACATGGATATAGATAAGGTTAAAAATTGCATCTCACGTGCACAAGCTACCATACAAGGATTCAAAACAAGACATTTACAAGATACCAACATCAAGATAGCATATAGGACTTGATCAAATTTTTGGATGAGGGTCTGATCTAATTCACAGTATCAGGGAGGGCGCGACCACGGATAAGTGTAATGGAAGTTAAATGCGCGTGCATACCTTTTTCAACACACTAAGACAAATATACAGTAAGTGATAATCTAATAAATGTAGAGAACGTTCGGTT
Source organism: Unio pictorum (assembly GCA_030141615.1). Classification (NCBI taxonomy): domain Eukaryota; kingdom Metazoa; phylum Mollusca; class Bivalvia; order Unionida; family Unionidae; genus Unio; species Unio pictorum. Next base: position 3,722,343 of record JARLTB010000166.1, read on the forward strand.
CGTTAGAGATTTTGTTTTGTCAATATTGACAATATATTTTCATTTTCGTAGGAAGACTTAGTTTCTAAAAAAGACCTTCTAACAGTGAAGGGTTCGCCCATCTGCTGCAAGTGAAGCAAAACTACTTCTGTCTATGCGATTATGGTTGAAAGACGAATCAATTTAAGAAATGAATTAAATTAAATTAAATTAAAGTGAATAAACCAGACGAGCATGAGAAATGTTCAGAAATCCGTATTAAGGAAATGAGGATATCACCCATTGCGGAAAATATACGCGTTGAAATGACTGGAATTGTCAATGACACAGACATAGAGGTTTGTTAGATACATATTTTATTGCTTACATGTAAATTGTGCGGCCTGTCGATACGAGGGGTTGTTTACAATTAGAGATTTCTTGTAATTGTGCTGCTTAAAGTTTTCATAGCTTAATAATAGATGTCGATGTAAAACAAAGAAGGACATATTACCAGAGCGATGTCCGTTTTGTCAACTAAACGTCGGCATCGTAACAGCAATCATCAGTACTGAATTGTACTTTGCTTGTTTCATATGGATTATTCCTATCTGATGAGGGTGGTTTTGGGTTAGATTGCTTGATGTCCGTTAAACTTTTATTATGGAACCAGTACTTATTAACCATAAGTTTGCAAATATACTCTTCCATAGATCGTTTGTATTTCTGAGGCAGCCAAGAATGGACTGAGATATTTCAATAATTGTAGGAATGAATGTGAAAGCAGCCATTAAAGAAGCTGAATCCGCCGCATTTTAATATGGATATTATATATAGTCTAAGACGAAATTGTTTTTAGATAAATCAAAACGTTTGGGAGGTCAAATTGGGATTAATTTAATTCCAGATAAGCTGTTGTTCTTGTTCATTGTATGGACCCACGTTGGGAAATGCATGGAGTATCATCTCTTTTGCCTTTATAGGATAAGGAACTAGTAAGAAACGAAATATTTACCCTTGTGTCGGTGATAAAAATTAATTAAAGTATTTTCTTTCGAGTTTATTATACTCGTACGGAACAACATTTTATCTGTACGAGCAGAATGGGAGTGATTTTGACTGCTCGCTTTTTTTTTCGAATGATAGTAACAGTGCAGATAATTTCCTTTTGATAACTTGGACGACCAAGTAAATACGCATACAATTGTTGAGCTTTTATGAGCAGGTCTCGAAATGCAATTAAAGACTGTGATATTGATTATCCTAATCTAAATGATGAGCTTTTTCAGCATGCCAAAATAACATTCAGACTGATTTTGGTTTATATGGGGTGCACTGTAATGGTTTTTTGTACCCACTAATTACTTTAGAGAATGAACTAAATATTAATAACCCAAACGTTCAAAGTGAAATTAACTATATTGTTGATGGTCGAGTTTAGAATAAAACATATTTTGCACCCAACAGAAAAAGCCCATCTCAACAAAACACTTTAAAAGTACATGTCAAAACAATCGTGTAGTTGTGCTATACCTACTATTGAACATACATATGTAATTTGTTTTAGAATGTTATGAATCTTCCTTTAAATGCTGATCATTTAGTTTAGTGTTCTGCTCAAAGATCAATATTGTCTTAAATCTTCGGCGATAAATAAAACTGACAAAAAGAGTGTTACACAGCAGCAGAGGGGGCGATTAAGACAACCTTTAGAGGCGTCTGCTTGTCAAACCAAAGCCTCCTAAAAAAACAGAAGAAATAAAATAGAACTAAGGCTTCTAACTTTCGAGACTCATTTTTGTTGTCGCGCCCCCTCTTCTGCTAGGGTTTCAAAAAATATTTTATCAAGTCCGATTCGATATCTTGATCTAGGATCATGTTAATGTATTGTTTTAAACCCATGAGGTTTGATTTAGCATGACTATAGCAATTTCTAAAAAGATTATAATCCATATCTCCGCCACACCAGGTCCGATGAATAGTTCATGTGTGTGAGTATTAACTCCATTAAGCACAACAAGAATATTACAATTATCCCTGATCACTTTTGGAATTTGTGAATACCGTTGGGTTACATATCGGTCTTTTTATGTCCACCTCTGGAGAATATCTGAGCAGGATTTGATTGGTTATCCATCATCACATCATCATATACGACTAAATTGTTAATAGATCCATCAATGGAATCAACACTCGGTGCCTCATTGATTTCAGTGATAAATTCAATGGCAGCTTCATCTTCATTGAACGATTTCGCGTTCACGTTAAATTCTTTTAACACATCGTAACATCTTTGATCATCTACAGATCGTGTCACTAAATTCAACCTGTCCCATTTTAACCATCTGATTATCCGATTAAGTAACATTTGCGTCTTGCCACTTCCAGAGAGACCTATGATAATCATTCTGATGAAATTTGGTGGCGCAGCAATACGCTTAACAGGTTCTCGTGTTTTTGTTGCGAAAAATGAATTACATCCATGTTATTATAAACAAATTATGGATCCATATTGTGTTAAATGTAGGACACATACTAGCAGAAACGAACAAACAACAACTACAACACAAATAACAGATCAACGTTCACCGGCAAGTGCGCACAGTGTGGTACCAAGAAATTTAAATTTATTTCTGCAAATTAAAAAAAGTAGGTGATATTGCAGCAAAATTGACAAAAATCCCTGGGACTCCATGGGCCAAATACCCAGGAGAAAACAAAATCTTCCAGGATATAATTACTGCGGCCCTGGAACCAGACTCGATATCCGACTTATAGCCAAGACCATCCAAGACCAGGTAAATATCATATAAATTAAATTGATTAGGCTTGTCATGCTTATGATGTTGCTTATAAAAGTATCAATCTGCAACATAGACATATCGCAGATGTGAAATTTTGATTCACGCGTTAAATTATATCACGAATAAATCTTTCATGGAATAATTAGCTAACTGGTTAGTAGGATCTGCGATGAAGGGTAAACTGGTATTAGGTGCTTGTAATTAATATTATTATGGAATCTATTTATTATTCACTAAGAGGATACTAAAGGGGTAAACCAGCAATTAATAAACTCTCCAAAGCAGCAAAAGTCAAAGAAGTTACTGCAGCAGATTGGTTATCAAGACAGTCGATATGGCAGATTTATCTACCACCATCTAAACCAATTAACTTTGCTCATTTTGATGTCATTGTTCCAACTGATGTTTATCGTGCGGATATTGTATTTCTCCCACAAGATACTGTCAAATTGCGGACTCACAAGTATGCGTTAACTGTAGTTGATGTTGCGAGTAGATACAAAGAAGCTGAGCCATTATTGACCAAGGTGGCATCAGAAGTAACTTCTGCGTTTGAACGAATTTATCGACGAGGAACCAGACCACAAGGTGGTCTGCAGTGGCCAAGTCTATTACAGGCTGATCCTGGCAAAGGATTTCAGGGTGCAGTGCTATCATTAATTAAACAACATAATGTCACCATCAGACGAGGATATACTGCAATACACCGCGATCAGGCAATTGTTGAACGATTTAATCGAACACTTGCTGAGCGGTTATTTGGATAACAATACGCGAAGGAATTTATTCAAGACAAGAGATCTCGTGAATGGGTTGCAAGATTACCAAGTGTGATACAATTACCATAGCGATCACTTAACTAGCACCTCTGCGTTTATTACACTCAAGACAGGTCAGCATAACATTTTCACGGGCATGACCACGACTGCTATTTTATCTGTCTGCGGTAAAATTGTGGAGATTTTTTATCTTTAGACCAACACCATAGCATTATATAATTACAACTCACGACCTGATTATTCTGTTTTTGTTTCAGCATCATTATAAATTCCACAAATATATCAAAAACACGATTATTTTTTTGTCGCTCTGTTTATAACCAGCGAGATTTTTTTCTGATTATATCATCGATCACAATTTCACTGTTGGAATTGTCATTAGAATTTGAAATCACTCTACGAAGTTGATTTATTCTTCTAACTGGTGACACTGCAAGATAAACTAATTTCGACAACTCGATGCGATCACCTACGATCCAAACAACTGTATCAGAGATGGTTAACTCTTGAGATGAGTGTATCGTCTTTGCGTATCATTTCTTCCAGGAGATTTATCAGCGCGCAATGCATCTTCGACAACATTGATATCGACCAGAACAATATAATTTAACACAAGAGTCTGTTTTTCTGTTTTCCCAGGAATATCAACTTCAATATTTTGTTTTCGTATATCACCTGGTCTAGAAAAGACTATAACATAACGGCATTGGAAGTGTTAGGAATGTTTCTTTATGCACTTAAAATAATTGTCGCTGAAGTTAGTCTCTGATTTTTTTCTACTTGCCACTATCAAATTGTTTGGACTCCACGTTTTCCAAAAATTATTTAACGAAGTTTCTCTAATTAATTTACGCGTAATTTCGAAATTTGATTTTATCTGATTGTAATATGTTTAATTTCTTGAACTCGCTTAAATCTGGATCAGGCGCTCTATGATCAGTATTAATTTCTTCGTAATAAGCTGCAAATTACTTCAACCAATCATGCGGAGACAAACTGACAAATGGCGGTGTTTGACCATGATCGCCACACATTATCACAGCTGTATTTTTGAGTAACAGCCAATTAAGAAACGTTTGTAATATATCCAACTACACTGTGCATATCTCATCCCAAATAATGATTTGAGGAATATATTTCTCGCCCATTCGATCAGGAGTCCATGCGTCACCCTTATACCGAAAGAAACTGTGATAAATGCAGGAATTAACTCCTCGTTGTTTCATCTCTCTGGCAAGTCTGTGTGTGGGTGTTAGCACAATAATGTCTGACTTATCTCGAAATAATTCGATCACTCGTGTTGTTTTTCCAGAGCCGCCACATCCGTTTAAGTAAACGGTTTTATATCTACATACTGGATTGGATAACGAAGGTGCACTCGATAATTCTTATATGTGATTATTTTTCGGGTAATTATCAGCAACCATAACATCCGCTGATTCAGAATACTCATGCGACATTTCTTCTTTTATTATCCATGAACCCCACGACGCATCATAATTTGTAAAACGAGCCACTGCTTCTTTATACTTGATATCTATATAAAATGAATCCGTGGCGACTCTGACTCTGACCGCGGTGTCAGGAAATCTATATATCATCGACAGCAGGTTTATAGAAACATAAGACAGCATAGATTACCTTATATGTCTATACTGAGGAGATTCGCCATTTTGTAGCTAGCAATTGTACCAAATATTGTTCCATCAGACAAGTAAGAACTTTCTCGATTGACATATATATTTTTAGCTGTCGCATCAGCGTCATCTAGAACTAATCGTGATTAATGCCGCTTGTGATCATATGGGTGAATTTACCAATTATTCTTCTAGCGAGATCGTTAGTGTTTTTATCATTGACTTCTAAGATCTCCTCGGATCATTTAACAATATAGTCTTCGTCGAGATCAGGAAACTGTTCCTTACTTTGATCAAGACAATGAACCATATCAGTATTTTACAATCAATAATAGATCGTAATAACACTGTTGGTGTCCAGTATTTTTCAGCAAAATGTTTACCAAACCAGACAACAAATCGGATGGAGTCCTTTAGCGATTTCCAATGATATTACACGAGCAAATCCAATTAGATCAAATCGGGTAGTGGTCCAGTTTTCGCAACTCATGTCATCTCATGCGTGGGATGTCCAAATCGTTTAAAATGCTCAGAACACTTTCCATACCAGAGGAAACTTACTGGATAACACGTAACCATATCATCCAAAAAAACTTTTTAGAATCATATCTGGTATACCACAAGCCACTGTGTCCATATTCTACATAACTATGGTATATTTCACAGTTATGTTTTACAAATTGATCAAATTGACCTTCTTCTTCTTCTTCAAAACTCTGAAATAACCACACTGACACATAATCGGTTTTACTTAACTCGTAAATAAAATCAAACAAATTCTGTGTAGTATCTCATAATTCTATTCCGTGGAAATATTGTTACTGCGTTAGTCCACGCGTACGCGTTATGATCAATGATATTTATTGGAGCTGCTTTTGATTTAAAAAGTCAAAATGACTTGTATAATACTTCTCCTTTTATCGTCGCTACGGTTATTGGGAATCTTAATATTTTTTCTAGCTCAGCAACATTTTATTATTATTGCACCAGCATCCTTGACTGATAAAGCTCATTTTTTTATCTTGCTACGTCTTAGATCTGTCAAACCGTTTCCACGCATCGCATTTGTAAAATGCTGTTACTTGTTCAGCGACACAATTTATCTTTGACAGTTTCATGAGTTTTAGATTCTCAACACTTGGCTTTTCATTTATTGGTAAATCTCATAGACATCCGCGGTCACAGGATTCGCTAGCTCGTAATACGGTTTGTCAATTCTGGTCAATATTCCTGGTTTGGAACTTTGACTCACAATGGCGGTTTTTTTATGAGCCAAGACAGGGTCGTATTAATCACTAATAATCCAATTTCCCGTTTTTGATATTATAATAAATTCCACTCTGTTAAAATACTTTATATTTTTTAGATCCGCTATTAGATTCGCTGATCGTTTATCATTCATGCAGACATCAACACAACAACAGATTCGAAATGTTGATCAGGAGTGAGATGCGCCATCCTTCCTGAACTCGTTAATAGCATTGTAAATTGTATTACTCATGCTTTTAGCATTCACTAGAACCTTCTTTGGTGCATCTACAAAGATTCAATCGAGATGAAATTAGATATTTTCGAGGCTTTGATTTGATGCAATCTCTCGAATTTCTCCATATAATAATTAAAACAAGTATTTAAATAAAAATATGTTATATAATGAATCATTGTAAATGGCTGATGATAGGATCCATAACCCCTTGTAACATATCCTGCAGAAACTAATTCTGCTGATATCATTGACAGAGTGTGCGACGAGGAAGCTTAGGTCCAAAACCGTGTTTACGATGTGGTGTTAGAATATGAGAAAAAACACAGATATGCCTCCAATGTGGTGGTAAGCGATACAGAGAGCTTAAATGGTATTATGAAAAAAGAAATAACGATGTTGAAAGCGTCCCTGCTAAAGTCAACGATAAAGTTATAAGAACTCCGGAGGATTGTATTACTAGATTCTCAACAATAATAATTAAAACAAATAATGATTCAAATAAATTAATATATTAGATATTAATAAGACACAAATTTCAACCACATCCTACGATCAGGAACTACGAAGCATCACGAGATGGTGTAGTCAGACATATTCGGTTGAAAAGACCAGTAGATACTGTCAGTAATACGGGTTATTTAATGTTCAGTGCTCGAAAACAAAATGCTATCTCTGCCATCGAATTATTTTGAACGTTTCAACCGATTGATCAAGGATGGTAATGTAATTGATAACAATAATGGTATAACAACCGATATTTATATTGTAACCTTCAAGCTTTCACTCAAGGTAAGAATGCCGAACCAGGTCTTACCGGTACTTATAAAACAGTGGGAAAGAGACCTGCCAAATCTATAACAGAGACCGGTCAAGAATTAATATTTCAATCAATGAATGCAGCCGGGAAACATTTCGGTATTAACCCACGCAGGCTACAATATGTTGCAGATAAAATAACCGAATAGGCCTTTTTGAAAAAATACGGATAGAATATTTAGTTTAAATATATACAGTACAAATGACCACAATTCAATTATTGATATGTAATGTTGCCTGTTACCAAAAGTGAGATAACACTGGCGGGGATGTGTGTAACTTTAATAGAGTTTTCTCAGAAACTGCGTAATGGACTTTATTAAGTCGTTATTTTTTAAGAAGAACTGTATTATTTGCAAAGGACCTTAATGACATTATCTCTGCTTGGTTACTTATATATGCTATCTCTGAATTCCCTTGATATGTCTGTTCAGCCGCTAAGGTGGAATGTCAGGCATATCAGATTACTTTCTCGTGTATCTGTTTGTAATTTACATGGTTGGTGGGGTTCATCAAGGGCAGATATCATCGATTGACTCAATTTGTCAGGATTTATGATTTATCTGCGAGTATATATTGCCCCTAGTGGGATTAAGGATGGTTTGACTAAATTTATGGATTAGACATAAAAAACCAGTCGAAATTATCTATCCAGGTTAACTTTTTACTAATTTCCAAAGTATATATTTGTCCCATTAGAACACTCTCCCCCAAGCCGTCACACGGTCTGGTGCTGTTTTGCACCCTGGGAATGATTTCGTGAATCTGTTGAATATAGAGAATGACCTCCGAATGTGTTGTACCGTCCTTAATTAAGGTATACGTATTTATGCACTGTGTCGTCCTACAGTAAATATTGTAAATATATACTGTGCCGTCCTTAATTAAGGTTGTATGTGGTACTGCCCTACTGTAAATATATAATATGCCGTCCTTAACTAAGGTTTACGTATTTACGTACTGTGTCGTCATTTACCAAACCACGCCCTCTTGGACTCGCTAGACTGTTGTTTTGACAGGTTAGGAATTCTCACATGAGGTTTGTGTGAATTGGCGCTGCCCCTGATTCTACCATGATGTTATATGGAATCACATCACAATTAATACTTCCAGTTCAGTACCCATCACATCACAATTAATACTTCCAGTTCAGTACCCATGAATGTAGTTCTAGTCTATTTTTAGAACATTTTTTCCTGTCTCCTTTTGGTGGTGATAGAAGAGTTATATTGATGCATCTTTGGTATGGTTTTAAAGGTAATTGTTCATTCTTGAGAATATGAGCTGAGAGAGTGGTTGTCTGTGTGTATTTTGGCGACAGTGCACATGGAGTAATAAAGCCTTGGTGATGATCCGGAAGTGAAATCAGTGTTCTGTGTACATGCTGCTCTGTTTACAGTGCAGCCACTCAAAAAAATGCCGGTCAATCCTTGACAAGAATTTCACCGTGAAGTCATCTTTGGGGGTATTTTAGATTTTCATATGATTTGTATGGATTGTCACACTGTGGAAAGGTCAGTGCTGAGAAATATATGTAGAGAACATATAGTAAAATTAATTGTGGTGTATGGCCATATGGGACCTTCGAGGCTCACATGGGATTGTGTTGTCCTTAATTAAGGTTCGTTGTTCACCAAAAAGGTAATCTCGGACTCCTAGACTGTTGTATGACAGGTTAGGAGTTCTCATGAGGGTTTGTGTTTCTTGCGTTGTGCCGTCCTTAGAATTAAGTTGATTAAGGTTGTAAATATGTAAATACAATGCTGTACATATGCTTCAAGCAATGCAGTAATTATGCTTCAAAACAAAAAGGGACAGCAATGAGCCCTATTTTTTTCTTTTAAATTTATTATAATGAACTAGGAAAATATCAATGATATAATTTCTGTTATAATAAATTTGAAAAACCAAGGCAAACAATTATCAGATAAACTAGATTGTAATAAAATCCTCTTTAACTTTGAGTATCTACAAAAGCTTTTACTCGAAAATAGGTATGCACTACCGTCTCAGTGTAGATTCATTAAGGAAATACAGCAGGCCCTTGACGCATCGTTAACGAATTAAATAAGTACGTACCTGTGTTTAACGCAGTAGAAAAAATATAAGAGAGGAATTATCAAAGCAATATGAAACGAAAAAAAACACAACATTAATTTACGCTTGAGATAGCTAAAAAACGATTATAAAAAAACGAAAGTAGTAGCCCATTTTTCGATAACCAAATTCTTACCGAAGCGAAAGTAAGTCATAGCACAGAAACATTTTAATTCGGAATTTTTTACTATTTCAAATCATGCACGATAACAAATTTACTGATTTATTTGTGTATTTGATCGCGCCCTCAGAGAGAATGACCTGAAGTCCGTTTTATAATTGTTAGATTCATTGAAATGGTTAATCTGACTCGCTGTCAGTGATAGTTTATTCTGACCACCAGTGATCTGATTGTGTTTAAACGATGTTGTAGTTCCACATGTTTAAGCTGAATCCGATTGCAACGTTTTAATCTAACCAGGATTCAGAGTAACACTAACATGACTATATGACATTTTATTTAATACGCGATTGATATAGATGTGTTACATGTTTTCAACTGGCGCATCAACCACCCTGATTCGTCCACCAACACCTTCGAGTAACATCGTTTTGTCACTGAGTATGACGGCAATTGCTCTGTAATCAAGGATAAGTATGGCTGGAGCAACCGGAAGAGTTACACGAGCTGGAAAGTATATATCAATAATAGACTGTCTGGTTAAATCAAGATGTTCCAGCAAAACGTAATGAATCGAATATAGTTTTAAAAAATCTAATTGTGATATTTGGAGACCAGTATCTATATCCAGATCTCGTCCCATAAATGTCAATAAATATGAGAGTGCTTTTTTGGTTTTTGTCGTACTTAAGTAAAATATCATCAGATTTTCTTGTTGGCCGTTTATCCTTAACGAGACTTCAGAAACACCCAGTTGATCAAATATCATATGACTCCGCTCCTGAAAAATTAATCGCGTAGTATCATGAAGCGAAACAAATATGTCGAGGTGCAGAAACACCCTTCTGCGATGCCATGTGCCATGAAACTATACCGTTAATAGTACTCTGAATACTATATGTCGTCACTGTGAGCCATGATAGCAATAATTTACCACCTGTATCCATAAATGATATTAACTTTTCCTATGCGGTGATCGATGGAGCCATTACTGGCATCCACAGTGAAAGTTTTGTTATATTTACTTTACCATGAGAAACACTATCAGCTCTCCAGATGGCATCATTATAATCACCTTTTCGCACGAGGACTACTGTATGTTTCGCTCCAAAGATAACCTTTCCAACATTTCTACAAAATCCATATAAAGGAGACAACGGAATCGCGCATGAAAAAATCTTAGCACTCCTTGTAACATGGATACACGTGTTGCAAATCCTAGGTTGTAAATGGCTGCATTAACATCATTAATAATATCAAAAAATTATCACCTGGTCTCACATGCTCATCTATGCTGGATCAAGTGCAGTAGCCCGTGTTGCCTTTACTTTAACATACTGAACATGTTCAGCGTGATCAGTACTATCCTTAGCAAACATCATTGATGGACCAGTCGATCTTGTGCAATCATCTAAAAATCTTGCTAAACCAACCTTTGTTGCAGCAACATCAACGTCCTTCTGGATAAATTCAATCTCTCTTCCATCAATCATATATGTAGCACTACTAAACAGCGCCATAACACCGTTCTTGACAAAACCAGTTCTGACATTATCAGCATATGGTGTATTCACTGCAACATTTGTTACAAGTACCTCCTTTACTTCAGTAAATGCTGCAGCGGGTAAGAAATATCTACTTGTATCATGAACTTGAAGTCAATCCTTGATTGACTATTTGGTTGTATTGCGTTATAAGAATAAAACTGATAATCGCGTACCGGCGCGTCTATGTCAAATGCTCGATCAGGTGAAGATTTGATTATTTTATTATATATTTCTCGATCTAAATCACGATCTCAAACCACTTCCTGCTATTAAATTTGCAGTACTATTTACATATGCATCAGTTTGTTGATGACATTCGAGGGCATGGTTTCTGTAGATGGCAAGTTTAATGACAGTGGTTTTCGTCGTCGTTGAATCAAAGAGATTAGTCTTTCTTTAGCTGCAGAAAACGCCTTACTGGCAATATTTCCAATAGCACCAGGAGCTTTTGTACCGATAACACTAATAGCTTTCATCGATAATTGTTTTGCGACTGGTGCTATTTTTTGGCGCCATCCTTGTAAATAACCCTTGAATAACATTGCCAAGACCATCTCCATAAATCGTTGTATAAACGGGTAATCGTGAATTAACTACGGTTGTCATTGTTGGTTTATAATGGTGATAGTGTATTATCATCTTATTTATTATCGTTATATCTAATGTGGTGACAATTAGTCACTGCGATAGCCATCAACGAGTTCATCAATAAATTATTGATATACTCCGATATCCATGACACCACCTTGAAAAATTCGTTGACAGAAATCAGCGGCTTTTGCTTTGCTTTTTTAGGTTTTTCACTAGCTGTTTTAAGTTTTGACAACAATCGTTGTTGCGGTGTGAAAGACTGTTGTTTTTGAGATTAAGAAAATTGCTCAGATGGAAAATATGGAGACGGTGATTGTTGAAACTGTAATCTATATTTATTATCAAGTGTTTTTATTTGTTCAAAAAATATATCAAACTTATAATCATCGCGACTGACTCGTTTTTATTGTAATATATCCGATATGAACATTTAATAAAATTATCATCACTTACGGTTTCATAAACTGATTTTAACATGTTAGATTTATCATACACATCAAATAGTATTTTTGCAGATAAATCAGATTCATTATTATTTTTAATATCTCCAATAACTTCTTCGCGAAACCTTTTAATCAGATCAGTATTATCCTTTCTTATTATAGGTTTAGGTGTAAGATTTTCTTTCACGACAGAGGATGTTGTGCTGCAGTTTGTTTAATATTTGTGTTTCTCCGGTTTTCTCCGTGATTCTTTTCAAGTTCAGGAAGAACACCTTTAATTACGTTTTCTCCTTTCTCTCCATGTATAACTGCTTTAGTGGTTGTTGTAGCGAGCTTAAATAGTTGTTCAGTACCTGTTGCAAAATCAACTCGAGATTCTGGTCGTTGCTGTAATTTTTTGTCTGACAGAATCACGGACGGGTATAACTTTCTTTATTGCAGCAGACGCCTCTAAAGGTTATCCGATTCGTCCCCTCTGCTTAAACAACTTGGATATGTTTCATCTCGACATTTAATGATGGTGTCAAAAGCAAATGAACTTGTATTGGAATAAATTGTGAACTAGAACTTGCACTGTTCACAACGATACCCTAGCCTAGCTTGATGTCCGATTTCCATTGGACAATTATACAATGATCGATACATTTCAAGCATATTTGATGATAACTAAATGCAGATTACTAAAAAATTTAAAAATAAATTTTATACACCCTAGATTGATTTAGGACAAGAATAATTCCAACATGCAATGATATAAAAACAATAGTCTGCAAGGAAATAAAATCAAAATTAAAAGTAACACATAATGCAAATGAAATATATATTACCCTGAATTTATACAGAAATATAAATATGTTCCCATTCAGTTTTCTTTATATTTTTAGTCACGTTAACTTGTGATAAAATTAACGACACATAGTTTACATAAAACAATTAATGTCTATAGAGGTGAATGTGTGTTTGTTATTTTACACATCTTTTTCCTGTACGTGACTGATGTCAATATTATATTCATTCAACATAAAACTACACCTAAATAATATTTGATGTTTGTTATCTTGCCAGTGAAAGTAAAGGGGTCGGGACCACAAAACACAGTAATCGGAGACGAAGCTGAAATAATATACCCTTCAATGTGGAGGAATGCTTTTTTAAATTTTTTTATATGGAAAACTAGCACACAGAATGATGTACATCATTTTTGTTTACTTGAATCAGTACTGCTCCAACCCAACATGACTAACATCATCAGACAAATGATTGACTGACATTTGGAGTTGAAAGAACTGGTGTATTTTATTTCGTATTGTTCAAATTTGCGTCTTTCAAAACTAAAATGCCCTTTCTTCTTGCGATAAAGAGACACAGGGAGTGATAAGGACTGGGTAAAATTTAACAGAAAATTGATTTCTAACTGTTCTGCTAGTTTGAGAGATGGAAGTGCTCGTATTAGGCTGAAATACGTTTTACAAGAAGAATATTCAAAAGAAAAAAGAAACGTCATCAGTTGTACAAGGTGCATTTTGTAATGATGATGAATTTGAATTATAGTGCTGTATCGCCCACTAGGGGAATGTAGCACTGTTTTAAGTTTCCAGCCAAGCTGGATATTAATTTCTCCTGGGGTGAGGAATGGTGCCGCTTCCCCCAGGCATTTATATACTCAAGGAGTACTATTTAATTAGGTCGTCAGGTCGGGGTTGCTATTAAATAACCATCAACCTGAATGGAGGACCATGGGTGAGTGGGAATAGACCCAACACACACTCAACCCTAACAGCCAATTATGTGTGTTAGTGGTGTGAAATGGCATAAGTGGAGGTATTAGAAATTAGTTTCACATCTCCGCCATTTTGGAGTTATCCGAGTTGTGGCAATAAAATAGAGGTATCATTACTTCCAAAGATGTTTTACAGCCCGCAGCATCGTGATTCCGTGATTAATTCAAATCTGGTCCAGTTATTACTAAAGTCAGGAAAATACCAATAATGTGTGAGCCACCTATGCAATTAAATCAAATGAATTAAGTCGTAAAATTTATATAACTATCTTAACTTTGCAATATTTCTAGTACAAAGTGTACATGTATTAAGTCCCTAACAAGATTGAATACTAAGATGTCTATGCGACATAAATAAGTATAATCAGTGTTTGGTAAAAATATCTTGTTAATTTTAAACGGTGTGCAAAAAATTGATCAAGTCAGGTTTTGTGAAATAGATTGTTCGAAGAAGATTCTCGTACCAAATGAGGACCCTGTTAACCAGGCAGTGAAAGCAATCGGATTCTTTTCTGTGTTGCTTTTTCTTGTCTGTTAGAGTAGCCCATAATGTCAGGCTGCCACCTTGTTCTCATGGTGTCCCAGCATATGGTTGTTCCCTCGTACTAGCATTTTCCTTTGTCCTGGGTTCTTTGTAGTTGTTTCTCTCCTGATGTTTTTTCCGGTTTTGGTCAAGCGGTGATGTCCCTTTATCCAAACTTGTTCCCCCCTAATTGGATGAACTCGGTGCTGTTTTGAGTTAATATAATCTACAGCACATACGCCCCAGCCCTTATAATTGCGTTGGGGGTCTATATGTCTAAAGTTAGATAAATTTAATTGCAGCCTGCATTTTGTAATATTTCAATCTTATGCTCACCAACTCTTCAATTGATACGAATCGTCTACGATGTTTGTAATGTTTATGAACCTTTAGAGACGAACACCATTATCAATAAACTACCAAATTTGCAAAAACAAGTTAACTTATGTTTACTAATTATAAACGGAGAAATTAAAGGAAAATAATCCGAGTACTAAAAAGGATGTAACCACAATCTGCGTGTGATAACTTAGCACGACATATAAAGTAAAGCAGTGGCATGGACCTACTTAACAAGTCTATATTTTAAACATTCAACAACAAATATCAGGTACGATCAAATGTCAAGATACGTGTAATAAGCGACTTTTGGCATAAATGAGCACCTTTTAAAATTTTAAATAAACTGGCTATACATTGCACCAATAATACATGTATGTTTCT
Organism: Unio pictorum; assembly: GCA_030141615.1. Classification (NCBI taxonomy): domain Eukaryota; kingdom Metazoa; phylum Mollusca; class Bivalvia; order Unionida; family Unionidae; genus Unio; species Unio pictorum. The sequence goes on from JARLTB010000166.1 coordinate 3,737,648, forward strand.
TCATATCGAACGGAATTAGTTTTATATTAATAACTTGACGGAACAAAAAGTGAATATCGCAATTTGTTTTGTTACCTTCTATAAGTTCTTGACTGCCTAAACAAAATTGTGTAAATCATAGCAAGGAATATGTAGCATCAAAATAGGAAAACAAGTGAGAATCTAAATGTTACGTTATTTTCTAGATAGCAATAAGACATAGTTGATTTTTAATAATTGAGAGAGAGAGAGAGAGAGAGAGAGAGAGAGAGAGAGAGAGGTAATTATCACTTTATACATTTCATATTTACTGACCAATACTTTTTTAATATCATTTTTGTTAGGTCATATCTGCACTGTCACCTGTCGTCCTTTCAATTAACAAGCTTTACAGACGGTTCAATGGTACAAATGAACAAGCAAATTCAATGATGTATTGTTCTCATAAAAGGAGTCATTAATCATTACAAACATCATTGAAATCAATGTTCATTTCATTGTAACACATACTAACTGATATACAAGACTGAATTGAATCTTATGGTATGCCTCATAACATATACATGTTTAATACATATAACTCCCCTATAAAAGGAGACTAGTGTAAATAGTATATGCAGTAAGGAACAAACATGTGCACGAATTGTGTGTGCGTTAATACAAAATTATATTGGTATGTTGACCTCATTTAAATGTCTTCAAAGTTTTCTAAGTATGGCACACTTAACGAAAAGATGCACACTGAATTACAAGTTCAGGATACAAGTTTATATTTTTATCCACTGTGGCATTTATTGAGGTCGAGGTAGAGAATAAAAAGCAGATGATACATCATACGGAACTGGTGACCCTGTTTGTTTAGTTACCAATAATTTCATAGCGTTATGTAACAGCGCTATGTACACGATAGGCTTAAAGAATGTTGTTTCTTGTTTAAAAATTACGTTGTCGCCAGGACTATGTTTGATTTTCGGCGACAAGGTAATTATTATACGAGATCGGCCTGGACAGCAATGATCATTGCAACTGATCCTTCAAAATGTAGAAATGTAACAATGAATGCAGCTAGATCTGAAATTGTATCAATAAATGAAAATTTCAACTTAGGATTTACCGCACGCCGAAGATTGCTAGGCAATTCCAAATTCTAATATTTATGTATTTTGCAGAAATGTTAGAAAAGTTATACTCGGCGCGAAAGACACCGTGATACTTGTTAGAAAAGCCACTGACAATGATGCAATCTGTCGACCCAACACAGTTGATGCCTGGAAAGTAATACAAACAAAAAATATCGCTTTGGATGCCAGTAATGACTTCATGGATCGTATATCTTGTATGAACTCGGTTGGTAAATCACTGTTATCATTGCTGACAATGACCAGATATAGTATTCAGGGTAATGCTGCTTGGTTATTCATATGGCATATATCATCACATTAGATTTATCAAGGACATTTCTCATTGATATACAATTCCAAGCTCGTGTAGCCCTACTACCCGCTGATGGCTAACAAAAGAAAACAGTCTCGTCTTCATATATTATAGTGCTTATGACACTTTTCACACCTGAAATTTACTATCCTGTATCTTACAAAATATATAATAAAGTGATTTTAACAGTTTCGCGACCTAAAATCTACCATGATGCGTCTTGGAAAGCTATCATAACTAATAGATATTATAGTGATTATGATACGTTCCCCACTTGCAATTTACTGTGTTATTCTGCTTTACCTAGCATAAATCATATATATTATGGTGATTTTGATACTTTCGCTACCTGAAATGTACAGTTACATCGTAAAAACTATACAAAATGATATTGATTTTGATACATTCTCCACCAAAAATGTATTGTTCCGTAACGCTTGTTTCTCTACAGGAGATAGCTTAGCTTGACAGTCCTCTATCTAATCACAAATGGAAAGATTTTCTTTTGTTTATGCTATTGCAAAAACGTCTCTTTAGTAATATTGTCTGCGACACGTGGAGGCAGCACGAGTTAATATGATGAGGTCTGCCAGCAGCATACATCGATATAGATATTATTTCTTCACCCCTCGTTGTATTTACAGACCTACTCTCCGTTCTTCAAAACTCGTTATACAATTTTTCCACATGTAGAATTATGACTGCGTGGTAATTCGTAAGTGGAGAAATTAATTATCGATTTTTTACCATCAATATGAACGAAGACAAAACCCTTTTTGACTGGTACGTTGAAAGATTCGAAAACAAATCTTTAACTAAGATAAATATTATTCCCCCTGCAATACATCTGAGATAACTATAATTATTGACATTTTCGACTGTTTATTTCTAGTCGACAGTGTCTAATGAAACAATTATTGAATGCTTCATCATTTTCAAGCATGGGATATCTTAAACATTATTTTTCCTCAAGAAATGTATTAATATATAATAGTTTCTAAAATTATCTCACGATTGATTGCAAACTTACTTTTATTCGATTGTTGCCAGATTAATTTTTTAAACTCTGTGCAAGTCTGGATCAAGCGCTTTATGATCACCAGTTATATCCTCATAATAATTTATACACGTTTTGAGGCATTGGTGCGGAGAAAAGCCAATAAAACGTTGTGGTTTGCTATGAGTTCCACACATGATCGCAGCTCGTTCATGAACAATAACCAATCGAAAAATATTTTGTGTACATCTTTCTATATTGTGAATACTTCATCCCAAATGATGATTATTGGAACATATTTATCAGACATTGGTTTAGGACACCATGCGTCTCCTTTCTCCTTTCCATCGGAGTACATTATAAGTACATGATTTTATTCCTCGATCACTTCTGTTTCTCTAATACAGTTGTTTCGAACGTTGATGATATTATCGATTGGTTAGATTTAGTGTATTTTGAAGTGTCTCGAGTCAGAGCAATATCTCAGATGCAGCATTATTAACGATGTTTTTAGAGACGAAATAATAAGACAAAATTACTTAGCTGTAAACAATGTGATAAACAAATAAACGCAACTTGATATTGTCGCTGAAATTATCATGACTATAAAACAACAACAGAATAATCATTGTGTCAGCTGTAACACAATAATGTTGTGGAGCTGTATTCTTAATAATCAAATACAATTTACCGTAGAGAGAGAGAGAGAGAGAGAGAGAGAGAGAGAGAGAGAGAGAGAGAGAGAGAGAGAGAGAGAGAGAGATTCGATAGTATTCTTGGTCACACGCGCCAAAATATTATGATCTGGCTCCATAACCACATTATTTATATCCTGCAAGATCTTTTTCTCCTGGGGATTTTCCCCGAGGGGTTAATGGTAATTATTGGAATATAGATGCAGAATCACTACCCTTATTATTGTCACGGAGATAGATTGATAGTTTTGTACCATATTTCTCAAAAATGCCTGTGACCTCACGCTTTTTATCTTTTGTTAGTATTGTTGTTGCTCCGTTGATCTATATTTTAGACAGTATAGACCATATTATGTTTTATATTTGTAAAACATGGATGTCACTGATTTCACAGCGACACGTAAACAATAACCAGACAAACAACATCCTGTGCTACCGAATGTTTTCGGAAGAAAAAACATAAGTCTATCTGTGTCTGCTTAGACGCAATTATTACGTAATCTCACTAACAATGAGACGGCTCAAATCAGATACTTTGTATTTATTAACACCATCGGAAGATGATCAACGATGCTACAATGTACTTAAAGAGTTTTATGAAAAAGCAAACTTATTGAAATAAGAGAGTAATGATTATGTTAATTTTATAATGTTGGACAAAAAAATCCAGCTCGGATATTTTATCGTTCTAGATATAAACTATTGATGTTATTTATGTTGCTCAGTGATAAACACAAATACCTTAAGTGATCAGAGATTACCATAACCTTTTAGCTGTATTTAATTCAATGGATACACATACTCTGGTGTGGAGGAGACATGCACATAATTCATTTTAAAAACATTTTCTCGCGTGAACAAGCTAACGCACAAGGATTTATAACAATACACTTACATGAGACCGAAATGAGGATAGTATTTAGGGCTTCATAAAATCTTTGGATGAAAGTCTTATCTAATTCACAGTATCAAAGAGGGCGCGACCACAAATATAGGTTTTGGTTTGACATTGTTGACCTCATATTTTCATTTTTGTAGGAGGACTTTGTTTTATAAAAGGGATCGTCTAAAGTCGCGTATCCGCATAAACTGCTGCAAGTGAAGCGAAACCAGTTCTGAATGTCGCTATTGTGGTCGAAAAACGGTTCAATATAGGAAATGAAGGAATTTGAAGCGAACCAACCAGACGAGTATAAGAAATGTTCAAAAACCCATATTAGTGAAATGAAGAAATGTTTGAATATATACGGATTCAAATGACAGTTATTTTCCGCACTGAAATTATCAATGACACAAACAGAGAGGTTTTTTAAATAAATATTGTATTGCTTATATGTATGGCCTGTTGATACAACTTTTCTTAACAATTAACTCTAGGTCATGTAACTGTGCTGATTAAAGATGGCATAGCTCGATACTAGATATAGATATTACAAAAAGAAGGAAATATTACCATAGTGATATCCGTTTTGTCAACTAAACGTCGGCATTGCAGCAGCAATCATCAGTACTGAATAGTACTTTCCTTTTTTCAGATGGATTACCCCTATCTGATGAGTTTGGTTTTGCATTAAGTATCATCATTTTTGTATTTATAGGATTATAATCTGTGAGAAATCTTTTGGCGATGATAAAAATTAAGTAAAGTATGTACCTCAATAATAAACTCAATAGTAAAATATTTCACTAAACTGTGGTTTGGAAATAGAATCTTAAACCTCAATAATAAACTATGTCCCTAAACTGAGGTTTGTTAAATAAGTCTTGATACACTTTTGAATAGCCGAAAAATTAAGTTTATATAATCAAATCAATTACCAATTTGAAATACTTAAACGTAGCTTGAACAAACGAAATTCAGTTATTATTACTTTGGTAAGCGTTAAGTTAGATTCATGCCATACATTTAAACTAGTCGTTTAATTTGTAGATGTAAGGCTGGCTCTTAACGTAGTTTGTCTAAGATCACTTAGGTACATGTCTCCTTTTAGCACCCTTACAGCAAGTATTTGAATTCAGTCTTCTTAGCAACCAACATTATTTGACATTGAAAGGTAATTTGAGGTCAATCTATTCAAATGGTTTTAAACGAAAAAGTAAGCCATGAAAGGGTGACCCCAATCCTTTGTGCTCATAACAACGCTGTATTCTAGTAACCGACTTTCACGTACAGCGAAATCAAGGCCAATACTATTAAGCTGTCAGATCACAGGTTGGTAGACTATATTGTCTGTATACCAGTTTACAACAAAAGTCAAAATAGAGTGCACACAATGGACGACGTTAGAATAAGATATAATGTGCTTTAATAAATGTTTTAATATCGTCATATGAATGTGCTCTTGAATAATATTCTTGGTGTAAACAATACCGTCTATTTCAGAAGTCCTAGTAATACGAAGTCTTAAATAAAGCTGTGTTCCAGTCGCAATGAACTCCAAATGGAACACGACGAGTGTTTGTAACCTTAGAATTTCGGCAATATCAACAGAATGTTGTTGAATGACATAAGATATTATTCCAAGATATTATTGAATTCTGTACAAATGTTTTAGATATTCAGGCCCAGCATGTTATTTAAAACAATATTTGCAGGGGCGACTGGCTATTCTTTCTTAAAACATCATTATAATGTATGTCCATCTTAGATGCAAAAAACATGCTCGTATAATTGTCAACATTCTTGAAATAAAATACACGTTTGATATATGCAATTATGAAGTGTTCCAGGCATAGCCTTGATTTGAATTAATAATTCGTACTTTGTGAATGAATTAAATAAATAAAATAGTACTTTACCAACGGTCTTGGGTTATGCAACAAGGTCACGAACTCTATACAGTATTTCCATTATTAAGTGTTTAACAATAAACATTACAACGTCAGGTCAGAGATAATGATTTTAACTTTTAAAAATTCAAGTTTGATGAACAATACAACATTACAATAGCATGTAAAGAATACAATTAAACAATCAGAGAACCTAATAAAATAAAATAAAATAAAATATACATAACACTTGAGATATTAACAACTATCTAGAAGAAGGCGAAATATGGCTCTATTATACTTTGATGAATGAGGTTTGCTGTGCATGCAAAGTGGCAATATTTTAGCGCCTTGATATTATGTGCATTTTACTTGTGTAAAAAGATGTTTCTAGATAGGCTATTTATTGAGAAATGATGCTATGTCTTTAGGGTAGACCTGGTGCAATATGATAGCTGAAGGTATTATTCCAATCATTTTGATTCCAGATCTTAGGCAAAGCTTTGCTTCAATTGAAAGATATCTAGACCACCATAAACATGCCTTCAATCATTTGTACTACAAATAGAGCGATGGTGATATACATGCTACTGGCTTTGAGAATGCATCTAGTCAATGATCTTTATGTCGCGAAAGAAGACGGGTACATATGACACATGACACATAGTGTTACAGGATTTTCTTTTTAATAGATTGAACAATAATGACTAGAGTTTAATGAATGTTGCAGGAACCTGTGCCGGCAGAAAAACAAGGCATTCGCATCGTTTTGTAGTTTGGCAATAGTGTCGATAACATAATTATCAACTCTGAGATGTCACGTTAAGGAAAATTGTTAGAGAGGAAGTGCAGGAAACCTATGCCATTTTGAATAAGATCATCCTACAAGAAGCAATTTAACATAAGAGGGAAAGGGATGTTATCAACGCATTAAGTTATTTCAACATGTCTTTTAACATGTCTTTGGAGTTGAAAGAACTGGTGTATTTTATTTCGTATTGTTCAAATTTGCGTCTTTCAAAACTAAAATGCCCTTTCTTCTTGCGATAAAGAGACACAGGGAGTGATAAGGACTGGGTAAAATTTAACAGAAAATTGATTTCTAACTGTTCTGCTAGTTTGAGAGATGGAAGTGCTCGTATTAGGCTGAAATACGTTTTACAAGAAGAATATTCAAAAGAAAAAAGAAACGTCATCAGTTGTACAAGGTGCATTTTGTAATGATGATGAATTTGAATTATAGTGCTGTATCGCCCACTAGGGGAATGTAGCACTGTTTTAAGTTTCCAGCCAAGCTGGATATTAATTTCTCCTGGGGTGAGGAATGGTGCCGCTTCCCCCAGGCATTTATATACTCAAGGAGTACTATTTAATTAGGTCGTCAGGTCGGGGTTGCTATTAAATAACCATCAACCTGAATGGAGGACCATGGGTGAGTGGGAATAGACCCAACACACACTCAACCCTAACAGCCAATTATGTGTGTTAGTGGTGTGAAATGGCATAAGTGGAGGTATTAGAAATTAGTTTCACATCTCCGCCATTTTGGAGTTATCCGAGTTGTGGCAATAAAATAGAGGTATCATTACTTCCAAAGATGTTTTACAGCCCGCAGCATCGTGATTCCGTGATTAATTCAAATCTGGTCCAGTTATTACTAAAGTCAGGAAAATACCAATAATGTGTGAGCCACCTATGCAATTAAATCAAATGAATTAAGTCGTAAAATTTATATAACTATCTTAACTTTGCAATATTTCTAGTACAAAGTGTACATGTATTAAGTCCCTAACAAGATTGAATACTAAGATGTCTATGCGACATAAATAAGTATAATCAGTGTTTGGTAAAAATATCTTGTTAATTTTAAACGGTGTGCAAAAAATTGATCAAGTCAGGTTTTGTGAAATAGATTGTTCGAAGAAGATTCTCGTACCAAATGAGGACCCTGTTAACCAGGCAGTGTTGCTTTTTCTTGTCTGTTAGAGTAGCCCATAATGTCAGGCTGCCACCTTGTTCTCATGGCGTCCCAGCATATGGTTGTTCCCTCGTACTAGCATTTTCCTTTGTCCTGGGTTCTTTGTAGTTGTTTCTCTCCTGATGTTTTTTCCGGTTTTGGTCAAGCGGTGATGTCCCTTTATCCAAACTTGTTCCCCCCTAATTGGATGAACTCGGTGCTGTTTTGAGTTAATATAATCTACAGCACATACGCCCCAGCCCTTATAATTGCGTTGGGGGTCTATATGTCTAAAGTTAGATAAATTTAATTGCAGCCTGCATTTTGTAATATTTCAATCTTATGCTCACCAACTCTTCAATTTATACGAATCGTCTACGATTTTTGTAATGTTTATGAACCTTTAGAGACGAACACCATTATCAATAAACTACCAAATTTGCAAAAACAAGTTAACTTATGTTTACTAATTATAAACGGAGAAATTAAAGGAAAATAATCCGAGTACTAAAAAGGATGTAACCACAATCTGCGTGTGATAACTTAGCACGACATATAAAGTAAAGCAGTGGCATGGACCTACTTAACAAGTCTATATTTTAAACATTCAACAACAAATATCAGGTACGATCAAATGTCAAGATACGTGTAATAAGCGACTTTTGGCATAAATGAGCACCTTTTAAAATTTTAAATAAACTGGCTATACATTGCACCAATAATACATGTATGTTTCTTCATATCGAACGGAATTAGTTTTATATTAATAACTTGACGGAACAAAAAGTGAATATCGCAATTTGTTTTGTTACCTTCTATAAGTTCTTGACTGCCTAAACAAAATTGTGTAAATCATAGCAAGGAATATGTAGCATCAAAATAGGAAAACAAGTGAGAATCTAAATGTTACGTTATTTTCTAGATAGCAATAAGACATAGTTGATTTTTAATAATTGAGAGAGAGAGAGAGAGAGAGAGAGAGAGAGAGAGAGAGGTAATTATCACTTTATACATTTCATATTTACTGACCAATACTTTTTTAATATCATTTTTGTTAGGTCATATCTGCACTGTCACCTGTCGTCCTTTCAATTAACAAGCTTTACAGACGGTTTAATGGTACAAATGAACAAGCAAATTCAGTGATGTATTGTTCTCATTAAAGGAGTCATTAATCGTTACAAACATCATTGAAATCAATGTTCATTTCATTGTAACACATACTAACTGATATACAAGACTGAATTGAATCTTATGGTATGCCTCATAACATATACATGTTCAATACATATAACTTCCCTATAAAAGGAGACTAGTGTAAATAGTATATGCAGTAAGGAACAAACATGTGCACGAATTGTGTGTGCGTTAAGACAAAATTATATTGGTATGTTGACCTCATTTAAATGTCTTCAAAGTTTTCTAAGTATGGCACACTTAACGAAAAGATGCACACTGAATTACATGTTCAGGATACAAGTTTATATTTTTATCCACTGTGGCATTTATTGAGGTCGAAGGTAGAGAATAAAAAGCAGATGATACATCATACGGAACTGGTGACCCTGTTTGTTTAGTTACCAATGATTTCATAGCGTTATGTAACAGCGCTATGTACACGATAGGCTTAAACAATGTGGTTTCTTGTCTAAAAATTACGTTGTCGCCAGGACTATGTTTGGTTTTCGGCGACAAGGTAATTATTATACGAGATCGGCCTGGACAGCAATGATCATTGCAACTGATCCTTCAAAATGTAGAAATTTAACAATGAATGCAGCTAGATCTGAAATTGTATCAATAAATAAAAATTTCAACTTAGGATTTACCGCACGCCGAAGATTGCTAGGCAATTCCAAATTCTAATTTTTATGTATTTTGCAGAAATGTTAGAAAAGTTATTTTCGGCGCGAAAGACACCGTGATACGTGTTAGAAAAGCCACTGACAATGATGCAATCTGTCGACCCAACACAGTTGATGCTTGGAAAGTAGTACAAACAAAACATATCGCTGTGCATGCCAGTAATGACTTCATGGATCGAAAATCTTGTATGAACTCGGTTGGTAAATCACTGTTATAATTGCTGACAATGACCAGATATAGTATTCAGGGTAATGCTGCTTGGTTAGTCATATGGCATATATCATCACATTAGATTTATCAAGGACATTTCTCATTGATATACAATTCCAAGCTCGTGTAGCCCCTCTACCCGCTGATGGCTAACAAAAGAAAACAGTTTCGTTTTCATATATTATAGTGCTTATGACACTTTTCACACCTGAAATTTACTATCCTGTATCTTACAAAATATATAATAAAGTGATTTTAACACTTTCGCGACCTAAAATCTACCATGTTGCGTCATAACTAATATATATTATAGTGATTATCATACGTTCCCCACTTGCAATTTACTGTGTTATTCTGCTTTACCTAGCATAAATCATATATATTATGGTGATTTTGATACTTTCCCTACCTGAAATGTACAGTTACATCGTAAAAACTATACAAAATGATATTGATTTTGATACATTCTCCACCAAAAATGTATTGTTCCGTAACGCTTGTTTCTCTACAGGAGATAGCTTAGCTTGACAGTCCTCTATCTAATCACAAATGGAAAGTTTTTGTTTTGGTTATGCTATTGCAAAAACTTCTCTTTAGTAATTTTGTCTGCGACACGTGGAGGGAGCACGAGTTAATATGATGAGGTCTGCCAGCAGCATACATCGATATAAATATTATTTCTTCACCATTCGCTGTATTTACAGACCTACTCTCCGTTCTTCAGAACTCGTTATACAATTTTTCCACATGTAGAATTATGACTGCGTGGTAATTCGTAAGTGGAGAAATCAATTATCGATTTTTTACCATCAATATGAACGAAGAAAAAACCCTTTTTGACTGGTACGTCGAAAGATTCGAAAACAAATCTTTAACTAAGATAAATATTATTCCCCCTGCAATACATCTGAGATAACTATAATTATTGACATTTTCGACTGTTTATTTCTAGTCGACAGTGTCTAATGAAACAATTATTGAATGCTTCATCATTTTCAAGCATGGGATATCTTAAACATAATTTTTCCTCCAGAAATGTATTAATATATAATAGTTTCTAAAATTATCTCACGATTTATTGCAAACTTACTTTTATTCGATTGTTGTCAGATTAATTTTTTAAACTTTATGCAAGTCTGGATCAAGCGCTTTATGATCACCAGTTATATCCTCATAATAATCTATACACGTTTTGAGACATTGGTGCGGAGAAAAGCCAATAAAACGTGGTAGTTTGCCATGAGTTCCACACATAACCACAGCTCGATCACGAACAATAACCAATCGAAAAATATTTTGTGTACATCTTTCTATATTGTGAATACTTCATCCCAAATGATGATCATTGGAACATATTTATCAGACATTGGATTAGGACACCATGTGTCTCCTTTCTCCTTTCCATCGGAGTACATTATAAGTACATGATTTTATTCCTCGATCTCTTCTGTTTCTCTAATACAGTTGTTTCGAACGTTGATGATATTATCGATTGGTTAGATTTAGTGTATTTTGAAGTGTCTCGAGTCAGAGCAATATCTCAGATGCAGCATCATTAACAATGTTTTTAGAGACGAAATAATAAGACAAAATTACTTAGCTGTAAACAATGTGATAAACAAATAAGCGCAACTTGATCTTGTCGCTGAAATTATCATGGCTATAAAACAACAACAGAATAATCATTATGTCAGCTGTAACACAATAATGTTGTGGAGCTGTATTCTTAATAATCAAATACAATTTACCGTAGAGAGAGATTCGATAGTATTCTTGGTCACACGCGCCAAAATATTATGATCTGGCTCCATAACCACATTATTTATATCCGGCAAGATCTTTTTCTCCTGTGGATTTTCCCCGAGAGGTTAATGGTAATTATTGGAATGTAGATGCAGTATCACTACCCTTATTATTGTGAAGGAGATAGATTGATAGTTTTGTACCATATTTCTCAAAAATTCCTGTGACCTCACGCTTTTTATCTTTTGTTAGTATTGTTGTAGCTCCGTTGATCTATATTTTATACAATATAGACCATATTATGTTTTATATTTGTAAAACATGGATGTCACTGATTTCACAGCGACACGTAAACAATAGCAAGACAAACAACATCCAGTGATACCGATTTTTTCGGAGCAAATAACATAAGTCTATCTGTGTCTGGTTAGACGTAATTATTACTTAGTCTACCAATGAGATGTCTCAAATCATATACTTTGTATTGATTAGCACCATCGGAAGATGATCAACGATGCTACAATGTACTTAAAGAGTTTTATGAAAAAGCAAACTTATTGAAATAAGACGGTAATGATTATACTAATTTTATAATGTTGGACACAAAAATCCAGCTCGGACATTATATCGCGTTAGATATAAACTAATGATGTTATTTATTTTCCTCAGTGATAAACACAAATACCTAAAGTGGTCAGAGATTACCATAATCTTTTAGCTGAATTTAATTCAATGGATACACATACTCTTGTGTGGAGGAGACATGCACATAACTAATTTTAAAAATAAATTCTCACGTGCACAAGCTACCGCACAAGGATTTATAACAATACACTTACATGAGACCGAAATGAGGATAGTATTTAGGGCTTGATAAAATCTTTGGATGAAAGTCTTATCTAATTCACAGTATCAGAGAGGGTGCGACCACAAATATAGGTTTTGGTTTGACATTATTGACGTCATATTTTCATTTTTGTAGGAGGAGTTTGTTTCATAAAAGGGATCGTCTAAAAGTCGTTTATTCGCATACTCTGCTGCAAGTGAAGCAAACCCAGTTCTGTATTTCACTATTGTGGTCGAAAAACGGTTCAATACAGGAAATGAAGGAATTTGAAGTGAACCAGCCAGACGAGTATAAGAAATGTTCAAAAACCCATATTAGTGAAATAAAGAAATTTTTGAATATATACGGATTCAAATGATAATTATTTTCCGCACTGAAATTATCAATGACACAAACAGAGAGGTTCTTTATATAAATATTGTATTGCTTATATGTATGGCCTGTTGATACAGAAATTTGTTAACAATTAACTCTAGGTCATGTAAATGTGCTGATTAAAGATTGGATAGCTTGATATTAGATGTAGATGTTACAAAAATAAGGAAATATTACCATAGTGATATCCGTTTTGTCAACTAAACGTCGGCATCGTAACAGCAATCTTTAGTACTGAATAGTACTTTGCTTTTGTCAGATGGATTACCCCTATCTGATGAGGGTGTTTTTTGCATTAAGTATAATCTTTTTTGTATTTATAGGATTAGAATCTGTGGGAAATCCTTTTGGCGATGATAAAAATTAAGTAAAGTAAAATAAGAAACTCAATAGAAATCTTTTTTCCTAAACTGAGGGTTGGTAATAGAATCTTAAACCTCAATAATAAACTCAATAATACATTATTACCCTAAACTGAGGTTTGTTAAATAAGTCTTGATACACTTTTGAATAGCCGAAAAATTAAGTTTATATAATCAAATCAATTCCCAATTTGAAATACTTAAACGTAATTTGAACAAACGAAATTCAGTTATTATTACTTTGGTAAGCGTTATGTTTGCTTCATGCCATACATTTAAACTAGTTGTTTAATTTGTAGATGTAAGGCTGGCTCTGAACGTAGTTTGTCTATAATCACTTAGGTACATATCTCCTTTTAGCACCCTTACAGCAAGTATTTGAATTCAGTCTTCTTAGCAACCAACATTATTTGACATTGAAAGGTAATTTGAGGTCATTCTATTCAAATGGTTTGAAACGAAAACGTAAGCAATGAAAATGTGACACCAATCCTTTGTGCTCATAACAACGCTGCATTCTAGTAACCGACTTTCACGTACAGCGAAATCGAGGTCAATACTATTAAGCTGTCAGATCACAGGTTCGTACACTATATTGTCTGTATACCAGTTTACAACAAAAGTCAAAATAGAGTGCACACAATGGACAACGTTAGAATAAGATATAATGTGCTTTAATAAATGTTTTAATATCATCATATGAATGTGCTCTTGAATAATATTCTTGGTGTAAACAATACCGTCTTTTTCAGAAGTCCTAGTAATTCGAAGTCTTAAATGAAGCTGTGTTCCAGTCGCAATGAACTCCAAATGGAACACGACGAGTGTTTGTAACCTTCACATTTCTGCAATATCAACAGACTGTTGTTGGATGACATAAGATATTATTCCAAGATATTATTGAATTCTGTATAAATGTTCTAGATGTTCAGGCCCAGCATGTTATTTAAAACAATATTTGCAGGGGGCGACTAACTATTCTTTCTTAAAAGATCATTATAATGTATGTCCATCTTAGATGCAAAAAACATGCTCGTATAATTGTCAACATTCTTGAAATACACGTTTGATATATGCAATTATGAAGTGTTCCATGTATTGCCATGATTTGAATTAATAATTCGTACTTTGTGAATGAATTAAATAAATAAAATAGTACTTTACCAAAGGTCTTGGGTTATGCAACAAGGGCACGAACTCTATACAGTATTTCCATTATTAGGTGTTTAACAAAAAAAATGACAACGTCAGGTCAGAGATAATGAATTTAACTTCTAAAAATTCAAGTCCAATGAACAATACAACATTACAATAGCATGTAAAGAAAACAATTAAAAAATCGGAGAAACTAATAAAATAAAATATAAAAAAAATACACATAACACTTGTTGCTGAAATTCTGTATCGTAAGTGTTATATGATGGCGTGTCAATTGAAATTGTGTTGTCAAGCTTATCTCTACTGGTTTGCACCCTGTCATAGAATATATATGCAACTAGGTCAAGAAGGTGCACTGTAGAAAAGATAGTTGGAAGTGGTATATATTCGGCCATTAACATTAGTTTGCTAGTGATCTTGAAGAAATCTTTGCATTTGGAACTCTCCGTGATCTAAGCACTGTAGCAGTTTAGTCTGGCTCAATGAACAATGTTTATTACGTTCTTGTTAGCGGCTTAATATATTTGTTTATGTATAGTGAGTCTGGTGGAAGCCAAAGCCTCTCCGCTATAAGGCAGTCTCATATATGATTTCAAAGCTGGTCCCGAACACTCTATACCACGGAGAACACTTTTGAATTGATAATCTGAACATGGGTTTGGAAGCAATGCACGCAGGCAGTTATTGAGGCGTTCTGTTGTAAGAGGAAAGCAAGTTGTTATATTTGCTTGGATGTCATGCAATGTTTTGGTTCTATTTAGCATACGGTCATTTCTCCTTGTATAAATTAACGGTGGATGGTTAGGAACTGATATGTTCATATGGCATCTAATGCATAGGTGGGCTAATGCAAGTTCATGGGATTCAAAGTTGGACAGTAGAATATTATCATCAGGTCTATGAAGAATCCAGTCTAAAATGTGTCCATGTTTATGGGTGACTTGGTTAAGTGACTGTTTACGATTGGAGATTTGAATGGAATCTAGGGGTTTTGATGTGTATGCGTTTCCAGGACAGTCAAAGTGAAAGTTGAAATCTCCGAGACGAATTCGGTTGACACCTATGGAATTACCATACTCAATGAGATTCGGTAACTGCTCATAAAAGAGTGATTTGATCAAGTTTCTTTTCTACTAGGAGTAGATGGTTGTGGCAGAAAACACAACATATAGATTTCAAACACTGGTCAATAAAAGTTCAATTCAGAACTCATTCACCCATAACACCATAAAACCACAAAGTCAGTACTTCATAGTAAATTGAATTTCAATTATTAGGCTAATAAATGAATAAGTTGGCATTTAAATAATGAATGTAAATGGGGTTTAGTGTGGTTAGCCTGCTGATTACACCGTGTGAAAAGCATTGTACTAAAACTAGATAGTTTATTAATCAAGAAGGATTAATGACACTGCTACCCACGTGTTTGACACTGATACAGTTAGGACCGCTACATTGAATTTTCGGCCAGGATATTATTCAGAGAGAGCCAGTCAACGGAAAACACATTTGTTCAAAAATGACGAAAATATTTAATTTGAGATTAAGTGAAGTTTAGTACAAATTCAATGTTAGTTTAAAGTTTGATTTCCAATAATATTCAACAACGATGTTACGATTTTCAGGACACGTACATGTTCAATGACAAGATCCAAATAGTCGTTGAGAAATAGACTATGTTGAATTGTAATATTTCGATATGGAAGTAAAAATGTTTGATAATGAAACAAGAGGCATTTCAATGATATTTTTGTTTACATGTCCCATGATGAATTTACAAACACACATACACACAATTAAACAAGAATAACAACAACGTCGCTGTTGATCGAAATGCCGTTAGATTAGCGTGCGTGAAGTCGAAACAATGATGGACACTCATACATTAATGCTGACATTAAACGGATTTAAAGTTATTAATCGTTACGAAATAATTATTATTAACAACGTTCAACAAATAAAGGATAATACCATTATATAATAGTACTAGAACGGGTTCTAGTATGAAGGTGATGTGCTATCTAGATGTCTGCGTTAATTGCAATTGTATATTCAAGAATAACTATAGACAGACTGTTTATGAAAATATAGCCGGAACATCGTTTTCTATACGGCCAGAGGCAGGCACACCTTTGTACAAATTCGTCAGGAGGGTAGGCGCTTAGTATAAATGAATCACGTCAGTAAATATTAAGTAGACGTTTCTACAATGAAACAGTCATCTAACAACACCAGCAACAGTACATACCATTAAAACACTAGGGCAGTCAAAACATAACCTATAAATACAATTTACCTCATGACGTAATCGATGATGATCATAAAGGAAATATAAAGCATTGATTGAAAATATGAAAAAGGTAAGAATTACTCTTTAAATTAAAAAGGTAAATCCCTTATTAATCATACAATACAGCATCAATCCTGTAAAAGACAACAACGATATGATTGTAATGATTATTGTATTCACATTATCAGCTATTAAAGATATAACATTTTTGGGCAATTTTGAAAGTCATACTATAATAGAACGAATTTATAGAAATTGGCAAAACGAGAAACGCATGTACCGCGACATTACAACAGTATACTGCATCTACTATACATTTATTCCTACATACAGATATATATGTTTGCACTTTACATGTAGTTACGATGACCAACAACACCAGTGACATCAGCACTGACATCATGATTAGAGGGCAAAAACTGGAAACAGTTTATAGATTCAAGTACTTAGGAGCCATCGTGGCAGACGAGGGATCGAAACCAGAAATATTGTCCAGGATTGCGATGACAATAACAGCAATGGCAAGACTGAAGACAGTTTGGAAAAACAGAAACACCTCAGTCAGCTCAAAAATCAGACTGATGCGTTCCTTGGTTGCATATGTATTCCTATATGCCTGTGAGTCATGGACCCTCACAGCAGATCTCGAAAGGAGGATACAAGCTGTTGAAATGAGATGCTTCCGAAGGATGCTTGGCATTACATATAGAGATCATGTCACGAATGAGGAAGTGGGAAACAGAATTAAGCAAGCGATTGGGCCCTATGAAGAACTATTGACCATTGTGAAAAAGCGCAAAATGAAATGGTACGGACATGTTACACGATCAACATGGCTTGCTAAGATAATCATGCAAGGTACTGTGCAAGGAGGGCGAAGGAGAGGCAGACAGAGGAAAAGATGGGAGGATAACATCTCAGAATGGACAGGATTGAAGCTGAGTGACACAGTGAGAGTAGCAGAGAACAGATTGGAATGGATTAAGCTGGTTGTCAGGTCATCAGTGGTGCCCCAACGGTCGGCAAGACTAAGGGAGAGATAGATAGATAGATAGATAGATAGATAGATAGATAGATAGATAGATAGATAGATAGATAGATAGATAGATAGATGTAGTTACGATATGCTCGTGGCAACTTTGTATTGACTAAACGAATGAACTCTTCATATCCATGCGAGCGTGTCCGCTGCAAAATACAGTTCTATGATATTTATTCGTGTTTAATAACACACATGATTTACATTATTAAATCAATAAAAGACACACTCATGATTTAAAGATTAAATATGTTTTTTTACGAAGAAAATAGTGCACTGCAAACGTACTTAGTTTCTCGTACTCTTAACCTTTACTATTTATCCGAACAAAGCATTCAAATCAGGTCGAGACAACTAGCTAAAACGTTTAAATATTACACATATTGATCGATCAAAGAGATAAAGACTAAGAGAGAGAGAGAGAGAGAGAGAGAGAGAGAGAGAGAGAGAGAGAGAGAGAGAGAGAGAGAGAGAGAGAGAGAGAGAGAGAGAGAAAGAGAGAGAGAAAGAGAGAGAGAGAGAGAGAGAGAGAGAGAAAGAGAGAGAGAAAGAGAGAGAGAGACGGATAGATAGATAGATGTCGCAAGCTAGGCGTTCAAATGAGTTTATAGAGTTGGATCGTGTTTGGAAGATGTTAAGTAATGTTGAAAAAGACGGCGACGTGTTCCATCTGCGACAAGCCGGGTTTCTGGAATTATTTACCTGACCAAGGTTACACGAAGTACTCACAGCTTAGTGGCGTCATTTGTATTACTATATAAAGCTATAGTCACTGATGTAAGGAATAGATGGTGAGCTGCAAAGCAGGTGGTGACATTATCCTGAAGAGTTCAACTCAAAATAAGGTAAGGATCATTTAGTTTAGTTCTGCAGTTAAATCAAGAAAGTGAACTTCAAGTTATCTAATGTGAAACTATCAAGATGTTACAAATGATGAATTCCAGTGCTTTAAAGCACCAATTATTGTATAATCGCTAAGGAGAGATGGTTTCATGCGTACTTGGCAACGTTTGTAATAGAAATTGTAAATCGTTATCCATCTATATGTATACATATCTATAAAACAGAATCCGTACTACCAATGATAGTAGTTCCCGATGCAATGGATCCAGGAAGGAATATTCATTCGTTTTGTTATAAATCAAAACTCTTTTGCTTCTACTTGTGTTTATGGAAATGTACAGTTCATGTTGCTGTACGATGAAAAATAATGCTCTGCCGAATTCGATGTTCGTGGTTGTATATAACATTCGCTTATTTGAACGTTTCGGTTACATTTGACTGCCACCTGTGCTTACGAAGCCCGCATGTAAGCATAGAACGTTAAAAGATAACAAATTACCCGTTCCAATGGAAGTTTCTTTTACTTTCTTCACGTGTAATTGATATAGAACAAAACTATCTGCTGAGTCGATTCGCTTGACTAAAACAATCAAAAATTACAAGCGAATTAATGAAATCACTACCTATCGACCACAAATTTGAGAGAAAAGACTATTAAGTTTGTATTATTGGTGTTATGGGTACGCATCGTCGTTTACAAGAACGATCCCACACAGTACATTTTGTGACAAAATCTTCCTTAAAATGAAGTCATATATGAGGATGAATTGATCTTTAAATTCCCACATAACAGTATAATCTGAAAATGCTCTCCTCCAGCGAAGAGGCGAAAACTGTAATTTGTTATGACTATTTTTGTCTTGCACACACACACAATACTTTTTGATTATAAATAAACTTAGATGTGTCCTGTTTCTTCTTAGATGATTCTTGTTTCTTAGATGATTCTTGCTTGTTCATATTCTTAATGGTTCATGAAAAGGTGCATACAAATATTTATTAAAGCTTATTGTAATAGGCCTTGAAGATGCAAGACAGGCGGAGCAGGACTGGTCTCTGAATAGGTTAAACTTGCATATTCCTGGAAGCGTACCCATTTCACTGATACCTGAGGCGCTCTGTCTCTAACAGGCTAACACATTCAGTTATGCTTTCATCATAATTAATGGCGATTGCTTCAAGCACTACGTAACTGATAACGTACACTAATTATTCTTTGAAGCTCAATTTTAATTGTATTGGTACAACAATATTATTAGAAATGTCCTATTTTAGTTTTCACGTAAACATTTAACGATCGAATTCCTAAATTGGAATCCGTAGATAACATCCTCTTAAATTGCATCTTGTTCAGTGGCCAATGTATTTGGAAGCTCTTAATAAACAGGTTAAAACAGTGATGAATGTCGGTTGGTTTTGTTTGAAATGTTAAGATGATGCCAATGTTCGTCAAGCCGAATGGACAATATGTCCATGTATGCTAACGTTTATCAAGCATATCGGTCATTATGTATGGGAAGTACTTTTTATCCAGATGAATGGACATTATTTGTGGTATTTAATAAATTAGCTTGCAGTGTTTGGTAATTTTAAATGATGGACTTTTTATGTTGTTTTATACATGTATAATTTTACAAATTATCTTTTGTGTCTTTGACAATGTATATAAAGGTCTTTACCCATGTTTATGCTGACATAATGCTGTAATTTAATGAATTATGTCAAAACATGCGTGGCTCTCATTTATGAAAATATTGGTAGCTGTTACATCTTGAAATAAGAAAGTTACACATACATACATACATAAATACATACATACGTACATACGTACATACGTACGTACGTACGTACGTACATACATACATACATGTATTTACGTACGTACCGACCTACCTAACTACCTACCTACCTACCTACCTACCTACCTTCTTCCTACCTACATACATCATGTTTTATTTTCACTACTTACATGATAATTTACAATTATGCATATATATAATTTTAATACTGTTTCATCTTCTACATATTTGTCAATAATTTGTTTTTCATGTACGATGTAACCGAGTTAAATATATTTGTAAGTGTGAGCCCCATTTCATTGCAAACATTGTAATGTTTTTGTACTATATATGTGTCAATGGGATACTTTATCAAAATCCACAGTTATGCCTAAGTAATTAAGTACGTACGTACAAACATTCCTACATAGCTCAGTTGTGCTTTGAGTGAGGTCATCTGATTTTTTAGTTGAACAGGACGTTACTTTTGACATGGGCAAGCAAATAGTTAGGAAGCAAACACCCATTTAGAGTATTACCAATTTTATATTACATATTAAACACTTGGACTTTGGAGTTGAACGTTTAAACTAACAATTTTACATATTCACGTTACCTTGGAGCACAAAATTCAATTATCAAATTATCATTAATGGAATTTTTTTAAAATCATTATATTGTAGATCATTGTAGCATCATGGACCACATTTTACATTTACTTGGCATGGTGATTCTTGTTCACGGCAACTGCAATAGAACAGGAAAACCGTTAACAGAAAAAACTGTTACAGAACAACCTATTCCAGAAAAACCTGTTACAGAACAACCCAGTCCAGAAAAACCGTTTCACGACTTGTACACCGCAGGAAACACCAAATGTAGGACTGGCCATGAGTGCGATTATCACGGGCAGCCTTACCGCTGGTGTTATGTAGACAAATATGATAATTGGAATTATTGCTGCACTAAGCCGTGCGACACTACCGGAGAAGGACATCCGTCTTGCTGGAATGGAGAAAAGACCGTTGAGTGTACTGAACCTAGTTACACTGCTGTACATGGACAAACATGTGAACCGGACTTTCCGTGTGGATTGCATACATATGTTAAGCATTCCCTCAAGTATTGGTGTTATGTAGATCGGAGATTCAATAAATGGGAAGAATGTTGTCCACCTCATATTCCATCTCCTGAGGGTTTCAAACCGCAGGCAGGTTAGACTCTGCTAGCATTCGGTAGCATAAAGCAATTTGATTCATATAGTATCTGTCAAGTACAATTTTACTTACTTCACTAACAATTGATTTAGCTTTAACCACTGTAATAGTTATGCATTATGTAAAACGCATACCAATACTCAGGCATTAACACCTTTGCATTTGTTACAATTATAAAGATTTTAATGATAACGATACAAATTTGATCTCTAAAAAATCAAAGCGAATTTGACAAAAAAATTCAATCATACTGATATTGTATTATACAAGAAGGGCAGCATGTTGTCCACATAACATTCCGTATGCTGAGGGCTGTAATATGTATGCAACATTGACCTTGCTAGTGATTTGGTAACATAAGCGATTTGATTGATATAACATCTTTTCTGTGCAATGTAACTTAACTTACTGACGTTCCAATACAGAAGGAAACACGGTAATATGTTTGCACAATGTAAAACGTATTGCAATTGCTTTGACATTAGTAACTCTGTATTTATTGAAATTACTGAGATTTTAGTGATATGATACAATTTGATCTATGAAAATCAAAGAAAATTTGCAAGAAAATTCAATCGTGACAATGTTGTTGTCTAAAAAAAATTTGTTACTTCACAGATGACTAATAGTATTTGTTTATCTGTTTGTTTCTTGGACAATAATTTAATAAATGGCAATATCACCAACACATTGGGCTCTTCTTATTAAATAACCGCATATATATGAGGACCATGTTGATTATATCATTCCCGGCAGGTGATGATAATGAGAAAATGGATATGAGTAATACAAACTAACTGCATTTCGATCAACAACGATTCAGGTTATACTGTTATGTGGGAATTTAAAGATAAATTCAACCTCACATATGACTTCATTTTAAGGAAGATTTTGTCACAAAATGTACTGTGTGTGATCGTTCTTGTAAACGACGATGCGTACCCATAACACCAATAATACAAAATTAATAGTCTTTTCTCTCAAATTTGTGGTCGATAGGTCGTGATTTCATTAACTCTCTTGTATATTTGGATTGTTTTAGTCAAGCGAATCGACTCAGCAGATAGTTTTGTTCTATATCAATCACACGTGAAGGAACTAAAAGAAACTTCCATTGGAACGGGTAATTTGTTATCTCTTAACGTTCTATGCTTACATGCGGGCTTCGTAAGCACACGTGGCAGTCAAATGTAACCGAAACGTTCAAATAGGCAAATGTTATATACAACCACGAACATCGAATTCGGCAGAGCATTATTTTTCATCGTACAGCAAAATGAACTGTACATTTCCATAAACACAAGTAGAAACAAAAGAGTTTTGGTTTATATAACAAATCGAAAGAACATTCTTTCCTGGATCCATTGCATCGGGAACCACTATCATTGGTAGTACGCATTCTGTTTGACAGATATGTATACGTATAGATGGATAACGATTTACAATTTCTCTTACAAACGTTGCCAAGTACGCATCAAACCATCTCTCCTTAGCGATTATACAATAATTGGTGCTTTAAAGCACTGAAATTCATCATTTGTAACATCTTGATAGTTTCACATTAGATAACTTGAAGTTCACTTTCTTGATTTAACTGCAGAACTAAACTAAATGATCCTTACCTTGGTTTGAGTTGAACTCTTCAGGATAATGTCACCAGCTCCTTTTCTGATCACCATCTATTCCTTACATCAGTGACTATAGCTTTATATAGTAATACAAATTACGCCACTAAGCTGTGAATACTTCGTGTAACCTAGGTTAGGTAAATAATTCCAGAAACCCGGCTTGTCGCAGATGGAACACGTCACCGTCTTTTTCAACATTACGTAACCTCTTAGAAACACGATCTAACTCCATAAACTCATTTGAACACCTAGCTTGCGACATCTATCTATCTATCTATTCGTCTCTCTCTCTCTCTCTCTCTCTCTCTCTCTCTCTCTCTCTCTCTCTCTCTCTCTCTCTCTTAGTCTTTATCTCTTTGATCGATCAATATGTGTAATATATAAACGTTTTAGCGAGTTGCCTCGACCTGATTTGAATGCTTTGTTCGGCTGAATAGTAAAGGTTAAGAGTACGAGAAAATAAGTACTTTTGCAGTGCACTACTTTCTTCGCAAAAACATATTTAATCTTTAAATCATGAGTGTGTCTTTTATTGATTTAATAATGTAAATCATGTGTGTTTGTAAACACGAATAAATATCATAGAACTGTATTTTGCAGCGGACACGCTCGCATGGATATGAAGAGTTCATTCATTTAGTCAATACAAAGTTGCCACGAGCATATCGTAACTACATGTAAAGTGCAAACATATGTATCTGTATGTATGAATAAATGTATAGTATTTGCAGTATACTGTTGTAATGTCGCGGTACATGCGTTTCTCGTTTTGTCAAGTTCTATAAATTCGTTCTCTTATAGTATAACTTTTAAATTGCCCAAAAATGTTATATCTTTAATAGCTGATAATGTGAATACAATAATCATTACAATCATATCGTTGTTGTCTTTTACAGGATTGATGCTGTACTGTATGATTAATAAGGGATTTACTTTTTTAATTTAAAGAGTAAATGCAACCATTTTCATATTTTCAATCAATGCTTTATATTTCCTTTATGATCATCATCGATTACGTCATGAGGTAAATTGTATTTATAGGTTATGGTTTGACTGCCCTAGTGTTTTAATGGTATGTACTGTTGCTGGTGTTGTTAGAATACTGTTTCATTGTAGAAACGTCTACTTAATATTTACTGACGTGATTCCTTTATACTGAGCGCCTGCTGTACTGACGAATTTGTACAAAGGTGTACCTGCCTCTAGCCGTATAGAAAACGATGTTTTCATAAACAGTCCGTCTATAGTTATTCTTGAATATACAATTGCAATTAACGCAGACATCTAGATAGCACATCACCTTCATACTAGAACCCGTTCTAGTACTATTATATAATGGTATTATCCTTTATTTGTTGAACGTTGTTAATATTAATTATTTCGTAAGGATTAATAACTTTAAATCCGTTTAATGTCAGCATTAATGTATGAGTGTCCTTCAGTGTTTCGACTTCACGCACGCTAATCTAACGGCATTTCGATCAACAGCGACGTTGTTATTCTTGTATAATTGTGTGTATTTGTGTTTGTAAATTCATCATGGGGCATATAAGCAAAAATATCATTGAAATGCCTCTTGTTTCATTATCAAACATGTTTACTTCCATATCGAAATATTACAATTCAACATAGTCTATTTCTCAACGACTATTTGGATCTTGTCATTGAACATATACGTGTCATGAAAATCGTAACATCGTTGTTGAATATTATTGGAAATCAAACTTTAAACTTACATTGCATTTATACTAAACTTTACTTAATCTCAAATTAACTATTCTCGTCATTTTTGAACAAATGTGTTTTCCGTTGACTGGCCCTCTCTGAATAATATCCTGGCCGAACATTCAATGTAGCGGTCCTAACTGTATCATTGTCAAAGACGTGGGTAGCAGTGTTATTAATCCATCTTGATTAATAAATTATCTAGTTTTAGTACAATGCTTTTCACACGGTGTAAACAGCAGGCTAACCACACTAAACCATTTATATTCATTATTTAAATGCCAGCTTATTCAGTTATTAGCCTAATAATTGAAATTCAATTCACTATGAAGTTCTGACCTTGTGGTTTTATGGTGTTCCGGGTGGATGCGTTCTGAACTGAACTTTTATTGACCAATGTTTGGAATCTATATGTTGTGTTATCTGTCACAAACATCTACTCCTAGTAGAAAAGAAACCTGACCAAATCTCTCTTTTTTGAGCAGTTACCGAACCTCATGGAGTATGGTAATTCCATAGGTGTCAACCGAATTCGTCTCGGAGATTTTAACTTTCACTTTGACTGTCCTGGAAACGCATACACATCAAAATTCCTAGATTCCATTCAAATCTCCAATCGTTAACAGTCACCTAACCAAGCCACCCATAAACATGGACACATTTTAGACTGGATTCTTCATAGACCTGATGATACTATTCTACTGTCCAAGTTTGAATCCCATGAACTATCATTAGCCCACCTATGCAATAGATGCCATATGAACGTATCAGTTCCTAACCATCCACCGTTAATTTATACAAGGAGAAATGACCGTATGATAAATAGAACCAAAATATTGCATGACATCCAAGCATATTTAACAACTTGCATTCCTCTTACAACAGAACGCCTCAATAACTGCCTGCGTGCATTGCTTCCAAACCAAGTGGAGAGTATCAATTCAAAAGTGTTCTCCGTGGTATAGAGTGTTCGGAACCAGCATTGAACTCATATATGAGACTGTCTTATAGCGGAGATGCTTTGGCTTCCACCAGACTCACTATACATAAACAAATCTATTAGGCCGCTAATAAGAACGTAATAAACATTGCTCATTGAGCCAGATTAAACCGCTACAGTGCTTAGATCACGGAGAGTTCCAAATGCAAAGATTTCTTCGAGATAACTAGCAAACTAATGTTAATGGCCTAATATATACCACTTCCAACTATCTTTTCTACAGTGAACCTTCTTGACCTATTTGCAAATATATTCTATGACAGGGTGCAAACCAGTAGAGATAAGCTTGACAACACAATTTTAATTGACACGCCATCATATAACACTTACGAAACAGAATTTCAGCAACATCCTTTAGCAGCAGTTGCGTCTGTCACTATGGATTTAGTATGGATAATCGTCGTGAAGAATGTACCAAAGAGATGTGATCTTGATTCTAGCTCTAACATCAATGCCGCGTGAGAGCTTAGATCCAATATTGCCGTCAATGACTGATGTTTTTAAATTTTCCCTCTAATCCAGGGAATTCCTATCATTTTTATAAATTACAATTGTAAATCCTCTGCTGAATAAACCAACAATTGACAATAATTATTTAGAGAACTACCGACCAGTTTCTAATATCCCGTTCATATAAAATAAATCTTGGACAAAATTGTCCTAAGTCAACTTTATATCTCATCTGAATTCAGTATGTCTAGCAATGTGTAGTCTGCATGTCGCCCTGGCCGCAATACTAAAATTATTCTTCTGAACGTAGTTAATGGCATATTATCTGCTTTGGATAGCTGAAACATTACAGTCCTCTACCTCCTCGATTTGTCTACAGCATTTGACACAAAAGACCATGATATATTACTTCATCGTCTTCAGCATGAATTTTACATTCACAATACAGCATTTATGTGTTTCATGTGGTTCAAGTCCTACTGTGAAATCATGGATGTCATGTAACAAGTTGCAGATGAATGATGATAAATCTGAGGCTATTCTGATCACAACACAAAGACCTTCTCATTTATATTGTTTATCACAACAACAAAAAAATGTCAGCACAAAAAACATTAAATTCACACAGTCAGTACGATAACTAGGTATTAATGTGGACAGTACTCTCAAATTGAAATAACAGTGCATGAAGATATGCAGGGTTGCATATCTTGAGCTGAGATACATCAGCTCCATTCGCAAATATCGTTCAGTTGATGCCACTAAAACACTTGTGGGTCCTTTAGTACTTTCAAGACTGGATTATTGTAAATAAATTATGGCTGGTTTGTCTCAATAGCTACTCCAAAAATTTCAACAAGTTCAAATCAGAGCTGGTCGGATCATCCTTAGTGTGCCACGTTCAGGGTATACCTCCTCGCTGCTCTGTCTCCTACATTCGATCCAGAATCAAAACAATCTAGGTGATATCTGTGCTACGTTTCACAGACGGACTCCATTATAACATATATATCGGGCCTCACCCATGTGTACACACCAGAAAGATACTTAACACTCCTCTGCTGACAATCGTATACTCATTGTTCACACTATGCAAATGAAGTCATGTGGACAACCTGCTTTTGCATACCGGGGCACAACCACCATTAACGAATTGCCCGTATAAATTATGTTTCAAATACACAGTGATCCCTTTCAAGAATACGTAAAACTCATCTTTGTCTAATGCAGGAATAAAAAGACCTAATGATGTGTCCTACCTTTGTTTTATTTTTTCTAATTTGTCATAGTTTTTGTTTTCTTTTTTTTTCTTTGTAGTCATATCATTATTGATGTTGTAAAGCGCTTAGAGGTTCTAAACATTAGGCGCAATACAAAGTCCTCATTACTATTATTATAAAATAGAAAACACTTATGTTTGGAAAATATTAACATAATACATTACCCAGTTTTCCTTTAAAAGCAGTTTTCAAATAATGTTTAAACGTAGTAGCTTACACAACCAGTTACGCGATGTGGTTTTGTTTATCCAATGATCACATCACAAACACAATTCGAGTCTATGTTCTTGATCGCCTGCAAAATGTTAAGTAAAGAAGGATCAGTGTGGCGACATTATTGTATATAATGCCAATATATGATAAACATTTGGTCCATTCGTTTAAAAAGCATGTAATAAAATATATTATTAAAAAGAATTCGTTATAATTGTCTACAGTCATAACAAGCAAACCCATCATTTTAGTAACAATGCCTACCAATTGAGAAAGCTTGTTTTTTAAGCAGGACACCTATTAACTAAAACATACATCATGTCATAACAAATACAAATTATAAAGCAAATACGCAAACATGGAATAGTAAATATCCGATTTAATGGTGACATTTATGTATCATGACAATTATCGAGATATTTAAGTATCCTAGTTCGTGGTAAAAATATATATTAATACAATAAGAGAGAAGATTCTAATTATTAACAAAACTAAAGACATAGTATTGGCTATTGTAATGAAATTATGTTTTGCAGTAATGTTAAAAGCACGTATGCAAACTTTAACAATGAATATTACTAATTATTAGAACAAGAATAATCAGTATTTTAAAAAATATTAAGACGGTAATTGCAATATGTTTCATTTAGCATCCTGTCCATCTCATATTCAGCTATAAAAAATATTGTTAAATTAGAAATCTTGCAAACAATGGCAACTGTTGTTAAAATATACGGCAACTTGCGATGAAACTTATTGTTGGAATTATTTTGTTATGCCTGATCTATGTTAGTTTATACCTTTATATATTTGCATTAGGCATATTACTTTCAGCAGTATATCGCCCCAACTATATCAAACGTTGCTTTGTTTACAGACCAGCCTGTCAAAGAAATGTCAAATAACATATAAGACGAAGTTCACCATGGCTAGAAACAAATTCAATTGAAACTATTCTATGTGATTAACGCAAACAGTATTTGTTTCTGATAGTACATATTGTTCTTGTTATTGTTGTTGTTCAGTGTAACGGCATGGCCTCCATTATAGATAGTGGAGGAAGAACTCGAAAAATCCCGAACATAACCACCAACCCACGAGAAGCTACCAGCACGCTTTCGGTCGTATCCATATTGGCCGAGCCCATGACTCGAGCTCACGCTCTGACAGATGTGAGATTGCAGTGATCCCTAACGATGGGCACTCTTGAGTACTATGTTGTAGTGAATTCTAGCCAATTATAAGGATTCTTAAAGCAATTGCTTGAAACATTATATTTGCCCTTTTCAAATTTAGAATGTCAAACCATATAATACCTGTTGAAATGTTTCAAAGTAGTATAATTAATTTTTAATAAAGAAACGGAATTAAATTTCATAATACTATTTTGGGTGATCAATGTCTTTACGTCTTATGGTGTGAAGGTTCTAAAGAGTTTAGACTGAACAAATATTAAGAGATGCTGTTAAGGTCTCAATATATATCTATACTGATTTACTATTCTCTAACTACATACACAGTTGGGATGGCCTTGTTTATGCCACAAACGCTTGCTGTTATCAACTTGTTTTGGATGTCACCACAATGATTGAACGTAGAAATGAAATGAAATGATTCCAACACCGGCATATTTTAGAAATTAATTCCCAACACCTCTACAAACTTGATGTACTTAATGGAGGATCCACTTGCTCTAGAAAATAAACTATGGACGACGCTATCTTCAGTCCGCATTAGTTACAGGCGAGGATAAGCAACGTTATGATATATTTAATCTAGAAAAAGACGAGAGATGTTATTCGGAAACCAATCTGAACTGGTCCCTTGCTCTTGGTCCGGAACGAGTCGGAATTTTTGTGAAAAACAATTTTAAGCAGAAATCATGGCTGAAAGATTATATGGACCTTAATACGTACCAAATGAAAATTGCTACACAAGTTTGAAACAAATTTCTTCAAGGAAAATGTATTATTTGGCTAGATGATGGAAAGGGTCATATAGGATTTCCTACTATAATATAAAGTAGAATGTCATTGTCAAGTTCAAGGATGAGGAGCCACTGCTGCAATAGTCGAGTCCATTAATCTCAGGACAAAGATGTAATATATCAAGATTGGTTGACGAGATTCAAATGATTGTAAAAGAAATCTTGAAAAACAGAAGAAAAAAGCTGTTACGCATTACAATAACATTTATGCACTTGCAGGAGAACATGTATATAAAGAGATAAAGTCTATCAGCTCAAACCCCAAGTGCAGCATATGATATCATTTAACAAGAGTGATCTCTGATGATACGAAAAATACTTTAATTGATAATGTGAATACCTTAGCCTTAGATCAGCATACGTACAAAAACTAAATCGAAACTCAGACATTTTTACAAAGGTCAAACCTATTAGAAGTTGCAAAGCAAACGGAAATTTCAAAATTGTAGAGAGAGGAATAAATGTTTTAATTACATCACTACATCACTTAAAATACATTTGTGACATCTGACATGTGATGAAATAACTTAATGCGTTGATAACATCCCTTTCCCTCTTATGTTACATTGCTTCCTGTTGGATGATCTTATTCAAAATGGAATACGTTTCCTGCATTTCCTCTCTAACAATTTTCCATAACGTGACATCTCAGAGTTGATAATTATGTTATCGACACTATTGCCAAACTAAAAAACGATGCGAATGCTCTTTCCTTCTGCCGGCACAGGTTCCTGCAACATTCATTAAACTCTAGTCATTATTGTTCAATCTATTAAAAAGAAAACCCTGTAATACTATGTGTCGTGTGTCATATGTACCCATCTTCTTTCGCGACATAAAGATCATTGACTAGATGCATTCTCAAAGCCAGTAGCATGTATATCACCATCGCTCTATTTGTAGTACAAATGATTGAAGGCATGTATATGGTGGTCTAGATATCTTTCAATTGAAGCAAAGCTTTGCCTAAGATCTGGAATCAAAATGATTGGAATAATACCTTCAGCTATCATATTGTACCAGGTCTACCCTAAAGACATAGCATCATTTCTCAATAAATAGCCCATCTCGAAACATATTTTTACACAAGTAAAAAGCACATAATATCATGGCGCTGAAATATATCCACTTTGCACAGCAAATCTCATTCATCAAAGTATAATACAGCCATATTTTGCCTTCTTCTAGATAGTTGTTAATATCTCAAGTGTTATGTATATTTTATTTTATTTTATTTTATTAGTTTCTCTGATTTTTTAATTGTTTTATTTACATGCTATTGTAATGTTGTATTGTTCATCAAACTTGAATTTTTAAAAGTTAAATTCATTATCTCTGACCTGACGTTGTAATGTTTATTGTTAAACACCTAAAAATGGAAATACTGTATAGAGTTCGTGAGATTGTTTCATAACCCAAGACTTTGGTAAAGAACTATTTTATTTATTTAATTCATTCACAAAGTACAAATTATTAACTCAAATCAAGGCCATACCTGGAACACTTCATAATTGCATATATCAAACGTGTATTTCAAGAATGTTGACAATTATACGAGCATGTTTTTTTGCATCTAAGATGGACATACATTATAATGATGTTTTAAGAAAGAATAGTCAGTCGCCCCATGCAAATATTATTTAAATAACATGCAGGGCCTGACCATCTAGAACATTTGTACAGAATTCAATAATATCTTGGAATAATATCTTATGTCATTCAACAACAGTCTGTTGATATTGCCGAAATTTGAAGGTTAGAAACACTCGTCGTGTTCCATTTGGAGTTCATTGCGACTGGAACACAGCTTCATTTAACACTTCGGAATTACTAGGACTTCTGAAATAGACGGTATTGTTTACACCAAGAATATTATTCAAGAGCACATTCATATGACGGTATTAAAACATTTATTAAAGCACATTATATCTTATTCTAACGTCGTCCATTGTGTGCACTCTATTTTGACTTTTGTTGTAAACTGGTATACAGACAATATAGTGTACGAACCTGTGATCTGACAGCTTAATAGTATTGACCTCGATTTCGCTGTACGTGAAAGTCGGTTACTAGAATGCAGCGTTGTTATGAGCACAAAGGATTGGGGTCACCCTTTCATGGCTAACTTTCTCGTTTAAAACCATTTGAATAGATTGACCTCAAATTACCTTTCAATGTCAAATAATGTTGGTTGCTAAGAAGACTGAATTCAAATACTTGCTGTAAGGGTGCTAAAAGGAGACATGTACCTAAGTGATCATAGACAAACTACGTTCAGAGCCAGACTTACATCTACAAATTAAACAACTAGTTTAAATGTATGGCATGAAGCTAACATAACGCTTATCAAAGTAATAATAACTGAATTTCATTTGTTCAAATTACTTTAAGTATTTCAAATTTGGAATTGTGTTGATTATATAAAGTTAATTTTTCGGCTGTTCAAAAGTGTATCAAGACTTAATTAACAAACCACAGTTTAGGGAAATATTTTATTATTGAGGTTTAAGATTCTATTACCAAACATCAGTTTAGGGAAATATTTTACTATTGAGTTTATTATTGAGGTACATACTTTACTTAATTTTCATCATCGCCAAAAGGATTTCTCACAGATTATAATCCTATAAATACAAAAAAGATGATACTTAATGCAAAACCAACCTCATCAGATAGGGGTAATCCATCTGAGAAAAGCAAAGTACTATTCAGTACTGATGATTGCTGTTACGATGCCGACGTTTAGTTGACAAAACGGATATCACTATGGTAATATTTCCTTCTTTTTTGTAACATCTATATCTAGTATCGAGCTACGCAATCTTTAATCAGCACAGTTACATGACCTAGAGTTAATTGTTAACAAACGCTGTATCAGCAGGCCATACATATAAGCAATACAATATTTATTTAAAAAACCTCTCTGTTTGTGTCATTAATAATTTCAGTGCGGAAAATAACTGTCATTTGAATCCGTATATATTCAAACATTTCTTCATTTCACTAATATGGGTTTTTGAACATTTCTAATACTCGTCTGGTTGGATGGCTTCAAATTCCTTCATTTCCTATATTGAACCGTATTTCGACCACAATAGCGACATACTGAACTGATTTTGCTTCACTTGCAGCAGATTATGCGAATACGCGACTTTAGACGATCCCTTTTATAAAACAAAGTCCTCCGACAAATATGAAAATATGACGTCAATAATGTCAAACCAAAACCTATATTTGTGGTCGCGCCCTCTCTGATGATGTGAATTAGATAAGACTTGCATCCAAAGATTTTATGAAGCCCTAAATACTATCCTCATTTCGGTCTCGTGTAAGTGTATTGTTATAATCCTTGTGCGTTAGCTTGTTCACGCGAGAAAATGTTTTTAAAATTAATTATGTGCATGTCTCCTCCACACCAGAGTATGTGTATCCAATGAATTAAATACAGCTAAAAGGTTATGGTAATTTCTGATCACTTAAGGTATTTGTGTTTATCACTGAGCAACATAAATAACATCATTAGTTTATATCTAGCGCGATAAAATATCCGAGCTGGATTTTTTTGAAAAACATTATAAAATTAGCATAATCATTACTGTCTTATTTCAATAAGTTTGCTTTTTCATGAAACTCTTTAAGTACATTGTAGCATCGTTGATCATCTTCCGATGGTGCTAATCAATACAAAGTATCTGATTTGAGACGTCTCATTGTTAGTGAGATCAAGTAATAATTGCGTCTAAGCAGACACAGATAGACTTATGTTATTTCGTCCGAAAACATTCAGTAGCACAGAATGTTGTTTGTCTCGTTATTGTTTACGTGTCGCTGTGAAATCAGTGACATCCATGTTTTACAAATATAAAACTTAATATGGTCTATAGTTTGTAAAATATAGATCAACAGAGCAACAACAATACTAACAAAAGATAAAAAGGTTGAGGTCACAGGCATTTTTGAGAAATATGGTACAAAACTATCAATCTATCTCCGTGACAAAAATAAGGGTAGTGATACTGCATCTACATTCCAATAATTTCCATTAACCCCTCGGGGAAAATCCCCAGGAGAAAAGATCTTGCAGGATATAAATAATGTGTTTCTGGAGCCAGATCTGATCTTTGACTTGACCAACGAGATCAACCAAGACTTGGCCAATATTTGATAAATGAATTAATACAGAATGTCATATTCATAATGTTGCTTAAAACAGTAAATCTTTATTTACTACAGACATATCGTAGATGTGAAGTTGAATCATGCATTAAACTCTATAAATAAAAAAACTTTTAGGGAATTAATTGCTAATTGGGTGGTACAATCTGCGTTGGAAAGTGAACTATTGTTTGGAGCGGATAATTAATCATCCGATTACTAAAATAATGTAATTAACTTATTACAGCCCAAAACGACACTGGAAATGTAGAGCATCGATTAGTAACATGCTGACCCAGCAAAAAGTACAAATTCTGCCTCCGCAGCTAGGTTAGCACGACAAGCAATATGGCAAGTTGATATACCACAACCTGAACAAATCGAGAACGCACATTATCATGTCAGCGTCAAAAATGAAGTACATCAGGGAATATATCTTGTAACAAACAATACTGTCAAAATTGGACGACGTCAGTTAATGTACAAATAACCTCTGGCTGTCGTTGTCGGTGCAAGTAGATACAAGTAGATACGCGAAGCACAGACGTTATCGGCTAAAACAGCAAATGAAGTTGATTAATCGAATTTCAAGGTTCAGTGCCGTCGTTGATGAATAACAATAGAATACGATTATAATCAAACGATGACATACCGAAAATCATCCTGATCAGGCACTCGCTGAACGATTGAATCACTTGTTAAGAGGGCTTTTGGCTATCATTATGCGACAGCAATAGCTTAAGAGATCTACGTCATGCGTTGCAAGACTATCATGTAAGATAACTGCATAAATTATTGAGGTTACTCGTGCACTTTCTATCAAACCTACCAATACAATTACAAACAACATATACCAATACGACATGATTTTTTTTTAAAACAACCAGTATTAGGCAATGCGACTGTAAACTATTTATATCAACCTGGTGAACTTGAATGAGCGAAACAGAACGATTGATCCTATTTTGGATTGTTACTATACATAAAAGTTTCAGCGTAGAAAGATCCACGGGTAGACCTGCATTCTACAGATTATATTCAAGTGTTCCTCAACGTGGATTTGTACGTGAACGATTAAAAGATATACAATTATCGCCGTTGCCACTTAACTAGCACCCCTACTTCATTGCATTCAAGACAGGTCACCATAATATTTTGGCGCGTGTGACCAAGAATACTATCGATTCTCTCTCTACGGTAAATTGTATCCGATTATTAAGAATACGGCTCCACAACA
The DNA here is from genome assembly GCA_030141615.1 of Unio pictorum. Classification (NCBI taxonomy): domain Eukaryota; kingdom Metazoa; phylum Mollusca; class Bivalvia; order Unionida; family Unionidae; genus Unio; species Unio pictorum. Next base: position 3,772,882 of record JARLTB010000166.1, read on the forward strand.
TTATTGTGTTACAGGTGACACAATGATTATTCTGTTGTTGTTTTATAGTCAGCGACAAGATCAAGTCGCGCTTATTTGTTTATCACACTGTTTACATCTAAGTAATTTTGTCTTATTATTTCGTCTCTAAAAACATCGTTAATGAAGCCGCATGTGAGATATTGACCACATCTGAGACTCGAGACACTTCAAAATACACTAAATCTAGCCAATCGATAATATCATCAACGTTCCAAACAACTGTATTAGAGATGGTTAATGCTTGTAATGAATGGATTGTCACTGAGTATCCTAACGTTCACTGAAATATGTCCATTTTCGGCGCATCCTCAACAGCACTGTCATTAACTAAAATAATGATATTTTATAGAAGATTTCCTTTCGCTAGTGATTCTATCGAGGATTCTGGTAAATCAATGTCAGCATTCTGTTATCGCGTATCTGCTGGTCGATAACACAATGGTACAAACACGTCATAAACTGTCCCTTGTTGCAACTGAAATAATATCTGCTGAAGTGTATCACGAACCATCGTTCTAATGGCAACTATTAAGTCGATTGGTCTCCACCTATCCCCAAAATGTATTAATATATAGTTGTTTCTAAAATTATCTCACGATTTATTGCAAACTTACTTTTATTCGATTGTTGTCAGATTAATTTCTTAAACTCTATGCAATTCTGGATCAAGCGTTTTATGATCACCAGTTATATCCTCATAATAATCTATACACGTTTAGAGCCATTGGGGCGGAGAAAAGCCAATAAAACGTTGTGGTTTGCCATTAGCTCCACACATGATCGCAGCTCGTTCATGAAAAATAACCAATCGAAAAATATTTTGTGTACATCTTTCTATATTGTGAATACTTCATTACAAATGATGATCATTGGAACATATTTATAACATAATCGTCTCCTTTCTCCTTTCCATCGGAATACATTATAAGTACATGATTTTATTCCTCGCTCTCTTCTGTTTCTTTTGAATCTGTGTACAGGGGTTTAAACAACCATCTCAACTGATTTCTTTCAAACAATTTTTTAGTATAGGAACTTAAACTCAGCCACACGGATACAGGATTTCCTTTGATTTATTCCTTAAATAAAATAAAATATATCACGTCATAACATCGAATGGTTCGATTTTGTGGAAATATTGTTTTCGCATTAGTACACATATGTGCATATTGATCAAAGATATCTATTGGAGCTACTACTGTTTTATAACATTTTCATTCGTGTAAATTCTCTCCTGTTGTGGCTTTTACTATTATATGACATTTCGGTTATTTTACAAACTAGAAATAATTAATTGCAGCTCCTACTCCTTGACTAATTCAGCCCTATTATTACATCGTAGGTCCGTTACATGTATAGCATTTGTAAAAGGTTCCGTTACTCGTTGGGTTATATATATTTTGGGGAAAATGTCATCTGCGCTAACTCATCAACGTTGTGATTATCATTCAAAGTACACATCCCATGAATAACTGCAATTACAGGGTACAATTGTGAATAATATGGTTTCTCAATGTCATTCAATATTCCTGGTATGGAGGTTTTACTCAGTATAGCAATTATTTAGTAGCAAGGATATGGTAACGTATGACACCGATAATCCAATTAGATTTTATATTTCGACTAATACGATACATTTTATTTCGAAGATGTATCATTGATCGTCAAGTTCTTAATAATCTTTGCAACTCTTTGGTCGTTCATTGTAGCATCGATGACTTTGTCAACACTTTTGGTGTTGCGTGTAATTTTGAATGTTAACCACACATGATTCGCACCATCGACGAGTATATTACTATATTATAGTTTGGGCGAATAAATGTTTTAACTGGAGTTTATATATATATATATATATATATATATATATGGAGAGAGAGAGAGAGATAGAGAGAGAAAGAAAATAATGCTTAAGCCATCCCATGATTGAAAATAATGAAGCATTCAATAATTGTATCATTAGACAATTAGACACTGTCGACTAGAATTAAACAGTCGATAATGTCAATAATTATAGTTATCTCAGAAGATTTGCAGGGGGAATAATATGTATCTTTGTCAGAGATTTGTTTTCGAATGCTTCGACGGACCAGTAAAAAAGGGTTTTGCCTTCGTTCATAATAATGGTCAAAAAAATCAATAATTGCTTCCTTAACTTACAAATTACCACGCAGTCATAATTCTACATGTGGAAAAATTATTGTAGAACGAGTTGTGAAGAACGGCGAGTAGATCTGTAAATACAGCGAGTGGTGAAGTAAAAATATTTATATCGATGTATGCCGCTGGCAGACCTTATCATATTAACTCGTGCTCCCTCCACGTGTCGAAGACAATATTACTAAAGAGACGTTTTTGCAATAGCATAACCAAAATAAAAACTTTCCATTTGTGATTAGATAGAGGAATGTCAAGCTAAGCTATCTCCTGTAGTGTAATGCGTTGCGGAACAATACATTTTTGGTGGAGAATGTATCAAAATCAATAACATTTTGTATAGTTTTTAGGATGTAACTGTACATTTCAGGTAGGGAAAGTATCAAAATCACCATAATATATATGATTTATGCTAGGTAAAGCAGTATAACACAGTAAATTGCAAGTGGGGAACGTATCACAATCACTATAATATATATTAATTATGATAGCTTTCCAAGACGCAACATGGTAGATTTTAGGTCGCGAAAGTGTTAAAATCATTTTATTATATATTTTGTAAGATACAGGATAGTAAATTTCAGGTGCGAAAAGTATCAAAAGCACTATAATATATGTAGACGGGACTGCTTTCGTTTGTTAGCCATCAGCGGGTAGTAGGGCTACACGAGCTTGGAATTGTATTTCAGTGAGAAATGTCCTTGATAAATCTAAATGTTAATACGTACCATAACAAATCGGATACAACATTATAAAGTCCAACTGAGATAAATGCACATGCTACATGATGCATTTATGCTAAACGCACATGCTACATGATTGTGTTCAAAATGCAGCAACATATCATACGAAGGTTGATGTCGTCCGTTTATTTTTCAATCAATGGTAGAAACTCCAAGTGTGGCAAATACCATTGCATTTCCATCTTGCGAATTTAATCTGGTATTTATCTTAAAGGCTATGAATATATGTCGTGGTGCCGACACATCTCTGCTGTGATGATATATATCATATGAATAACCAAGCAGCATTACCCTGAATACTATATCTGGTCATTGTCAGCAATGATAACAGTGATTTACCAACCGAGTTCATACAAGACAGCAATTGTTGTTCATGTACGATCCATGAAATCATCACTGGCATCCACAGCGATATTTTTCTTTGTATCACTTTCCAAGCATCAACTGTGTTGGGTCGACAGAGTGCATCATTGTCAGTGGCTTTTCTAACAAGTATCACGGTGTCTTTCGCGCCGAATATAACTTTTCTAACATTTCTGCAAAATACATAAATATTAGAATTTGGAATTGCCTAGCAATCTTCGGCGTGCGGTAAATCCTAAGTTGAAATTTTCATTTATTGATACAATTTCAGATCTAACTGCATAATTTCATTGTTACATTTCTACTTTTTGAAGGATCAGTTACATCCATTGCAATGATCATTGTTGTCCAGGTTGATCTGTTAAATAACGCTATGAAATCATTGGTAACTAAACAAACACGGTCACCAGTTCCTTATGCTGTATCGTCTGCTTTTTAATGTCTACCTACGACCTCAATAAATGCCACAGTGGATAAAAATATAAACTTGTATCCTGAACTTGTAATTCGATTCAAATGTGCATCATATGAATAATACTGACAATTACGCACAGACTCATCTTTGAGAACTGCGGAGTCTATATCAAATGCTGTTATAATTTGTATCGTTTAACACAACGACCAGCATTAGATATTCCATTCCCTGCTATCAGACTTTCAGCTATATATTTTTTTCTTATTCTTTTTCTGATAATAGCACAGCAACCACCTCTGCTATTTTTGATTCGCGGTATGATTTATTATATTACTGATATTTGCATGCATAACCTCGGTGCTGGCCGATTTCACTGTAACTGCTTTTATCGGACGTCGTCATATTCATCCACTGCAATACAATTATTTTTATATATCGGTTCATTGAATATTCTTTGATCAACTCCTTGATGTACACAAAACACCTCATGCTGTCACATTTCGCGACTTATACCCTTCAATTCTTCGGATTTTAAAAATGTATACCTTAGAGAACAATTGTAAGAAGCAAACGCAACAAATTCACGTCTGTCAATAATTTCAAGTTTTGTTTTATTTCTGGATTTGTCCTTAGAGCTAACTCCTATTGACTTCTTAGGGCTTCATACCCTTGCTGGACAGGTGGGTGGATGGAGTTTGAGCAACAGCTAGTTGAGTGGGAAGGGAAGATCTCGTAAAATCTTCTTTGTTTTCTTGGTGCTCGCTTCTATTTTTTCAGTGTCCTAAGCGGGGTGTCTTACTGATGTACAGTGACATTCAGTAGCCGTTGCAACTCATTCCGGAACCTTTTTGACAGTTCTAAATAAATGTTCTGCACTTTACAAAATTCAACTTGAGACTTCGTACGTTTTTGTAATTGGTCCTTAACAAAATCAAGAACAGGAAGAAATGCTCGTTTTATTGCTTTTAATCTCTCGACCAAATCTAGCTGTATGAGGTTCCATAACTGGTGCCATTATTTATATAATAATGATCTAATTGACAGCAGCAGTGAGGATGCGACCCCAAATAAGTGTCACGGCTGGCAAACGCTCGTGCATACTTTAAAAACAATTACGAAGACAGTAACTATTACTCAACCATTATGGAGGCTAAATATTAACTAATAAGTACGTGATTCATGTTTATTGATATCGGAGTAAATTTAGAATCAATTGAACAATGTCACAGCTACTGTTGGTGTGAAAATATTGCAATACCCATATCGTTGTGTGGCTGTGACTCATGCCATCAGAATATGCTTGTACTAGAGAGCGACCACCGAGTTGTCACTAAGCGTATACAAGGTACATGTGGATACGCATGAACTGACGTTATGTTCGGCCGTATTAGGTAAATTACCATTTCAAGCATGCATTGATACAAATGAGACATTTTTTCTTTGTGCATCCTTGCAGGCTCTCTGCCGTTTACATTGTAAAACAAGCGTTTTTACTCAATCCATTCAGCTATTCCAAGCTTGCCCGTAATACGCTTCATTACATAAATATATAAACTAATGGATACATTTAACCTTTTAAACCTTATATAACTAAAGGTAAATTCCTGAGTAAACAAACAAGGAAGAAAATGTGTTGTTGATTTCCATCTCCGTTTACTTATGACGATTGTTAGAAAAGTAGACTTAAAAGATTCTGGTCTTGTCAATTATAGAAATGAATGCTTAATAGCAGTCTGAATCCCACTGTAAATTAGGAAGCATGAAACAAATATTTGCATTATCTCTTGAGTTGTGTCGGGTTGTTGCCATTATTTTGAGAAAGCAAATTGTTTAGTACGTTATGTATATCCGATAATACTTACCTAGTCACAGTACTTTGAAACCCTCCGAACAAATTAGCCATGCGAGCATCTTCGTTAATATCTCACTCAGGGAAGGTAATGGGGGATAGTTATTGCTCTTGATCTCTTTTAAATATTTCGACGTACAGTACGGCTGGATTATCGAGGTCATAAAATACTATTCCTTACGTAATGTGATTTGGGGATAAAATGATTTTCATGTATGTAAGTAGCTGCGTATACTCTTCAAAGAATCTGCACTTCAGATGTTCCACCGGTTTGTACTTTCCTTATACATAAGTGGACAAGTCCAGTGGCATAGTGGTTAGAGCGTCCAACGCGGTAGTGGGAGGTCGTGGGTTTGATCCCAGGCCGAGTCATACCAAATATTTACCAAAATGTTACTAATAGCTAATAGCCTCGCTTATCCTTCGGCAAGTACAGGTTAGCGTTGGGATTGGTCGCACTGATGTCAGTATAATGTGACTGGGTGCGACGTGATGCTACAGGTCTGCTGCATGATGCCCCAGTGCTAGAAATTACTATAAAATTTTTCACTGCAAACATCGTAGTGATATAACTAAACATATTGTTTCAGACACTTTACAAATCCTTCTTATTTATCATTTATTTTGAGATGCTTTTATACATGCACTTCTATGTATTGACAAATATTGATTTGTCGAATATTCTCTTAGAAATCATGATGCGTGATTTCATAAAGCTTTTTAAAAACATCAAATGCGTTTAAGTTTTATTTATATTTTAACTGGTTCGTCCGTGTTGAGATAATACACAAGAAACTGTTGTCTATCGATCCTGATAAAATAATGCATTCCTAGTTCTAGCTTAGTGACTATTCCTATATTTTAGTTTAGTAAAATCATGTATCCAAAGTGGTTCTTCACTGGTAGTATGTATAACATCATACCTAATACTCATCAGGATACTTTTAATTCATTGAAACATACATACATGTTACAAGGATTGTTTAATAAATGTGTTGAGTTTACCTCGAACGCTATTTAGATTTGCTGGTACTTCCGTGTGCATTGATATCGGAATAAGATTTAGGAATGCTAATAATTTAATTCAGTTTCTTAAATCGTTTATCTGTTTTGTTAAATCATTAAATCTTCCAACTCCTTTTCAATCGTACAACATGTGTTAACTGTAATAGTAATTCAACTGGTACAGTGTTTATTACAAATAACATCGGTTTGTTTTCTTTGGGCTCACGGTCCATTTTCATCATATATTTATATAGTTATATGTATATGATCATCTGTAAACATAGGTAATTTCTCCATTTACTTTGTTCTTCCTTCCAATCATTTTTAACATCTGATTGTACACTTCTTAATTTATTGAGAAAATAAAGTACTCAATCAATAACTTCAAAACTTTGTGTATTTGTTTCTTCAGAATAGTTTTCACGGGTTGGATTTAGATTAAGTTATGGTGATGGTGTCAGTAATATGATAAATAGCAATAAGTTTTGTTATTTTTGTAAAAAAGTGACGACGGATGAAAGGATTATAATCATTAGAACCAGCAATATGTTTTGGGATAGTACTAAAACCTCAAAACGCATTTAAAACAATCTCAGATCCGCGGAAGCTCACCTGGTAAAGTATACAACTCGTAACCGAAGTGTCTCGGGTTCAGTACCTGTCTAGACTATAATTAGCAGTGTACAAAAATGAGCCCTTAACAATGGTATTAGTTTTTATGATAATAATCATTCGACCATGTCATTAAGTCTCAAGTGAAGAAAATCATGATGATGTCCCATTAGCTGTCACTGTTCAGTTCCTCGTCATACTATATTATTTTGTTCCCCTGACAGAACTAAAATAAACATTGTTGTTGTTATTATTATTATTATATTATTATTATTATTATTATTAGTAGTAGTAATAGTAGTAGTAAACGTAGTAGTAGTAGTAGTAGTAGTAGTAGTAGTAGTAGTAGAAGTAGTAGTAGTACACATCCATACATTTGTATTACTTATGTCCTTTTTATCATTATCATCACATGCCGGGAATGATATAATCAACATGGTCCTCATATATTTGCGGTTATTGAATAATAAGAGTCCAATGTTTTGGTTATATTGCCATTTATTAAATTATTGTCCATGAAACAAACAGACAAACAAGTACTATTAGTCACCTTTGAAGTAACAACAAATGTTTAGACAACAACAATGTCACGATTGAATTTTCTTGCAAATTTTCTTTGATTTTCATAGATCAAATTGTATCATTATTACTAAAATCTCATTAATTTCAATAAATACAGAGCCACTAATGCAAAAGCAATTGCAATACGTTTTACATTGTACAAAAATATTACCGTGTTTCCTTCTATATTGGGAACGTCAGTGAGTTAAGTTACATTGCACTGAAATCAAATCGCTTATGTTACCAAATGACTAGCAAGGTCAATGTTGCATACATATTGCAGCACTCAGAATACGGAATGATAGGTGGACAACATCCTGCCCATCTTGTATAATACAATATAATTATGATTGAATTTTCTTGTCAAATTTGCTTTGATTTTTTTAGAGATTGAATTTGAATCGTTATCATTAAAATCTTTATAATTGTAATAAATGCAACGGACTGATGCCTGAGTATTGGTATACGTTTCACATAATGCATAACTATTACAGTGTTTAAAGCTAAATCAACTGTAGTGAGGTAAGTAAAATTTTACTTGACAGATACTATATGAATCGAATCGCTTTATGTTACCGAATGCTAGCAGAGTCTAACCTGCCTGCGGTTTGCAGCCCTCAGGAGTCGGAATATGAGGTGGACAACATTCTTCAAACATTTGTCGCCTCCGATCTATATAACACCAATGCTTGAGGGAACTTGAATATTCTGTATGCAATCCACACGGAAAGTCCGGATCACACGTTAGTCCATCTACAGCAGTGTAAGTAGGTTCAGTACACTCAACGATCTTGTTTCCATTCGAGCAAGACGGATGTCCTTCTCCGGTAGTGTCGCACGGCTCAGTGCAGCAATAATCCCAAGTCTCAACTATGTCTATATAACACCAGCGGTAACCATACCCGTGATAATCGCACTGATGGTCAGTCCTACATTTGGTGTTTCCTGCGGTGTACAAGTCGTGAAACGGTTTCTCTGGACTGGGTTCTTCTGTAACAGGTTTTTCTGGAATAGGTTGTTGTGTAACAGGTTTTTCTGTTAACGGTTTTCCTGTTCTATTGCAGTTGCCGTGAACAAGAATCACCATGCCGAGTAAATGTAAAATGTGGTCCATGATGCTACAATGATCTACAATATAATAATTTTAAAAAATTCCATTAATGATATTTTGATAATTGAATTTTGTACTCCAAGGTAACGTGAATATGCATACTTGTCAGTTTAAACGTTCAACTTCAAAGTGCAAGTGTGTAATATGTAATATAAAAATTGGTAATACGCTAAATGAGTGTTTGCTTCCTAACTATTTGCTTGCCCATGTCAAAAGTAACTTGTCCTGTTCAACTAAAAAATCAGATGACCTCACTCAAAGCACAACTGAGCTATGTAGGAATGTTCGTACGTATGTACGTACGTATGTACTTAATTACATAGGCATAACTGTGGATTTTGGTAAAGTAGCCCATTGACACATATATACTACAAAAACATTACAATGTTTGCAATGAAATGGGGCTCATACTTACAAATATATTTAACTCGGTAAAATCGAACATGAAAAACAAATTATTGACAAATATGTAGAAGATGAAACAGTATTAAAGTGATATACTAGTATATATATGCATAATTGTAAATTATCATGTAAGTAGTGAAAATAAAACATGATGTATGTATGTAGGTAGGTAGGTAGGTAAATAGGTAGATAGTTAGGTAGGTCGGTACGTACGTAAATACATGTATGTATGTATGTATGTATGTATGTATGTATGTATGTATGTATGTATGTATGTATGTATGTATGTATGTATGTATGTATGTATGTATGTATGTATGTATGTATGTATGTATGTATGTAGGAAGATTTTGTCACAAAATGTACTGTGTGTGATCGTTCTTGTAAACGACGATGCGTACCCATAACACCAATAATACAAAATTAATAGTCTTTTCTCTCAAATTTGTGGTCGATAGGTCGTGATTTCATTAACTCTCTTGTAATTTTGGATTGTTTTAGTCAAGCGAATCGACTCAGCAGATAGTTTTGTTCTATATCAATCACACGTGAAGGAACTAAAAGAAACTTCCATTGGAACGGGTAATTTGTTATCTCTTAACGTTCTATGCTTACATGCGGGCTTCGTAAGCACACGTGGCAGTCAAATGTAACCGAAACGTTCAAATAGGCAAATGTTATATACATCCACGAACATCGAATTCGGCAGAGCATTATTTTTCATCGTACAGCAAAATGAACTGTACATTTCCATAAACACAAGTAGAAACAAAAGAGTTTTGGTTTATATAACAAATCGAAAGAACATTCTTTCCTGGATCCATTGCATCGGGAACCACTATCATTGGTAGTACGCATTCTGTTTGACAGATATGTATACGTATAGATGGATAACGATTTACAATTTCTCTTACAAACGTTGCCAAGTACGCATCAAACCATCTCTCCTTAGCGATTATACAATAATTGGTGCTTTAAAGCACTGGAATTCATCATTTGTAACATCTTGATAGTTTCACATTAGATAACTTGAAGTTCACTTTCTTGATTTAACTGCAGAACTAAACTAAATGATCCTTACCTTGGTTTGAGTTGAACTCTTCAGGATAATGTCACCAGCTCCTTTTCTGATCACCATCTATTCCTTACATCAGTGACTATAGCTTTATATAGTAATACAAATTACGCCACTAAGCTGTGAATACTTCGTGTAACCTAGGTTAGGTAAATAATTCCAGAAACCCGGCTTGTCGCAGATGGAACACGTCACCGTCTTTTTCAACATTACGTAACCTCTTAGAAACACGATCTAACTCTATAAACTCATTTGAACACCTAGCTTGCGACATCTATCTATCTATCTATTCGTCTCTCTCTCTCTCTCTCTCTCTCTCTCTCTCTCTCTCTCTCTCTCTCTCTTAGTCTTTATCTCTTTGATCGATCAATATGTGTAATATATAAACGTTTTAGCGAGTTGCCTCGACCTGATTTGAATGCTTTGTTCGGCTGAATAGTAAAGGTTAAGAGTACGAGAAAATAAGTACGTTTGCAGTGCACTACTTTCTTCGCAAAAACATATTTAATCTTTAAATCATGAGTGTGTCTTTTATTGATTTAATAATGTAAATCATGTGTGTTTGTAAACACGAATAAATATCATAGAACTGTATTTTGCAGCGGACACGCTCGCATGGATATGAAGAGTTCATTCATTTAGTCAATACAAAGTTGCCACGAGCATATCGTAACTACATGTAAAGTGCAAACATATGTATCTGTATGTATGAATAAATGTATAGTAGATGCAGTATACTGTTGTAATGTCGCGGTACATGCGTTTCTCGTTTTGTCAAGTTCTATAAATTCGTTCTCTTATAGTATAACTTTTAAATTGCCCAAAAATGTTATATCTTTAATAGCTGATAATGTGAATACAATAATCATTACAATCATATCGTTGTTGTCTTTTACAGGATTGATGCTGTACTGTATGATTAATAAGGGATTTACTTTTTTAATTTAAAGAGTAAATGTAACCATTTTCATATTTTCAATCAATGCTTTATATTTCCTTTATGATCATCATCGATTACGTCATGAGGTAAATTGTATTTATAGGTTATGGTTTGACTGCCCTAGTGTTTTAATGGTATGTACTGTTGCTGGTGTTGTTAGAATACTGTTTCATTGTAGAAACGTCTACTTAATATTTACTGACGTGATTCCTTTATACTGAGCGCCTGCTGTACTGACGAATTTGTACAAAGGTGTACCTGCCTCTAGCCGTATAGAAAACGATGTTTTCATAAACAGTCCGTCTATAGTTATTCTTGAATATACAATTGCAATTAACGCAGACATCTAGATAGCACATCACCTTCATACTAGAACCCGTTCTAGTACTATTATATAATGGTATTATCCTTTATTTGTTGAACGTTGTTAATATTAATTATTTCGTAAGGATTAATAACTTTAAATCCGTTTAATGTCAGCATTAATGTATGAGTGTCCTTCAGTGTTTCGACTTCACGCACGCTAATCTAACGGCATTTCGATCAACAGCGACGTTGTTTGTTATTCTTGTATAATTGTGTGTATTTGTGTTTGTAAATTCATCATGGGGCATATAAGCAAAAATATCATTGAAATGCCTCTTGTTTCATTATCAAACATGTTTACTTCCATATCGAAATATTACAATTCAACATAGTCTATTTCTCAACGACTATTTGGATCTTGTCATTGAACATATACGTGTCATGAAAATCGTAACATCGTTGTTGAATATTATTGGAAATCAAACTTTAAACTTACATTGCATTTATACTAAACTTTACTTAATCTCAAATTAACTATTCTCGTCATTTTTGAACAAATGTGATTTCCGTTGACTGGCCCTCTCTGAATAATATCCTGGCCGAACATTCAATGTAGCGGTCCTAACTGTATCATTGTCAAAGACGTGGGTAGCAGTGTTATTAATCCATCTTGATTAATAAATTATCTAGTTTTAGTACAATGCTTTTCACACGGTGTAAACAGCAGGCTAACCACACTAAACCATTTATATTCATTATTTAAATGCCAGCTTATTCAGTTATTAGCCTAATAATTGAAATTCAATTCACTATGAAGTTCTGACCTTGTGGTTTTATGGTGTTCCGGGTGGATGCGTTCTGAACTGAACTTTTATTGACCAATGTTTGGAATCTATATGTTGTGTTATCTGTCACAAACATCTACTCCTAGTAGAAAAGAAACCTGACCAAATCTCTCTTTTTTGAGCAGTTACCGAACCTCATGGAGTATGGTAATTCCATAGGTGTCAACCGAATTCGTCTCGGAGATTTTAACTTTCACTTTGACTGTCCTGGAAACGCATACACATCAAAACTCCTAGATTCCATTCAAATCTCCAATCGTTAACAGTCACCTAACCAAGCCACCCATAAACATGGACACATTTTAGACTGGATTCTTCATAGACCTGATGATACTATTCTACTGTCCAAGTTTGAATCCCATGAACTATCATTAGCCCACCTATGCAATAGATGCCATATGAACGTATCAGTTCCTAACCATCCACCGTTAATTTATACAAGGAGAAATGACCGTATGATAAATAGAACCAAAATATTGCATGACATCCAAGCATATTTAACAACTTGCATTCCTCTTACAACAGAACGCCTCAATAACTGCCTGCGTGCATTGCTTCCAAACCCAAGTGGAGAGTATCAATTCAAAAGTGTTCTCCGTGGTATAGAGTGTTCGGAACCAGCATTGAACTCATATATGAGACTGTCTTATAGCGGAGATGCTTTGGCTTCCACCAGACTCACTATACATAAACAAATCTATTAGGCCGCTAATAAGAACGTAATAAACATTGCTCATTGAGCCAGATTAAACCGCTACAGTGCTTAGATCACGGAGAGTTCCAAATGCAAAGATTTCTTCGAGATAACTAGCAAACTAATGTTAATGGCCTAATATATACCACTTCCAACTATCTTTTCTACAGTGAACCTTCTTGACCTATTTGCAAATATATTCTATGACAGGGTGCAAACCAGTAGAGATAAGCTTGACAACACAATTTTAATTGACACGCCATCATATAACACTTACGATACAGAATTTCATCAACATCCTTTAGCAGCAGTTGCGTCTGTCACTATGGATTTAGTATGGATAATCGTCGTGAAGAATGTACCAAAGAGATGTGATCTTGATTCTAGCTCTAACATCAATGCAGCGTGAGAGCTTAGATCCAATATTGCCGTCAATGACTGATGTTTTTAATTTTTCCCTCTAATCCAGGGAATTCCTATCATTTTTATAAATTACAATTGTAAATCCTCTGCTGAATAAACCAACAATTGACAATAATTATTTAGAGAACTACCGACCAGTTTCTAATATCCCGTTCATATAAAATAAATCTTGGAAAAAGTTGTCCTAAGTCAACTTTATATCTCATCTGAATTCAGTATGTCTAGCAATGTGTAGTCTGCATGTCGCCCTGGCCGCAATACTAAAATTATTCTTGTGAACGTAGTTAATGGCATATTATCTGCTTTGGATAGCTGAAACATTACAGTCCTCTACCTCCTCGATTTGTCTACAGCATTTGACACAAAAGACCATGATATATTACTTCATCGTCTTCAGCATGAATTTGACATTCACAATACAGCATTTATGTGTTTCATGTGGTTCAAGTCATACTGTGAAATCATGGATGTCATGTAACAAGTTGCAGATGAACGATGAGAAATCTGAGGCTATTCTGATCACAACACAAAGACCTTCTCATTTATATTGTTTATCACAACAACAAAAAAATGTCAGCACAAAAAACATTAAATTCACACAGTCAGTACGACAACTAGGTATTAATGTGGACAGTAGTCTCAAATTGAAATAACAGTGCATGAAGATATGCAGGGTTGCATATCTTGAGCTGAGATACATCAGCTCCATTCGCAAATATCGTTCAGTTGATGCCACTAAAACACTTGTGGGTCCTTTAGTACTTTCAAGACTGGATTATTGTAAATAAATTATGGCTGGTTTGTCTCAATAGCTACTCCAAAAATTTCAACAAGTTCAAATCAGAGCTGGTCGGATCATCCTTAGTGTGCCACGTTCAGGGTATACCTCCTCGCTGCTCTGTCTCCTACATTCGATCCAGAATCAAAACAATCTAGGTGTTATCTGTGCTACGTTTCACAGACGGACTCCATTATAACATATATATCGGGCCTCACCCATGTGTACACACCAGAAAGATACTTAACACTCCTCTGCTGACAATCGTATACTCATTGTTCACACTATGCAAATGAAGTCATGTGGACAACCTGCTTTTGCATACCGGGGCACAGCCACCATTAACGAATTGCCCGTATAAATTATGTTTCAAATACACAGTGATCCCTTTCAAGAATACGTAAAACTCATCTTTGTCTAATGCAGGAATAAAAAGACCTAATGATGTGTCCTACCTTTGTTTTATTTTTTCTAATTTGTCATAGTATTTGTTTTCTTTTTTTTTCTTTGTAGTCATATCATTATTGATGTTGTAAAGCGCTTAGAGGTTCTAAACATTAGGCGCAATACAAAGTCCTCATTACTATTATTATAAAATAGAAAACACTTATGTTTGGAAAATATTAACATAATACATTACCCAGTTTTCCTTTAAAAGCAGTTTTCAAATAATGTTTAAACGTAGTAGCTTACACAACCAGTTACGCGATGTGGTTTTGTTTATCCAATGATCACATCACAAACACAATTCGAGTTTATGTTCTTGATCGCCTGCAAAATGTTAAGTAAAGAAGGATCAGTGTGGCGACATTATTGTATATAATGCCAATATATGATAAACATTTGGTCCATTCGTTTAAAAAGCATGTAATAAAATATATTATTAAAAAGAATTCGTTATAATTGTCTACAGTCATAACAAGCAAACCCATCATTTTAGTAACAATGCCTACCCATTGAGAAAGCGTGTTTTTTAAGCAGGACACCTATTAACTAAAACATACATCATGTCATAACAAATACAAATTATAAAGCAAATACGCAAACATGGAATAGTAAATATCCGATTTAATGGTGACATTTATGTATCATGACAATTATCGAGATATTTAAGTATCCTAGTTCGTGGTAAAAACATATATTAATACAATAAGAGAGAAGATTCTAATTATTAACAAAACTAAAGACATAGTATTGGCTATTGTAATGAAATTATGTTTTGCAGTAATGTTAAAAGCACGTATGCAAACTTTAACAATGAATATTACTAATTATTAGAACAAGAATAATCAGTATTTTAAAAAATATTAAGACGGTAATTGCAATATGTTTCATTTAGCATCCTGTCCATCTCATATTCAGCTATAAAAAATATTGTTAAATTAGAAATCTTGCAAACAATGGCAACTGTTGTTAAAATATACGGCAACTTGCGATGAAACTTATTGTTGGAATTATTTTGTTATGCCTGATCTATGTTAGTTTATACCTTTATATATTTGCATTAGGCATATTACTTTCAGCAGTATATCGCCCCAACTATATCAAACGTTGCTTTGTTTACAGACCAGCCTGTCAAAGAAATGCCAAATAACATATAAGACGAAGTTCACCATGGCTAGAAACAAATTCAATTGAAACTATTCTATGTGATTAACGCAAACAGTATTTGTTTCTGATAGTACATATTGTTGTTGTTGTTGTTCAGTGTAACGGCATGGCCTCCATTATAGATAGTGGAGGAAGAACTCGAAAAATCCCGAACATAACCACCAACCCACGAGAAGCTACCAGCACGCTTTCGGTCGTATCCATATTGGCCGAGCCCATGACTCGAGCTCACGCTCTGACAGATGTGAGATTGCAGTGATCCCTAACGATGGGCACTCTTGAGTACTATGTTGTAGTGAATTCTAGCCAATTATAAGGATTCTTAAAGCAATTGCTTGAAACATTATATTTGCCCTTTTCAAATTTAGAATGTCAAACCATATAATACCTGTTGAAATGTTTCAAAGTAGTATAATTCATTTTTAATAAAGAAACGGAATTAAATTTCATAATACTAATTTGGGTGATCAATGTCTTTACGTCTTATGGTGTGAAGGTTCTAAAGAGTTTAGACTGAACAAATATTAAGAGATGCTGTTAAGGTCTCAATATATATCTATACTGATTTACTATTCTCTAACTACATACACAGTTGGGATGGCCTTGTTTATGCCACAAACACTTGCTGTTGTCAACTTGTTTTGAATGTCACCACAATGGTTGAACGTAGAAATGCAATGAAATGATGCCAACAACGGCATACTTTAGAAATTAATTCCCAACACCTCTACAAAATTTGATGTACTTAATGTAGGATCTACTTGCTCCAGAAAATAAACTATGGACGACGCTATCTTCAGTCCGCATTAGTTACAGGCGAGGATAAGCAACGTTATGATATATTTAATCTAGAAAAAGACGAGAGATGTTATTCGGAAACCAATCTGAACTGGTCCCTTGCTCTTGGTCCGGAACGAGTCGGAATTTTTGTGAAAAACAATTTTAAGCAGAAATCATGGCTGAAAGATCATATGGACCTTAACACGTACCAAATGAAAATTGCTACACAAGTTTGAAACAAATTTCTTCAAGGAAAATGTATTATTTGGCTAGATGATGGAAAGGGTCATATAGGATTTCCTACTATAATATAAAGTAGAATGTCATTGTCAAGTTCAAGGATGAGGAGCCACTGCTGCAATAGTCGAGTCCATTAATCTCAGGACAAAGATGTAATATATCAAGATTGGTTGACGAGATTCAAATGATTGTAAAAGAAATCTTGAAAAACAGAAGAAAAAAGCTGTTACGCATTACAATAACATTTATGCACTTGCAGGAGAACATGTATATAAAGAGATAAAGTCTATCAGCTCAAACCCCAAGTGCAGCATATGATATCATTTAACAAGAGTGATCTCTGATGATACGAAAAATACTTTAATTGATAATGTGAATACCTTAGCCTTAGATCAACATACGTACAAAAACTAAATCGAAACTCAGACAATTTTACAAAGGTCAAACCTATTAGAAGTTGCAAAGCAAACGGAAATTTCAAAATTGTAGAGAGAGGAATAAATGTTTTAATTACATCACTACATCACTTAAAATACATTTGTGACATCTGACATGTGATGAAATAACTTAATGCGTTGATAACATCCCTTTCCCTCTTATGTTACATTGCTTCCTGTTGGATGATCTTATTCAAAATGGCATACGTTTCCTGCATTTCCTCTCTAACAATTTTCCATAACGTGACATCTCAGAGTTGATAATTATGTTATCGACACTATTGCCAAACTAAAAAACGATGCGAATGCTCTTTCCTTCTGCCGGCACAGGTTCCTGCAACATTCATTAAACTCTAGTCATTATTGTTCAATCTATTAAAAAGAAAACCCTGTAATACTATGTGTCGTGTGTCATATGTACCCATCTTCTTTCGCGACATAAAGATCATTGACTAGATGCATTCTCAAAGCCAGTAGCATGTATATCACCATCGCTCTATTTGTAGTACAAATGATTGAAGGCATGTATATGGTGGTCTAGATATCTTTCAATTGAAGCAAAGCTTTGCCTAAGATCTGGAATCAAAATGATTTGAATAATACCTTCAGCTATCATATTGTACCAGGTCTACCCTAAAGACATAGCATCATTTCTCAATAAATAGCCCATCTCGAAACATATTTTTACTCAAGTAAAAAGCACATAATATCATGGCGCTGAAATATATCCACTTTGCACAGCAAATCTCATTCATCAAAGTATAATACAGCCATATTTCGCCTTCTTCTAGATAGTTGTTAATATCTCAAGTGTTATGTATATTTTATTTTATTTTATTTTATTAGTTTCTCTGATTTTTTAATTGTTTTATTTACATGCTATTGTAATGTTGTATTGTTCATCAAACTTGAATTTTTAAAAGTTAAATTCATTATCTCTGACCTGACGTTGTAATGTTTATTGTTAAACACCTAAAAATGGAAATACTGTATAGAGGTCGTGAGATTGTTTCATAACCCAAGACTTTGGTAAAGAACTATTTTATTTATTTAATTCATTCACAAAGTATAAATTATTAACTCAAATCAAGGCCATACCTGGAACACTTCATAATTGCATATATCAAACGTGTATTTCAAGAATGTTGACAATTATACGAGCATGTTTTTTTGCATCTAAGATGGAAATACATTATAATGATGTTTTAAGAAAGAATAGTCAGTCGCCCCATGCAAATATTATTTAAATAACATGCAGGGCCTGACCATCTAGAACATTTGTACAGAATTCAATAATATCTTGGAATAATATCTTATGTCATTCAACAACAGTCTGTTGATATTGCCGAAATTTGAAGGTTAGAAACACTCGTCGTGTTCCATTTGGAGTTCATTGCGACTGGAACACAGCTTCATTTAACACTTCGGAATTATTAGGACTTCTGAAATAGACGGTATTGTTTACACCAAGAATATTATTCAAGAGCACATTCATATGACGGTATTAAAACATTTATTAAAGCACATTATATCTTATTCTAACGTCGTCCATTGTGTGCACTCTATTTTGACTTTTGTTGTAAACTGGTATACAGACAATATAGTGTACGAACCTGTGATCTGACAGCTTAATAGTATTGACCTCGATTTCGCTGTACGTGAAAGTCGGTTACTAGAATGCAGCGTTGTTATGAGCACAAAGGATTGGGGTCACCCTTTCATGGCTAACTTTCTCGTTTAAAACCATTTGAATAGATTGACCTCAAATTACCTTTCAATGTCAAATAATGTTGGTTGCTAAGAAGACTGAATTCAAATACTTGCTGTAAGGGTGCTAAAAGGAGACATGTACCTAAGTGATCATAGACAAACTACGTTCAGAGCCAGACTTACATCTACAAATTAAACAACTAGTTTAAATGTATGGCATGTAGCTAACATAACGCTTATCAAAGTAATAATAACTGAATTTCATTTGTTCAAATTACTTTAAGTATTTCAAATTTGGAATTGTGTTGATTATATAAAGTTAATTTTTCGGCTGTTCAAAAGTGTATCAAGACTTAATTAACAAACCACAGTTTAGGGAAATATTTTATTATTGAGGTTTAAGATTCTATTACCAAACATCAGTTTAGGGAAATATTTTACTATTGAGTTTATTATTGAGGTACATACTTTACTTAATTTTCATCATCGCCAAAAGGATTTCTCACAGATTATAATCCTATAAATACAAAAAAGATGATACTTAATGCAAAACCAGCCTCATCAGATAGGGGTAATTCATCTGAGAAAAGCAAAGTACTATTCAGTACTGATGATTGCTGTTACGATGCCGACGTTTAGTTGACAAAACGGATATCACTATGGTAATATTTCCTTCTTTTTGTAACATCTATATCTAGTATCGAGCTACGCAATCTTTAATCAGCACAGTTACATGACCTAGAGTTAATTGTTAACAAACGCTGTATCAACAGGCCATACATATAAGCAATACAATATTTATTTAAAAAACCTCTCTGTTTGTGTCATTAATAATTTCAGTGCGGAAGATAACTGTCATTTGAATCCGTATATGTTCAAATATTTCTTCATTTCACTAATATGGGTTTTTGAACATTTCTTATACTCGTCTGGTTGGATGGCTTCAAATTAATTCATTTCCTATATTGAACCGTATTTCGACCACAATAGCGACATACGGAACTGATTTTGCTTCACTTGCAGCAGATTATGCGAATACGCGACTTTAGACGATCCCTTTTATAAAACAAAGTCCTCCTACAAATATGAAAATATGACGTCAATAATGTCAAACCAAAATCTATATTTGTGGTCGCGCCCTCTCTGATGATGTGAATTAGATAAGACTTGCATCCAAAGATTTTATGAAGCCCTAAATACTATCCTCATTTCGGTCTCGTGTAAGTGTATTGTTATAAATCCTTGTGCGTTAGCTTGTTCACGCGAGAAAATGTTTTTAAAATTAATTATGTGCATGTCTCCTCCACACCAGAGTATGTGTATCCAATGAATTAAATACAGCTAAAAGGTTATGGTAATTTCTGATCACTTAAGGTATTTGTGTTTATCACTGAGCAACATAAATAACATCATTAGTTTATATCTAGCGCGATAAAATATCCGAGCTGGATTTTTTTGAAAAACATTATAAAATTAGCATAATCATTACTGTCTTATTTCAATAAGTTTGCTTTTTCATGAAACTCTTTAAGTACATTGTAGCATCGTTGATCATCTTCCGATGGTGCTAATCAATACAAAGTATCTGATTTGAGACGTCTCATTGTTAGTGAGATCAAGTAATAATTGCGTCTAAGCAGACACAGATAGACTTATGTTATTTCCTCCGAAAACATTCGGTAGCACAGAATGTTGTTTGTCTCGTTATTGTTTACGTGTCGCTGTGAAATCAGTGACATCCATGTTTTACAAATATAAAACTTAATATGGTCTATATTTTGTAAAATATAGATCAACAGAGCAACAACAATACTAACAAAAGATAAAAAGGTTGAGGTCACAGGCATTTTTGAGAAATATGGTACAAAACTATCAATCTATCTCCGTGACAAAAATAAGGGTAATGATACTGCATCTAGATTCCAATAATTTCCATTAACCCCTCGGGGAAAATCCCCAGGAGAAAAGATCTTGCAGGATATAAATAATGTGTTTCTGGAGCCAGATCTGATCTTTGACTTGACCAACGAGATCAACCAAGACTTGGCCAATATTTGATAAATGAATTAATACAGAATGTCATATTCATAATGTTGCTTAAAACAGTAAATCTTTATTTACTACAGACATATCGTAGATGTGAAGTTGAATCATGCATTAAACTCTATAAATAAAAAACTTTTAGGGAATTAATTGCTAATTGGGTGGTACAATCTGCGTTGGAAAGTGAACTATTGTTTGGAGCGGATAATTAATCATCCGATTACTAAAATAATGTAATTAACTTATTACAGCCCAAAACGACACTGGAAATGTAGAGTAACATGCTGACCCAGCAAAAGTACGAATTCTGCCTCCGCAGCTAGGTTAGCACGACAAGCAATATGGCAAGTTGATATACCACAACCTGAACAAATCGAGAACGCACATTATCATGTCAGCGTCCCAAATGAAGTACATCAGGGAATATATCTTGTAACAAACAATACTGTCAAAATTGGACGACGTCAGTTAATGTACAAATAACCTCTGGCTGTCGTTGTCGGTGCAAGTAGATACAAGTAGATACGCGAAGCACAGACGTTATCGGCTAAAACAGCAAATGAAGTTGATTAATCGAATTTCAAGGTTCAGTGCCGTCGTTGATGAATAACAATAGAATACGATTATAATCAAACGATGACATACCGAAAATCATCCTGATCAGGCACTCGCTGAACGATTGAATCACTTGTTAAGAGGGTTTTTGGCTATCATTATGCGACAGAAAAAGCTTAAGAGATCTACGTCATGCGTTGCAAGACTATCATGTAAGATAACTGCATAAATTATTGAGGTTACTCGTGCACTTTCTATCAAACCTACCAATACAATTACAAACAACATATACCAATACGACATGATTTTTTTTCAAAACAACCAGTATTAGGCAATGCGACTGTAAACTATTTATATCAACCTGGTGAACTTGAATGAGCGAAACAGAACGATTGATCCTATTTTGGATTGTTACTATACATAAAAGTTTCAGCGTAGAAAGATCCACGGGTAGACCTGCATTCTACAGATTATATTCAAGTGTTCCTCAACGTGGATTTGTACGTGAACGATTAAAAGATATACAATTATCGCCGTTGCCACTTAACTAGCACCCCTACTTCATTGCATTCAAGACAGGTCACCATAATATTTTGGCGCGTGTGACCAAGAATACTATCGATTCTCTCTCTACGGTAAATTGTATCCGATTATTAAGAATACGGCTCCACAACATTATTATGTTACAGGTGACACAATGATTATTCTGTTGTTGTTTTATAGTCAGCGACAAGATCAAGTCGCGCTTATTTGTTTATCACACTGTTTACATCTAAGTAATTTTGTCTTATTATTTCGTCTCTAAAAACATCGTTAATGAAGCCGCATGTGAGATATTGACCACATCTGAGACTCGAGACACTTCAAAATACACTAAATCTAGCCAATCGATAATATCATCAACGTTCCAAACAACTGTATTAGAGATGGTTAATGCTTGTAATGAATGGATTGTCACTGAGTATCCTAACGTTCACTGAAATATGTCCATTTTCGGCGCATCCTCAACAGCACTGTCATTAACTAAAATAATGATATTTTATAGAAGATTTCCTTTCGCTAGTGATTCTATCGAGGATTCTGGTAAATCAATGTCAGCATTCTGTTATCGCGTATCTGCTGGTCGATAACACAATGGTACAAACACGTCATAAACTGTCCCTTGTTGCAACTGAAATAATATCTGCTGAAGTGTAACACGAACCATCGTTCTAATGGCAACTATTAAGTCGATTGGTCTCCACCTATCCCCAAAATGTATTAATATATAGTTGTTTCTAAAATTATCTCACGATTTATTGCAAACTTACTTTTATTCGATTGTTGTCAGATTAATTTCTTAAACTCTATGCAATTCTGGATCAAGCGTTTTATGATCACCAGTTATATCCTCATAATAATCTATACACGTTTAGAGCCATTGGGGCGGAGAAAAGCCAATAAAACGTTGTGGTTTGCCATTAGCTCCACACATGATCGCAGCTCGTTCATGAAAAATAACCAATCGAAAAATATTTTGTGTACATCTTTCTATATTGTGAATACTTCATTACAAATGATGATCATTGGAACATATTTATAACATAATCGTCTCCTTTCTCCTTTCCATCGGAATACATTATAAGTACATGATTTTATTCCTCGCTCTCTTCTGTTTCTTTTGAATCTGTGTACAGGGGTTTAAACAACCATCTCAACTGATTTCTTTCAAACAATTTTTTAGTATAGGAACTTAAACTCAGCCACACGGATACAGGATTTCCTTTGATTTATTCCTTAAATAAAATAAAATATATCACGTCATAACATCGAATGGTTCGATTTTGTGGAAATATTGTTTTCGCATTAGTACACATATGTGCATATTGATCAAAGATATCTATTGGAGCTACTACTGTTTTATAACATTTTCATTCGTGTAAATTCTCTCCTGTTGTGGCTTTTACTATTATATGACATTTCGGTTATTTTACAAACTAGAAATAATTAATTGCAGCTCCTACTCCTTGACTAATTCAGCCCTATTATTACATCGTAGGTCCGTTACATGTATAGCATTTGTAAAAGGTTCCGTTACTCGTTGGGTTATATATATTTTGGGGAAAATGTCATCTGCGCTAACTCATCAACGTTGTGATTATCATTCAAAGTACACATCCCATGAATAACTGCAATTACAGGGTACAATTGTGAATAATATGGTTTCTCAATGTCATTCAATATTCCTGGCATGGAGGTTTTACTCAGTATAGCAATTATTTAGTAGCAAGGATATGGTAACGTATGACACCGATAATCCAATTAGATTTTATATTTCGACTAATACGATACATTTTATTTCGAAGATGTATCATTGATCGTCAAGTTCTTAATAATCTTTGCAACTCTTTGGTCGTTCATTGTAGCATCGATGACTTTGTCAACACTTTTGGTGTTGCGTGTAATTTTGAATGTTAACCACACATGATTCGCACCATCGACGAGTATATTACTATATTATAGTTTGGGCGAATAAATGTTTTAACTGGAGTTTATATATATATATATATATATATATATATATATATATATATATATATATATATATATATATATATATATATATATATATATATATATATATATATATAGATAGATATATATATATATAGAGAGAGATAGAGAGAGAAAGAAAATAGTGCTTAAGCCATCCCATGATTGAAAATAATGAAGCATTCAATAATTGTATCATTAGACAATTAGACACTGTCGACTAGAATTAAACAGTCGATAATGTCAATAATTATAGTTATCTCAGAAGATTTGCAGGGGGAATAATATGTATCTTTGTCAGAGATTTGTTTTCGAATGCTTCGACGGACCAGTAAAAAAGGGTTTTGCCTTCGTTCATAATAATGGTCATAAAAAATCAATAATTGCTTCCTTAACTTACAAATTACCACGCAGTCATAATTCTACATGTGGAAAAATTATTGTAGAACGAGTTGTGAAGAACGGCGAGTAGATCTGTAAATACAGCGAGTGGTGAAGTAAAAATATTTATATCGATGTATGCCGCTGGCAGACCTTATCATATTAACTCGTGCTCCCTCCACGTGTCGAAGACAATATTACTAAAGAGACGTTTTTGCAATAGCATAACCAAAATAAAAACTTTCCATTTGTGATTAGATAGAGGACTGTCAAGCTAAGCTATCTCCTGTAGTGTAATGCGTTGCGGAACAATACATTTTTGGTGGAGAATGTATCAAAATCAATAACATTTTGTATAGTTTTTAGGATGTAACTGTACATTTCAGGTAGGGAAAGTATCAAAATCACCATAATATATATGATTTATGCTAGGTAAAGCAGTATAACACAGTAAATTGCAAGTGGGGAACGTATCACAATCACTATAATATATATTAATTATGATAGCTTTCCAAGACGCAACATGGTAGATTTTAGGTCGCGAAAGTGTTAAAATCATTTTATTATATATTTTGTAAGATACAGGATAGTAAATTTCAGGTGCGAAAAGTATCAAAAGCACTATAATATATGTAGACGGGACTGCTTTCGTTTGTTAGCCATCAGCGGGTAGTAGGGCTACACGAGCTTGGAATTGTATTTCAATGAGAAATGTCCTTGATAAATCTAAATGTTAATACGTACCATAACAAATCGGATACAACATTATAAAGTCCAACTGAGATAAATGCACATGCTACATGATGCATTTATGCTAAATGCACATGCTACATGATTGTGTTCAAAATGCAGCAACATATCATACGAAGGTTGATGTCGTCCGTTTATTTTTCAATCAATGGTAGAAACTCCAAGTGTGGCAAATACCATTGCATTTCCATCTTGCGAATTTAATCTGGTATTTATCTTAAAGGCTATGAATATATGTCGTGGTGCCGACACATCTCTGCTGTGATGATATATATCATATGAATAACCAAGCAGCATTACCCTGAATACTATATCTGGTCATTGTCAGCAATGATAACAGTGATTTACCAACCGAGTTCATACAAGACAGCAATTGTTGTTCATGTACGATCCATGAAATCATCACTGGCATCCACAGCGATATTTTTTCTTTGTATCACTTTCCAAGCATCAACTGTGTTGGGTCGACAGATTGCATCATTGTCAGTGGCTTTTCTAACAAGTATCACGGTGTCTTTCGCGCCGAATATAACTTTTCTAACATTTCTGCAAAATACATAAATATTAGAATTTGGAATTGCCTAGCAATCTTCGGCGTGCGGTAAATCCTAAGTTGAAATTTTCATTTATTGATACAATTTCAGATCTAACTGCATAATTTCATTGTTACATTTCTACTTTTTGAAGGATCAGTTACATCCATTGCAATGATCATTGTTGTCCAGGTTGATCTGTTAAATAACGCTATGAAATCATTGGTAACTAAACAAACACGGTCACCAGTTCCTTATGCTGTATCGTCTGCTTTTTAATGTCTACCTACGACCTCAATAAATGCCACAGTGGATAAAAATATAAACTTGTATCCTGAACTTGTAATTCGATTCAAATGTGCATCATATGAATAATACTGACAATTACGCACAGACTCATCTTTGAGAACTGCGGAGTCTATATCAAATGCTGTTATAATTTGTATCGTTTAACACAACGACCAGCATTAGATATTCCATTCCCTGCTATCAGACTTTCAGCTATATATTTTTTTCTTATTCTTTTTCTGATAATAGCACAGCAACCACCTCTGCTATTTTTGATTCGCGGTATGATTTATTATATTACTGATATTTGCATGCATAACCTCGGTGCTGGCCGATTTCACTGTAACTGCTTTTATCGGACGTCGTCATATTCATCCACTGCAATACAATTATTTTTATATATCGGTTCATTGAATATTCTTTGATCAACTCCTTGATGTACACAAAACACCTCATGCTGTCACATTTCGCGACTTATACCCTTCAATTCTTCGGATTTTAAAAATGTATACCTTAGAGAACAATTGTAAGAAGCAAACGCAACAAATTCACGTCTGTCAATAATTTCAAGTTTTGTTTTATTTCTGGATTTGTCCTTAGAGCTAACTCCTATTGACTTCTTAGGGCTTCATACCCTTGCTGGACAGGTGGGTGGATGGAGTTTGAGCAACAGCTAGTTGAGTGGGAAGGGAAGATCTCGTAAAATCTTCTTTGTTTTCTTGGTGCTCGCTTCTATTTTTTCAGTGTCCTAAGCGGGGTGTCTTACTGATGTACAGTGACATTCAGTAGCCGTTGCAACTCATTCCGGAACCTTTTTGACAGTTCTAAATAAATGTTCTGCACTTTACAAAATTCAACTTGAGACTTCGTACGTTTTTGTAATTGGTCCTTAACAGAATCAAGAACAGGAAGAAATGCTCGTTTTATTGCTTTTAATCTCTCGACCAAATCTAGCTGTATGAGGTTCCATAACTGGTGCCATTATTTATATAATAATGATCTAATTGACAGCAGCAGTGAGGATGCGACCCCAAATAAGTGTCACGGCTGGCAAACGCTCGTGCATACTTTAAAAACAATTACGAAGACAGTAACTATTACTCAACCATTATGGAGGCTAAATATTAACTAATAAGTACGTGATTCATGTTTATTGATATCGGAGTAAATTTAGAATCAATTGAACAATGTCACAGCTACTGTTGGTATGAAAATATTGCAATACCCATATCGTTGTGTGGCTGTGACTCATGCCATCGGAATATGCTTGTACTAGAGAGCGACCACCGAGTTGTCACTAAGCGTATACAAGGTACATGTGGATACGCATGAACTGACGTTATGTTCGGCCGTATTAGGT
This sequence comes from Unio pictorum, assembly GCA_030141615.1. NCBI lineage: Eukaryota > Metazoa > Mollusca > Bivalvia > Unionida > Unionidae > Unio > Unio pictorum. The sequence goes on from JARLTB010000166.1 coordinate 3,800,402, forward strand.
AAATTACCATTTCAAGCATGCATTGATACAAATGAGACATTTTTTCTTTGTGCATCCTTGCAGGCTCTCTGCCGTTTACATTGTAAAACAAGCGTTTTTACTCAATCCATTCAGCTATTCCAAGCTTGCCCGTAATACGCTTCATTACATAAATATATAAACTAATGGATACATTTAACCTTTTAAACCTTATATAACTAAAGGTAAATTCCTGAGTAAACAAACAAGGAAGAAAATGTGTTGTTGATTTCCATCTCCGTTTACTTATGACGATTGTTAGAAAAGTAGACTTAAAAGATTCTGGTCTTGTCAATTATAGAAATGAATGCTTAATAGCAGTCTGAATCCCACTGTAAATTAGGAAGCATGAAACAAATATTTGCATTATCTCTTGAGTTGTGTCGGGTTGTTGCCATTATTTTGAGAAAGCAAATTGTTTAGTACGTTATGTATATCCGATAATACTTACCTAGTCACAGTACTTTGAAACCCTCCGAACAAATTAGCCATGCGAGCATCTTCGTTAATATCTCACTCAGGGAAGGTAATGGGGGATAGTTATTGCTCTTGATCTCTTTTAAATATTTCGACGTACAGTACGGCTGGATTATCGAGGTCATAAAATACTATTCCTTACGTAATGTGATTTGGGGATAAAATGATTTTCATGTATGTAAGTAGCTGCGTATACTCTTCAAAGAATCTGCACTTCAGATGTTCCACCGGTTTGTACTTTCCTTATACATAAGTGGACAAGTCCAGTGGCATAGTGGTTAGAGCGTCCAACGCGGTAGTGGGAGGTCGTGGGTTTGATCCCAGGCCGAGTCATACCAAATATTTACCAAAATGTTACTAATAGCTAATAGCCTCGCTTATCCTTCGGTAAGTACAGGTTAGCGTTGGGATTGGTCGCACTGATGTCAGTATAATGTGACTGGGTGCGACGTGATGCTACAGGTCTGCTGCATGATGCCCCAGTGCTAGAAATTACTATAAAATTTTTCACTGCAAACATCGTAGTGATATAACTAAACATATTGTTTCAGACACTTTACAAATCCTTCTTATTTATCATTTATTTTGGGATGCTTTTATACATGCACTTCTATGTATTGACAAATATTGATTTGTCGAATATTCTCTTAGAAATCATGATGCGTGATTTCATAAAGCTTTTTAAAAACATCAAATGCGTTTAAGTTTTATTTATATTTTAACTGGTTCGTCCGTGTTGAGATAATACACAAGAAACTGTTGTCTATCGATCCTGATAAAATAATGCATTCCTAGTTCTAGCTTAGTGACTATTCCTATATTTTAGTTTAGTAAAATCATGTATCCAAAGTGGTTCTTCACTGGTAGTATGTATAACATCATACCTAATACTCATCAGGATACTTTTAATTCATTGAAACATGCATACATGTTACAAGGATTGTTTAATAAATGTGTTGAGTTTACCTCGAACGCTATTTAGATTTGCTGGTACTTCCGTGTGCATTGATATCGGAATAAGATTTAGGAATGCTAATAATTTAATTCAGTTTCTTAAATCGTTTATCTGTTTTGTTAAATCATTAAATCTTCCAACTCCTTTTCAATCGTACAACATGTGTTAACTGTAATAGTAATTCAACTGGTACAGTGTTTATTACAAATAACATCGGCTTGTTTTCTTTGGGCTCACGGTCCATTTTCATCATATATTTATATAGTTATATGTATATGATCATCTGTAAACATAGGTAATTTCTCCATTTACTTTGTTCTTCCTTCCAATCATTTTTAACATCTGATTGTACACTTCTTAATTTATTGAGAAAATAAAGTACTCAATCAATAACTTCAAAACTTTGTGTATTTGTTTCTTCAGAATAGTTTTCACGGGTTGGATTTAGATTAAGTTATGGTGATGGTGTCAGTAATATGATAAATAGCAATAAGTTTTGTTATTTTTGTAAAAAAAGTGACGACGGATGAAAGGATTATAATCATTAGAACCAGCAATATGTTTTGGGATAGTACTAAAACCTCAAAACGCATTTAAAACAATCTCAGATCCGCGGAAGCTCACCTGGTAAAGTATACAACTCGTAACCGAAGTGTCTCGGGTTCAGTACCTGTCTAGACTATAATTGGCAGTGTACAAAAATGAGCCCTTAACAATGGTATTAGTTTTTATGATAATAATCATTCGACCATGTCATTAAGTCTCAAGTGAAGAAAATCATGATGATGTCCCATTAGCTGTCACTGTTCAGTTCCTCGTCATACTATATTATTTTGTTCCCCTGACAGAACTAAAATAAACATTGTTGTTGTTATTATTATTATTATATTATTATTATTAGTAGTAGTAGTAGTAATAGTAGTAGTAAACGTAGTAGTAGTAGTAGTAGTAGTAGTAGTAGTAGTACACATCCATACATTTGTATTACTTATGTCCTTTTTATCATTATCATCACATGCCGGGAATGATATAATCAACATGGTCCTCATATATTTGCGGTTATTGAATAATAAGAGTCCAATGTTTTGGTGATATTGCCATTTATTAAATTATTGTCCATGAAACAAACAGACAAACAAGTACTATTAGTCACCTTTGAAGTAACAACAAATGTTTAGACAACAACAATGTCACGATTGAATTTTCTTGCAAATTTTCTTTGATTTTCATAGATCAAATTGTATCATTATTACTAAAATCTCATTAATTTCAATAAATACAGAGCCACTAATGCAAAAGCAATTGCAATACGTTTTACATTGTACAAAAATATTACCGTGTTTCCTTCTATATTGGGAACGTCAGTGAGTTAAGTTACATTGCACTGAAATCAAATCGCTTATGTTACCAAATGACTAGCAAGGTCAATGTTGCATACATATTGCAGCACTCAGAATACGGAATGATAGGTGGACAACATCCTGCCCATCTTGTATAATACAATATAATTATGATTGAATTTTCTTGTCAAATTTGCTTTGATTTTTTTAGAGATTGAATTTGAATCGTTATCATTAAAATCTTTATAATTGTAATAAATGCAACGGACTGATGCCTGAGTATTGGTATACGTTTCACATAATGCATAACTATTACAGTGTTTAAAGCTAAATCAACTGTAGTGAGGTAAGTAAAATTTTACTTGACAGATACTATATGAATCGAATCGCTTTATGTTACCGAATGCTAGCAGAGTCTAACCTGCCTGCGGTTTGCAGCCCTTAGGAGTCGGAATATGAGGTGGACAACATTCTTCAAACATTTGTCGCCTCCGATCTATATAACACCAATGCTTGAGGGAACTTGAATATTCTGTATGCAATCCACACGGAAAGTCCGGATCACACGTTAGTCCATCTACAGCAGTGTAAGTAGGTTCAGTACACTCAACGATCTTGTTTCCATTCGAGCAAGACGGATGTCCTTCTCCGGTAGTGTCGCACGGCTCAGTGCAGCAATAATCCCAAGTCTCAACTATGTCTATATAACACCAGCGGTAACCATACCCGTGATAATCGCACTGATGGTCAGTCCTACATTTGGTGTTTCCTGCGGTGTACAAGTCGTGAAACGGTTTCTCTGGACTGGGTTCTTCTGTAACAGGTTTTTCTGGAATAGGTTGTTGTGTAACAGGTTTTTCTGTTAACGGTTTTCCTGTTCTATTGCAGTTGCCGTGAACAAGAATCACCATGCCGAGTAAATGTAAAATGTGGTCCATGATGCTACAATGATCTACAATATAATAATTTTAAAAAATTCCATTAATGATATTTTGATAATTGAATTTTGTACTCCAAGGTAACGTGAATATGCATACTTGTCAGTTTAAACGTTCAACTTCAAAGTGCAAGTGTGTAATATGTAATATAAAAATTGGTAATACGCTAAATGAGTGTTTGCTTCCTAACTATTTGCTTGCCCATGTCAAAAGTAACTTGTCCTGTTCAACTAAAAAATCAGATGACCTCACTCAAAGCACAACTGAGCTATGTAGGAATGTTCGTACGTATGTACGTACGTATGTACTTAATTACATAGGCATAACTGTGGATTTTGGTAAAGTAGCCCATTGACACATATATACTACAAAAACATTACAATGTTTGCAATGAAATGGGGCTCATACTTACAAATATATTTAACTCGGTAAAATCGAACATGAAAAACAAATTATTGACAAATATGTAGAAGATGAAACAGTATTAAAGTGATATACTAGTATATATATGCATAATTGTAAATTATCATGTAAGTAGTGAAAATAAAACATGATGTATGTATGTAGGTAGGTAGGTAGGTAAATAGGTAGATAGTTAGGTAGGTCGGTACGTACGTAAATACATGTATGTATGTATGTATGTATGTATGTATGTATGTATGTATGTATGTATGTATGTATGTATGTATGTATGTATGTATGTATGTATGTATGTATGTATGTATGTATGTATGTATGTATGTATTTATGTATGTGTAACTTTCTTATTTCAAGATGTAACAGCTACCAATATTTTCATAAATGAGAGCCACGCATGTTTTGACATAATTCATTAAATTACAGCATTATGTCACTTAAACTTGGGTAAAGACCTTTATATACATTGTCAAAGTCACAAAATATAATTTGTAAAATTATACATGTATAAAACAACATAAAAAGTCCATCATTTAAAATTACCAAACACTGCAAGCTAATTTATTAAATTCCACAAATAATGTCCATTCATCTGGATAAAAAGTACTTCCCATACATAATGACCGATATGCTTGATAAACGTTAGCATACTTGGACATATTGTCCATTCGGCTTGACGAACATTGGCATCATCTTAACATTTCAAACAAAACCAACCGACATTCATCACTGTTTTAACCTGTTTATTAAGAGCTTCCAAATACATTGGCCACTGAACAAGATGCAATTTAAGAGGATGTTATCTAAGGATTCCAATTTAGGAATGCGGTCGTTAAATGTTTACGTGAAAACTAAAATAGGACATTTCTAATAATATTGTTGTACCAATACAGTTATTAAAATTGAGCTTCAAAGAATAATTAATGTATGTTTATCAGTTACGTAGTGCTTGAAGCAATCGCCATTAATTATGATGAAAGCATAACTGAATGTGTTAGCCTGTTAGAGACAGAGCGCCTCAGGTATCAGTGAAATGGGTACGCTTCCAGGAATATGAAAGTTTAACCTATTCAGGGACCTTTCATGCTCCGCCTGTCTTGCATCTTCAAGGCCTATTGCAATAAGCTTTAATAAATATTTGTATGCACCTTTTCATGAACCATTAGGAATATGAACAAGCAAGAATCATCTAAGAAGAAAAAGGACACATTTAAGTTTATTTGTAATAAAAAAGTATTGTGTGTGTGTGCAAAACAAAAATAGTCATAACAAATTACAGTTTTCGCCTCTTCGCTGGAGAGCATTTTCAGGTTATACTGTTATGTGGGAATTTAAAGATAAATTCAATCTCACATATGACTTCATTTTAAGGAAGATTTTGTCACAAAATGTACTGTGTGTGATCGTTCTTGTAAACGACGATGCGTACCCATAACACCAATAATACAAAATTAATAGTCTTTTCTCTCAAATTTGTGGTCGATAGGTCGTGATTTCATTAACTCTCTTGTAATTTTGGATTGTTTTAGTCAAGCGAATCGACTCAGCAGATAGTTTTGTTATATATCAATCACACGTGAAGGAACTAAAAGAAACTTCCATTGGAACGGGTAATTTGTTATCTCTTAACGTTCTATGCTTACATGCGGGCTTCGTAAGCACACGTGGCAGTCAAATGTAACCGAAACGTTCAAATAGGCAAATGTTATATACAACCACGAACATCGAATTCGGCAGAGCATTATTTTTCATCGTACAGTAAAATGAACTGTACATTTCCATAAACACAAGTAGAAACAAAAGAGTTTTGGTTTATATAACAAATCGAAAGAACATTCTTTCCTGGATCCATTGCATCGGGAACCACTATCATTGGTAGTACGCATTCTGTTTGACAGATATGTATACGTATAGATGGATAACGATTTACAATTTCTCTTACAAACGTTGCCAAGTACGCATCAAACCATCTCTCCTTAGCGATTATACAATAATTGGTGCTTTAAAGCACTGGAATTCATCATTTGTAACATCTTGATAGTTTCACATTAGATAACTTGAAGTTCACTTTCTTGATTTAACTGCAGAACTAAACTAAATGATCCTTACCTTGGTTTGAGTTGAACTCTTCAGGATAATGTCACCAGCTCCTTTTCTGATCACCATCTATTCCTTACATCAGTGACTATAGCTTTATATAGTAATACAAATTACGCCACTAAGCTGTGAATACTTCGTGTAACCTAGGTTAGGTAAATAATTCCAGAAACCCGGCTTGTCGCAGATGGAACACGTCACCGTCTTTTTCAACATTACGTAACCTCTTAGAAACACGATCTAACTCTATAAACTCATTTGAACACCTAGCTTGCGACATCTATCTATCTATCTATTCGTCTCTCTCTCTCTCTCTCTCTCTCTCTCTCTCTCTCTCTCTCTCTTAGTCTTTATCTCTTTGATCGATCAATATGTGTAATATATAAACGTTTTAGCGAGTTGCCTCGACCTGATTTGAATGCTTTGTTCGGCTGAATAGTAAAGGTTAAGAGTACGAGAAAATAAGTACGTTTGCAGTGCACTACTTTCTTCGCAAAAACATATTTAATCTTTAAATCATGAGTGTGTCTTTTATTGATTTAATAATGTAAATCATGTGTGTTTGTAAACACGAATAAATATCATAGAACTGTATTTTGCAGCGGACACGCTCGCATGGATATGAAGAGTTCATTCATTTAGTCAATACAAAGTTGCCACGAGCATATCGTAACTACATGTAAAGTGCAAACATATGTATCTGTATGTATGAATAAATGTATAGTAGATGCAGTATACTGTTGTAATGTCGCGGTACATGCGTTTCTCGTTTTGTCAAGTTCTATAAATTCGTTCTCTTATAGTATAACTTTTAAATTGCCCAAAAATGTTATATCTTTAATAGCTGATAATGTGAATACAATAATCATTACAATCATATCGTTGTTGTCTTTTACAGGATTGATGCTGTACTGTATGATTAATAAGGGATTTACTTTTTTAATTTAAAGAGTAAATGTAACCATTTTCATATTTTCAATCAATGCTTTATATTTCCTTTATGATCATCATCGATTACGTCATGAGGTAAATTGTATTTATAGGTTATGGTTTGACTGCCCTAGTGTTTTAATGGTATGTACTGTTGCTGGTGTTGTTAGAATACTGTTTCATTGTAGAAACGTCTACTTAATATTTACTGACGTGATTCCTTTATACTGAGCGCCTGCTGTACTGACGAATTTGTACAAAGGTGTACCTGCCTCTAGCCGTATAGAAAACGATGTTTTCATAAACAGTCCGTCTATAGTTATTCTTGAATATACAATTGCAATTAACGCAGACATCTAGATAGCACATCACCTTCATACTAGAACCCGTTCTAGTACTATTATATAATGGTATTATCCTTTATTTGTTGAACGTTGTTAATATTAATTATTTCGTAAGGATTAATAACTTTAAATCCGTTTAATGTCAGCATTAATGTATGAGTGTCCTTCAGTGTTTCGACTTCACGCACGCTAATCTAACGGCATTTCGATCAACAGCGACGTTGTTATTCTTGTATAATTGTGTGTATTTGTGTTTGTAAATTCATCATGGGGCATATAAGCAAAAATATCATTGAAATGCCTCTTGTTTCATTATCAAACATGTTTACTTCCATATCGAAATATTACAATTCAACATAGTCTATTTCTCAACGACTATTTGGATCTTGTCATTGAACATATACGTGTCATGAAAATCGTAACATCGTTGTTGAATATTATTGGAAATCAAACTTTAAACTTACATTGCATTTATACTAAACTTTACTTAATCTCAAATTAACTATTCTCGTCATTTTTGAACAAATGTGTTTTCCGTTGACTGGCCCTCTCTGAATAATATCCTGGCCGAACATTCAATGTAGCGGTCCTAACTGTATCATTGTCAAAGACGTGGGTAGCAGTGTTATTAATCCATCTTGATTAATAAATTATCTAGTTTTAGTACAATGCTTTTCACACGGTGTAAACAGCAGGCTAACCACACTAAACCATTTATATTCATTATTTAAATGCCAGCTTATTCAGTTATTAGCCTAATAATTGAAATTCAATTCACTATGAAGTTCTGACCTTGTGGTTTTATGGTGTTCCGGGTGGATGCGTTCTGAACTGAACTTTTATTGACCAATGTTTGGAATCTATATGTTGTGTTATCTGTCACAAACATCTACTCCTAGTAGAAAAGAAACCTGACCAAATCTCTCTTTTTTGAGCAGTTACCGAACCTCATGGAGTATGGTAATTCCATAGGTGTCAACCGAATTCGTCTCGGAGATTTTAACTTTCACTTTGACTGTCCTGGAAACGCATACACATCAAAACTCCTAGATTCCATTCAAATCTCCAATCGTTAACAGTCACCTAACCAAGCCACCCATAAACATGGACACATTTTAGACTGGATTCTTCATAGACCTGATGATACTATTCTACTGTCCAAGTTTGAATCCCATGAACTATCATTAGCCCACCTATGCAATAGATGCCATATGAACGTATCAGTTCCTAACCATCCACCGTTAATTTATACAAGGAGAAATGACCGTATGATAAATAGAACCAAAATATTGCATGACATCCAAGCATATTTAACAACTTGCATTCCTCTTACAACAGAACGCCTCAATAACTGCCTGCGTGCATTGCTTCCAAACCCAAGTGGAGAGTATCAATTCAAAAGTGTTCTCCGTGGTATAGAGTGTTCGGAACCAGCATTGAACTCATATATGAGACTGTCTTATAGCGGAGATGCTTTGGCTTCCACCAGACTCACTATACATAAACAAATCTATTAGGCCGCTAATAAGAACGTAATAAACATTGCTCATTGAGCCAGATTAAACCGCTACAGTGCTTAGATCACGGAGAGTTCCAAATGCAAAGATTTCTTCGAGATAACTAGCAAACTAATGTTAATGGCCTAATATATACCACTTCCAACTATCTTTTCTACAGTGAACCTTCTTGACCTATTTGCAAATATATTCTATGACAGGGTGCAAACCAGTAGAGATAAGCTTGACAACACAATTTTAATTGACACGCCATCATATAACACTTACGATACAGAATTTCATCAACATCCTTTAGCAGCAGTTGCGTCTGTCACTATGGATTTAGTATGGATAATCGTCGTGAAGAATGTACCAAAGAGATGTGATCTTGATTCTAGCTCTAACATCAATGCCGCGTGAGAGCTTAGATCCAATATTGCCGTCAATGACTGATGTTTTTAATTTTTCCCTCTAATCCAGGGAATTCCTATCATTTTTATAAATTACAATTGTAAATCCTCTGCTGAATAAACCAACAATTGACAATAATTATTTAGAGAACTACCGACCAGTTTCTAATATCCCGTTCATATAAAATAAATCTTGGAAAAAGTTGTCCTAAGTCAACTTTATATCTCATCTGAATTCAGTATGTCTAGCAATGTGTAGTCTGCATGTCGCCCTGGCCGCAATACTAAAATTATTCTTCTGAACGTAGTTAATGGCATATTATCTGCTTTGGATAGCTGAAACATTACAGTCCTCTACCTCCTCGATTTGTCTACAGCATTTGACACAAAAGACCATGGTATATTACTTCATCGTCTTCAGCATTAATTTGACATTCACAATACAGCATTTATGTGTTTCATGTGGTTCAAGTCATACTGTGAAATCATGGATGTCATGTAACAAGTTGCAGATGAATGATGATAAATCTGAGGCTATTCTGATCACAACACAAAGACCTTCTCATTTATATTGTTTATCACAACAACAAAAAAATGTCAACACAAAAAACATTAAATTCACACAGTCAGTACGATAACTAGGTATTAATGTGGACAGTACTCTCAAATTGAAATAACAGTGCATGAAGATATGCAGGGTTGCATATCTTGAGCTGAGATACATCAGCTCCATTCGCAAATATCGTTCAGTTGATGCCACTAAAACACTTGTGGGTCCTTTAGTACTTTCAAGACTGGATTATTGTAAATAAATTATGGCTGGTTTGTCTCAATAGCTACTCCAAAAATTTCAACAAGTTCAAATCAGAGCTGGTCGGATCATCCTTAGTGTGCCACGTTCAGGGTATACCTCCTCGCTGCTCTGTCTCCTACATTCGATCCAGAATCAAAACAATCTAGGTGTTATCTGTGCTACGTTTCACAGACGGACTCCATTATAACATATATATCGGGCCTCACCCATGTGTACACACCAGAAAGATACTTAACACTCCTCTGCTGACAATCGTATACTCATTGTTCACACTATGCAAATGAAGTCTTGTGGACAACCTGCTTTTGCATACCGGGGCACAGCCACCATTAACGAATTGCCCGTATAAATTATGTTTCAAATACACAGTGATCCCTTTCAAGAATACGTAAAACTCATCTTTGTCTAATGCAGGAATAAAAAGACCTAATGATGTGTCCTACCTTTGTTTTATTTTTTCTAATTTGTCATAGTATTTGTTTTCTTTTTTTTTCTTTGTAGTCATATCATTATTGATGTTGTAAAGCGCTTAGAGGTTCTAAACATTAGGCGCAATACAAAGTCCTCATTACTATTATTATAAAATAGAAAACACTTATGTTTGGAAAATATTAACATAATACATTACCCAGTTTTCCTTTAAAAGCAGTTTTCAAATAATGTTTAAACGTAGTAGCTTACACAACCAGTTACGCGATGTGGTTTTGTTTATCCAATGATCACATCACAAACACAATTCGAGTCTATGTTCTTGATCGCCTGCAAAATGTTAAGTAAAGAAGGATCAGTGTGGCGACATTATTGTATATAATGCCAATATATGATAAACATTTGGTCCATTCGTTTAAAAAGCATGTAATAAAATATATTATTAAAAAGAATTCGTTATAATTGTCTACAGTCATAACAAGCAAACCCATCATTTTAGTAACAATGCCTACCAATTGAGAAAGCTTGTTTTTTAAGCAGGACACCTATTAACTAAAACATACATCATGTCATAACAAATACAAATTATAAAGCAAATACGCAAACATGGAATAGTAAATATCCGATTTAATGGTGACATTTATGTATCATGACAATTATCGAGATATTTAAGTATCCTAGTTCGTGGTAAAAATATATATTAATACAATAAGAGAGAAGATTCTAATTATTAACAAAACTAAAGACATAGTATTGGCTATTGTAATGAAATTATGTTTTGCAGTAATGTTAAAAGCACGTATGCAAACTTTAACAATGAATATTACTAATTATTAGAACAAGAATAATCAGTATTTTAAAAAATATTAAGACGGTAATTGCAATATGTTTCATTTAGCATCCTGTCCATCTCATATTCAGCTATAAAAAATATTGTTAAATTAGAAATCTTGCAAACAATGGCAACTGTTGTTAAAATATACGGCAACTTGCGATGAAACTTATTGTTGGAATTATTTTGTTATGCCTGATCTATGTTAGTTTATACCTTTATATATTTGCATTAGGCATATTACTTTCAGCAGTATATCGCCCCAACTATATCAAACGTTGCTTTGTTTACAGACCAGCCTGTCAAAGAAATGTCAAATAACATATAAGACGAAGTTCACCATGGCTAGAAACAAATTCAATTGAAACTATTCTATGTGATTAACGCAAACAGTATTTGTTTCTGATAGTACATATTGTTGTTGTTGTTGTTCAGTGTAACGGCATGGCCTCCATTATAGATAGTGGAGGAAGAACTCGAAAAATCCCGAACATAACCACCAACCCACGAGAAGCTACCAGCACGCTTTCGGTCGTATCCATATTGGCCGAGCCCATGACTCGAGCTCACGCTCTGACAGATGTGAGATTGCAGTGATCCCTAACGATGGGCACTCTTGAGTACTATGTTGTAGTGAATTCTAGCCAATTATAAGGATTCTTAAAGCAATTGCTTGAAACATTATATTTGCCCTTTTCAAATTTAGAATGTCAAACCATATAATACCTGTTGAAATGTTTCAAAGTAGTATAATTCATTTTTAATAAAGAAACGGAATTAAATTTCATAATACTATTTTGGGTGATCAATGTCTTTACGTCTTATGGTGTGAAGGTTCTAAAGAGTTTAGACTGAACAAATATTAAGAGATGCTGTTAAGGTCTCAATATATATCTGTACTGATTTACTATTCTCTAACTACATACACAGTTGGGATGGCCTTGTTTATGCCACAAACGCTTGCTGTTATCAACTTGTTTTGGATGTCACCACAATGATTGAACGTAGAAATGAAATGAAATGATTCCAACACCGGCATATTTTAGAAATTAATTCCCAACACCTCTACAAACTTGATGTACTTAATGGAGGATCCACTTGCTCTAGAAAATAAACTATGGACGACGCTATCTTCAGTCCGCATTAGTTACAGGCGAGGATAAGCAACGTTATGATATATTTAATCTAGAAAAAGACGAGAGATGTTATTCGGAAACCAATCTGAACTGGTCCCTTGCTCTTGGTCCGGAACGAGTCGGAATTTTTGTGAAAAACAATTTTAAGCAGAAATCATGGCTGAAAGATTATATGGACCTTAATACGTACCAAATGAAAATTGCTACACAAGTTTGAAACAAATTTCTTCAAGGAAAATGTATTATTTGGCTAGATGATGGAAAGGGTCATATAGGATTTCCTACTATAATATAAAGTAGAATGTCATTGTCAAGTTCAAGGATGAGGAGCCACTGCTGCAATAGTCGAGTCCATTAATCTCAGGACAAAGATGTAATATATCAAGATTGGTTGACGAGATTCAAATGATTGTAAAAGAAATCTTGAAAAACAGAAGAAAAAAGCTGTTACGCATTACAATAACATTTATGCACTTGCAGGAGAACATGTATATAAAGAGATAAAGTCTATCAGCTCAAACCCCAAGTGCAGCATATGATATCATTTAACAAGAGTGATCTCTGATGATACGAAAAATACTTTAATTGATAATGTGAATACCTTAGCCTTAGATCAGCATACGTACAAAAACTAAATCGAAACTCAGACATTTTTACAAAGGTCAAACCTATTAGAAGTTGCAAAGCAAACGGAAATTTCAAAATTGTAGAGAGAGGAATAAATGTTTTAATTACATCACTACATCACTTAAAATACATTTGTGACATCTGACATGTGATGAAATAACTTAATGCGTTGATAACATCCCTTTCCCTCTTATGTTACATTGCTTCCTGTTGGATGATCTTATTCAAAATGGAATACGTTTCCTGCATTTCCTCTCTAACAATTTTCCATAACGTGACATCTCAGAGTTGATAATTATGTTATCGACACTATTGCCAAACTAAAAAACGATGCGAATGCTCTTTCCTTCTGCCGGCACAGGTTCCTGCAACATTCATTAAACTCTAGTCATTATTGTTCAATCTATTAAAAAGAAAACCCTGTAATACTATGTGTCGTGTGTCATATGTACCCATCTTCTTTCGCGACATAAAGATCATTGACTAGATGCATTCTCAAAGCCAGTAGCATGTATATCACCATCGCTCTATTTGTAGTACAAATGATTGAAGGCATGTATATGGTGGTCTAGATATCTTTCAATTGAAGCAAAGCTTTGCCTAAGATCTGGAATCAAAATGATTGGAATAATACCTTCAGCTATCATATTGTACCAGGTCTACCCTAAAGACATAGCATCATTTCTCAATAAATAGCCCATCTCGAAACATATTTTTACACAAGTAAAAAGCACATAATATCATGGCGCTGAAATATATCCACTTTGCACAGCAAATCTCATTCATCAAAGTATAATACAGCCATATTTTGCCTTCTTCTAGATAGTTGTTAATATCTCAAGTGTTATGTATATTTTATTTTATTTTATTTTATTAGTTTCTCTGATTTTTTAATTGTTTTATTTACATGCTATTGTAATGTTGTATTGTTCATCAAACTTGAATTTTTAAAAGTTAAATTCATTATCTCTGACCTGACGTTGTAATGTTTATTGTTAAACACCTAAAAATGGAAATACTGTATAGAGTTCGTGAGATTGTTTCATAACCCAAGACTTTGGTAAAGAACTATTTTATTTATTTAATTCATTCACAAAGTACAAATTATTAACTCAAATCAAGGCCATACCTGGAACACTTCATAATTGCATATATCAAACGTGTATTTCAAGAATGTTGACAATTATACGAGCATGTTTTTTTGCATCTAAGATGGACATACATTATAATGATGTTTTAAGAAAGAATAGTCAGTCGCCCCATGCAAATATTATTTAAATAACATGCAGGGCCTGACCATCTAGAACATTTGTACAGAATTCAATAATATCTTGGAATAATATCTTATGTCATTCAACAACAGTCTGTTGATATTGCCGAAATTTGAAGGTTAGAAACACTCGTCGTGTTCCATTTGGAGTTCATTGCGACTGGAACACAGCTTCATTTAAGACTTCGGAATTACTAGGACTTCTGAAATAGACGGTATTGTTTACACCAAGAATATTATTCAAGAGCACATTCATATGACGGTATTAAAACATTTATTAAAGCACATTATATCTTATTCTAACGTCGTCCATTGTGTGCACTCTATTTTGACTTTTGTTGTAAACTGGTATACAGACAATATAGTGTACGAACCTGTGATCTGACAGCTTAATAGTATTGACCTCGATTTCGCTGTACGTGAAAGTCGGTTACTAGAATGCAGCGTTGTTATGAGCACAAAGGATTGGGGTCACCCTTTCATGGCTAACTTTCTCGTTTAAAACCATTTGAATAGATTGACCTCAAATTACCTTTCAATGTCAAATAATGTTGGTTGCTAAGAAGACTGAATTCAAATACTTGCTGTAAGGGTGCTAAAAGGAGACATGTACCTAAGTGATCATAGACAAACTACGTTCAGAGCCAGACTTACATCTACAAATTAAACAACTAGTTTAAATGTATGGCATGAAGCTAACATAACGCTTATCAAAGTAATAATAACTGAATTTCATTTGTTCAAATTACTTTAAGTATTTCAAATTTGGAATTGTGTTGATTATATAAAGTTAATTTTTCGGCTGTTCAAAAGTGTATCAAGACTTAATTAACAAACCACAGTTTAGGGAAATATTTTATTATTGAGGTTTAAGATTCTATTACCAAACATCAGTTTAGGGAAATATTTTACTATTGAGTTTATTATTGAGGTACATACTTTACTTAATTTTCATCATCGCCAAAAGGATTTCTCACAGATTATAATCCTATAAATACAAAAAAGATGATACTTAATGCAAAACCAACCTCATCAGATAGGGGTAATCCATCTGAGAAAAGCAAAGTACTATTCAGTACTGATGATTGCTGTTACGATGCCGACGTTTAGTTGACAAAACGGATATCACTATGGTAATATTTCCTTCTTTTTTGTAACATCTATATCTAGTATCGAGCTACGCAATCTTTAATCAGCACAGTTACATGACCTAGAGTTAATTGTTAACAAACGCTGTATCAGCAGGCCATACATATAAGCAATACAATATTTATTTAAAAAACCTCTCTGTTTGTGTCATTAATAATTTCAGTGCGGAAAATAACTGTCATTTGAATCCGTATATATTCAAACATTTCTTCATTTCACTAATATGGGTTTTTGAACATTTCTAATACTCGTCTGGTTGGATGGCTTCAAATTCCTTCATTTCCTATATTGAACCGTATTTCGACCACAATAGCGACATACTGAACTGATTTTGCTTCACTTGCAGCAGATTATGCGAATACGCGACTTTAGACGATCCCTTTTATAAAACAAAGTCCTCCGACAAATATGAAAATATGACGTCAATAATGTCAAACCAAAACCTATATTTGTGGTCGCGCCCTCTCTGATGATGTGAATTAGATAAGACTTGCATCCAAAGATTTTATGAAGCCCTAAATACTATCCTCATTTCGGTCTCGTGTAAGTGTATTGTTATAATCCTTGTGCGTTAGCTTGTTCACGCGAGAAAATGTTTTTAAAATTAATTATGTGCATGTCTCCTCCACACCAGAGTATGTGTATCCAATGAATTAAATACAGCTAAAAGGTTATGGTAATTTCTGATCACTTAAGGTATTTGTGTTTATCACTGAGCAACATAAATAACATCATTAGTTTATATCTAGCGCGATAAAATATCCGAGCTGGATTTTTTTGAAAAACATTATAAAATTAGCATAATCATTACTGTCTTATTTCAATAAGTTTGCTTTTTCATGAAACTCTTTAAGTACATTGTAGCATCGTTGATCATCTTCCGATGGTGCTAATCAATACAAAGTATCTGATTTGAGACGTCTCATTGTTAGTGAGATCAAGTAATAATTGCGTCTAAGCAGACACAGATAGACTTATGTTATTTCGTCCGAAAACATTCAGTAGCACAGAATGTTGTTTGTCTCGTTATTGTTTACGTGTCGCTGTGAAATCAGTGACATCCATGTTTTACAAATATAAAACTTAATATGGTCTATAGTTTGTAAAATATAGATCAACAGAGCAACAACAATACTAACAAAAGATAAAAAGGTTGAGGTCACAGGCATTTTTGAGAAATATGGTACAAAACTATCAATCTATCTCCGTGACAAAAATAAGGGTAGTGATACTGCATCTACATTCCAATAATTTCCATTAACCCCTCGGGGAAAATCCCCAGGAGAAAAGATCTTGCAGGATATAAATAATGTGTTTCTGGAGCCAGATCTGATCTTTGACTTGACCAACGAGATCAACCAAGACTTGGCCAATATTTGATAAATGAATTAATACAGAATGTCATATTCATAATGTTGCTTAAAACAGTAAATCTTTATTTACTACAGACATATCGTAGATGTGAAGTTGAATCATGCATTAAACTCTATAAATAAAAAAACTTTTAGGGAATTAATTGCTAATTGGGTGGTACAATCTGCGTTGGAAAGTGAACTATTGTTTGGAGCGGATAATTAATCATCCGATTACTAAAATAATGTAATTAACTTATTACAGCCCAAAACGACACTGGAAATGTAGAGCATCGATTAGTAACATGCTGACCCAGCAAAAAGTACAAATTCTGCCTCCGCAGCTAGGTTAGCACGACAAGCAATATGGCAAGTTGATATACCACAACCTGAACAAATCGAGAACGCACATTATCATGTCAGCGTCAAAAATGAAGTACATCAGGGAATATATCTTGTAACAAACAATACTGTCAAAATGGACGACGTCAGTTAATGTACAAATAACCTCTGGCTGTCGTTGTCGGTGCAAGTAGATACAAGTAGATACGCGAAGCACAGACGTTATCGGCTAAAACAGCAAATGAAGTTGATTAATCGAATTTCAAGGTTCAGTGCCGTCGTTGATGAATAACAATAGAATACGATTATAATCAAACGATGACATACCGAAAATCATCCTGATCAGGCACTCGCTGAACGATTGAATCACTTGTTAAGAGGGCTTTTGGCTATCATTATGCGACAGCAATAGCTTAAGAGATCTACGTCATGCGTTGCAAGACTATCATGTAAGATAACTGCATAAATTATTGAGGTTACTCGTGCACTTTCTATCAAACCTACCAATACAATTACAAACAACATATACCAATACGACATGATTTTTTTTCAAAACAACCAGTATTAGGCAATGCGACTGTAAACTATTTATATCAACCTGGTGAACTTGAATGAGCGAAACAGAACGATTGATCCTATTTTGGATTGTTACTATACATAAAAGTTTCAGCGTAGAAAGATCCACGGGTAGACCTGCATTCTACAGATTATATTCAAGTGTTCCTCAACGTGGATTTGTACGTGAACGATTAAAAGATATACAATTATCGCCGTTGCCACTTAACTAGCACCCCTACTTCATTGCATTCAAGACAGGTCACCATAATATTTTGGCGCGTGTGACCAAGAATACTATCGATTCTCTCTCTACGGTAAATTGTATCCGATTATTAAGAATACGGCTCCACAACATTATTGTGTTACAGGTGACACAATGATTATTCTGTTGTTGTTTTATAGTCAGCGACAAGATCAAGTCGCGCTTATTTGTTTATCACACTGTTTACATCTAAGTAATTTTGTCTTATTATTTCGTCTCTAAAAACATCGTTAATGAAGCCGCATGTGAGATATTGACCACATCTGAGACTCGAGACACTTCAAAATACACTAAATCTAGCCAATCGATAATATCATCAACGTTCCAAACAACTGTATTAGAGATGGTTAATGCTTGTAATGAATGGATTGTCACTGAGTATCCTAACGTTCACTGAAATATGTCCATTTTCGGCGCATCCTCAACAGCACTGTCATTAACTAAAATAATGATATTTTATAGAAGATTTCCTTTCGCTAGTGATTCTATCGAGGATTCTGGTAAATCAATGTCAGCATTCTGTTATCGCGTATCTGCTGGTCGATAACACAATGGTACAAACACGTCATAAACTGTCCCTTGTTGCAACTGAAATAATATCTGCTGAAGTGTATCACGAACCATCGTTCTAATGGCAACTATTAAGTCGATTGGTCTCCACCTATCCCCAAAATGTATTAATATATAGTTGTTTCTAAAATTATCTCACGATTTATTGCAAACTTACTTTTATTCGATTGTTGTCAGATTAATTTCTTAAACTCTATGCAATTCTGGATCAAGCGTTTTATGATCACCAGTTATATCCTCATAATAATCTATACACGTTTAGAGCCATTGGGGCGGAGAAAAGCCAATAAAACGTTGTGGTTTGCCATTAGCTCCACACATGATCGCAGCTCGTTCATGAAAAATAACCAATCGAAAAATATTTTGTGTACATCTTTCTATATTGTGAATACTTCATTACAAATGATGATCATTGGAACATATTTATAACATAATCGTCTCCTTTGTCCTTTCCATCGTAATACATTATAAGTACATGATTTTATTCCTCGCTCTCTTCTGTTTCTTTTGAATCTGTGTACAGGGGTTTAAACAACCATCTCAACTGATTTCTTTCAAACAATTTTTTAGTATAGGAACTTAAACTCAGCCACACGGATACAGGATTTCCTTTGATTTATTCCTTAAATAAAATAAAATATATCACGTCATAACATCGAATGGTTCGATTTTGTGGAAATATTGTTTTCGCATTAGTACACATATGTGCATATTGATCAAAGATATCTATTGGAGCTACTACTGTTTTATAACATTTTCATTCGTGTAAATTCTCTCCTGTTGTGGCTTTTACTATTATATGACATTTCGGTTATTTTACAAACTAGAAATAATTAATTGCAGCTCCTACTCCTTGACTAATTCAGCCCTATTATTACATCGTAGGTCCGTTACATGTATAGCATTTGTAAAAGGTTCCGTTACTCGTTGGGTTATATATATTTTGGGGAAAATGTCATCTGCGCTAACTCATCAACGTTGTGATTATCATTCAAAGTACACATCCCATGAATAACTGCAATTACAGGGTACAATTGTGAATAATATGGTTTCTCAATGTCATTCAATATTCCTGGTATGGAGGTTTTACTCAGTATAGCAATTATTTAGTAGCAAGGATATGGTAACGTATGACACCGATAATCCAATTAGATTTTATATTTCGACTAATACGATACATTTTATTTCGAAGATGTATCATTGATCGTCAAGTTCTTAATAATCTTTGCAACTCTTTGGTCGTTCATTGTAGCATCGATAACTTTGTCAACACTTTTGGTGTTGCGTGTAATTTTGAATGTTAACCACACATGATTCGCACCATCGACGAGTATATTACTATATTATAGTTTGGGCGAATAAATGTTTTAACTGGAGTTATATATATATATATATATATATATATATATATATATATATATATATATATATATATATATATATATATATATATATATATATATATATATATATATATATATGGAGAGAGAGAGAGAGATAGAGAGAGAAAGAAAATAATGCTTAAGCCATCCCATGATTGAAAATAATGAAGCATTCAATAATTGTATCATTAGACAATTAGACACTGTCGACTAGAATTAAACAGTCGATAATGTCAATAATTATAGTTATCTCAGAAGATTTGCAGGGGGAATAATATGTATCTTTGTCAGAGATTTGTTTTCGAATGCTTCGACGGACCAGTAAAAAAGGGTTTTGCCTTCGTTCATAATAATGGTCAAAAAAATCAATAATTGCTTCCTTAACTTACAAATTACCACGCAGTCATAATTCTACATGTGGAAAAATTATTGTAGAACGAGTTGTGAAGAACGGCGAGTAGATCTGTAAATACAGCGAGTGGTGAAGTAAAAATATTTATATCGATGTATGCCGCTGGCAGACCTTATCATATTAACTCGTGCTCCCTCCACGTGTCGAAGACAATATTACTAAAGAGACGTTTTTGCAATAGCATAACCAAAATAAAAACTTTCCATTTGTGATTAGATAGAGGACTGTCAAGCTAAGCTATCTCCTGTAGTGTAATGCGTTGCGGAACAATACATTTTTGGTGGAGAATGTATCAAAATCAATAACATTTTGTATAGTTTTTAGGATGTAACTGTACATTTCAGGTAGGGAAAGTATCAAAATCACCATAATATATATGATTTATGCTAGGTAAAGCAGTATAACACAGTAAATTGCAAGTGGGGAACGTATCACAATCACTATAATATATATTAATTATGATAGCTTTCCAAGACGCAACATGGTAGATTTTAGGTCGCGAAAGTGTTAAAATCATTTTATTATATATTTTGTAAGATACAGGATAGTAAATTTCAGGTGCGAAAAGTATCAAAAGCACTATAATATATGTAGACGGGACTGCTTTCGTTTGTTAGCCATCAGCGGGTAGTAGGGCTACACGAGCTTGGAATTGTATTTCAGTGAGAAATGTCCTTGATAAATCTAAATGTTAATACGTACCATAACAAATCGGATACAACATTATAAAGTCCAACTGAGATAAATGCACATGCTACATGATGCATTTATGCTAAACGCACATGCTACATGATTGTGTTCAAAATGCAGCAACATATCATACGAAGGTTGATGTCGTCCGTTTATTTTTCAATCAATGGTAGAAACTCCAAGTGTGGCAAATACCATTGCATTTCCATCTTGCGAATTTAATCTGGTATTTATCTTAAAGGCTATGAATATATGTCGTGGTGCCGACACATCTCTGCTGTGATGATATATATCATATGAATAACCAAGCAGCATTACCCTGAATACTATATCTGGTCATTGTCAGCAATGATAACAGTGATTTACCAACCGAGTTCATACAAGACAGCAATTGTTGTTCATGTACGATCCATGAAATCATCACTGGCATCCACAGCGATATTTTTTCTTTGTATCACTTTCCAAGCATCAACTGTGTTGGGTCGACAGAGTGCATCATTGTCAGTGGCTTTTCTAACAAGTATCACGGTGTCTTTCGCGCCGAATATAACTTTTCTAACATTTCTGCAAAATACATAAATATTAGAATTTGGAATTGCCTAGCAATCTTCGGCGTGCGGTAAATCCTAAGTTGAAATTTTCATTTATTGATACAATTTCAGATCTAACTGCATAATTTCATTGTTACATTTCTACTTTTTGAAGGATCAGTTACATCCATTGCAATGATCATTGTTGTCCAGGTTGATCTGTTAAATAACGCTATGAAATCATTGGTAACTAAACAAACACGGTCACCAGTTCCTTATGCTGTATCGTCTGCTTTTTAATGTCTACCTACGACCTCAATAAATGCCACAGTGGATAAAAATATAAACTTGTATCCTGAACTTGTAATTCGATTCAAATGTGCATCATATGAATAATACTGACAATTACGCACAGACTCATCTTTGAGAACTGCGGAGTCTATATCAAATGCTGTTATAATTTGTATCGTTTAACACAACGACCAGCATTAGATATTCCATTCCCTGCTATCAGACTTTCAGCTATATATTTTTTTCTTATTCTTTTTCTGATAATAGCACAGCAACCACCTCTGCTATTTTTGATTCGCGGTATGATTTATTATATTACTGATATTTGCATGCATAACCTCGGTGCTGGCCGATTTCACTGTAACTGCTTTTATCGGACGTCGTCATATTCATCCACTGCAATACAATTATTTTTATATATCGGTTCATTGAATATTCTTTGATCAACTCCTTGATGTACACAAAACACCTCATGCTGTCACATTTCGCGACTTATACCCTTCAATTCTTCGGATTTTAAAAATGTATACCTTAGAGAACAATTGTAAGAAGCAAACGCAACAAATTCACGTCTGTCAATAATTTCAAGTTTTGTTTTATTTCTGGATTTGTCCTTAGAGCTAACTCCTATTGACTTCTTAGGGCTTCATACCCTTGCTGGACAGGTGGGTGGATGGAGTTTGAGCAACAGCTAGTTGAGTGGGAAGGGAAGATCTCGTAAAATCTTCTTTGTTTTCTTGGTGCTCGCTTCTATTTTTTCAGTGTCCTAAGCGGGGTGTCTTACTGATGTACAGTGACATTCAGTAGCCGTTGCAACTCATTCCGGAACCTTTTTGACAGTTCTAAATAAATGTTCTGCACTTTACAAAATTCAACTTGAGACTTCGTACGTTTTTGTAATTGGTCCTTAACAAAATCAAGAACAGGAAGAAATGCTCGTTTTATTGCTTTTAATCTCTCGACCAAATCTAGCTGTATGAGGTTCCATAACTGGTGCCATTATTTATATAATAATGATCTAATTGACAGCAGCAGTGAGGATGCGACCCCAAATAAGTGTCACGGCTGGCAAACGCTCGTGCATACTTTAAAAACAATTACGAAGACAGTAACTATTACTCAACCATTATGGAGGCTAAATATTAACTAATAAGTACGTGATTCATGTTTATTGATATCGGAGTAAATTTAGAATCAATTGAACAATGTCACAGCTACTGTTGGTGTGAAAATATTGCAATACCCATATCGTTGTGTGGCTGTGACTCATGCCATCAGAATATGCTTGTACTAGAGAGCGACCACCGAGTTGTCACTAAGCGTATACAAGGTACATGTGGATACGCATGAACTGACGTTATGTTCGGCCGTATTAGGTAAATTACCATTTCAAGCATGCATTGATACAAATGAGACATTTTTTCTTTGTGCATCCTTGCAGGCTCTCTGCCGTTTACATTGTAAAACAAGAGTTTTTACTCAATCCATTCAGCTATTCCAAGCTTGCCCGTAATACGCTTCATTACATAAATATATAAACTAATGGATACATTTAACCTTTTAAACCTTATATAACTAAAGGTAAATTCCTGAGTAAACAAACAAGGAAGAAAATGTGTTGTTGATTTCCATCTCCGTTTACTTATGACGATTGTTAGAAAAGTAGACTTAAAAGATTCTGGTCTTGTCAATTATAGAAATGAATGCTTAATAGCAGTCTGAATCCCACTGTAAATTAGGAAGCATGAAACAAATATTTGCATTATCTCTTGAGTTGTGTCGGGTTGTTGCCATTATTTTGAGAAAGCAAATTGTTTAGTACGTTATGTATATCCGATAATACTTACCTAGTCACAGTACTTTGAAACCCTCCGAACAAATTAGCCATGCGAGCATCTTCGTTAATATCTCACTCAGGGAAGGTAATGGGGGATAGTTATTGCTCTTGATCTCTTTTAAATATTTCGACGTACAGTACGGCTGGATTATCGAGGTCATAAAATACTATTCCTTACGTAATGTGATTTGGGGATAAAATGATTTTCATGTATGTAAGTAGCTGCGTATACTCTTCAAAGAATCTGCACTTCAGATGTTCCACCGGTTTGTACTTTCCTTATACATAAGTGGACAAGTCCAGTGGCATAGTGGTTAGAGCGTCCAACGCGGTAGTGGGAGGTCGTGGGTTTGATCCCAGGCCGAGTCATACCAAATATTTACCAAAATGTTACTAATAGCTAATAGCCTCGCTTATCCTTCGGCAAGTACAGGTTAGCGTTGGGATTGGTCGCACTGATGTCAGTATAATGTGACTGGGTGCGACGTGATGCTACAGGTCTGCTGCATGATGCCCCAGTGCTAGAAATTACTATAAAATTTTTCACTGCAAACATCGTAGTGATATAACTAAACATATTGTTTCAGACACTTTACAAATCCTTCTTATTTATCATTTATTTTGAGATGCTTTTATACATGCACTTCTATGTATTGACAAATATTGATTTGTCGAATATTCTCTTAGAAATCATGATGCGTGATTTCATAAAGCTTTTTAAAAACATCAAATGCGTTTAAGTTTTATTTATATTTTAACTGGTTCGTCCGTGTTGAGATAATACACAAGAAACTGTTGTCTATCGATCCTGATAAAATAATGCATTCCTAGTTCTAGCTTAGTGACTATTCCTATATTTTAGTTTAGTAAAATCATGTATCCAAAGTGGTTCTTCACTGGTAGTATGTATAACATCATACCTAATACTCATCAGGATACTTTTAATTCATTGAAACATACATACATGTTACAAGGATTGTTTAATAAATGTGTTGAGTTTACCTCGAACGCTATTTAGATTTGCTGGTACTTCCGTGTGCATTGATATCGGAATAAGATTTAGGAATGCTAATAATTTAATTCAGTTTCTTAAATCGTTTATCTGTTTTGTTAAATCATTAAATCTTCCAACTCCTTTTCAATCGTACAACATGTGTTAACTGTAATAGTAATTCAACTGGTACAGTGTTTATTACAAATAACATCGGTTTGTTTTCTTTGGGCTCACGGTCCATTTTCATCATATATTTATATAGTTATATGTATATGATCATCTGTAAACATAGGTAATTTCTCCATTTACTTTGTTCTTCCTTCCAATCATTTTTAACATCTGATTGTACACTTCTTAATTTATTGAGAAAATAAAGTACTCAATCAATAACTTCAAAACTTTGTGTATTTGTTTCTTCAGAATAGTTTTCACGGGTTGGATTTAGATTAAGTTATGGTGATGGTGTCAGTAATATGATAAATAGCAATAAGTTTTGTTATTTTTGTAAAAAAAGTGACGACGGATGAAAGGATTATAATCATTAGAACCAGCAATATGTTTTGGGATAGTACTAAAACCTCAAAACGCATTTAAAACAATCTCAGATCCGCGGAAGCTCACCTGGTAAAGTATACAACTCGTAACCGAAGTGTCTCGGGTTCAGTACCTGTCTAGACTATAATTAGCAGTGTACAAAAATGAGCCCTTAACAATGGTATTAGTTTTTATGATAATAATCATTCGACCATGTCATTAAGTCTCAAGTGAAGAAAATCATGATGATGTCCCATTAGCTGTCACTGTTCAGTTCCTCGTCATACTATATTATTTTGTTCCCCTGACAGAACTAAAATAAACATTGTTGTTGTTATTATTATTATTATATTATTATTATTATTATTAGTAGTAGTAATAGTAGTAGTAAACGTAGTAGTAGTAGTAGTAGTAGTAGTAGTAGTAGAAGTAGTAGTAGTACACATCCATACATTTGTATTACTTATGTCCTTTTTATCATTATCATCACATGCCGGGAATGATATAATCAACATGGTCCTCATATATTTGCGGTTATTGAATAATAAGAGTCCAATGTTTTGGTTATATTGCCATTTATTAAATTATTGTCCATGAAACAAACAGACAAACAAGTACTATTAGTCACCTTTGAAGTAACAACAAATGTTTAGACAACAACAATGTCACGATTGAATTTTCTTGCAAATTTTCTTTGATTTTCATAGATCAAATTGTATCATTATTACTAAAATCTCATTAATTTCAATAAATACAGAGCCACTAATGCAAAAGCAATTGCAATACGTTTTACATTGTACAAAAATATTACCGTGTTTCCTTCTATATTGGGAACGTCAGTGAGTTAAGTTACATTGCACTGAAATCAAATCGCTTATGTTACCAAATGACTAGCAAGGTCAATGTTGCATACATATTGCAGCACTCAGAATACGGAATGATAGGTGGACAACATCCTGCCCATCTTGTATAATACAATATAATTATGATTGAATTTTCTTGTCAAATTTGCTTTGATTTTTTTAGAGATTGAATTTGAATCGTTATCATTAAAATCTTTATAATTGTAATAAATGCAACGGACTGATGCCTGAGTATTGGTATACGTTTCACATAATGCATAACTATTACAGTGTTTAAAGTTAAATCAACTGTAGTGAGGTAAGTAAAATTTTACTTGACAGATACTATATGAATCGAATCGCTTTATGTTACCGAATGCTAGCAGAGTCTAACCTGCCTGCGGTTTGCAGCCCTCAGGAGTCGGAATATGAGGTGGACAACATTCTTCAAACATTTGTCGCCTCCGATCTATATAACACCAATGCTTGAGGGAACTTGAATATTCTGTATGCAATCCACACGGAAAGTCCGGATCACACGTTAGTCCATCTACAGCAGTGTAAGTAGGTTCAGTACACTCAACGATCTTGTTTCCATTCGAGCAAGACGGATGTCCTTCTCCGGTAGTGTCGCACGGCTCAGTGCAGCAATAATCCCAAGTCTCAACTATGTCTATATAACACCAGCGGTAACCATACCCGTGATAATCGCACTGATGGTCAGTCCTACATTTGGTGTTTCCTGCGGTGTACAAGTCGTGAAACGGTTTCTCTGGACTGGGTTCTTCTGTAACAGGTTTTTCTGGAATAGGTTGTTGTGTAACAGGTTTTTCTGTTAACGGTTTTCCTGTTCTATTGCAGTTGCCGTGAACAAGAATCACCATGCCGAGTAAATGTAAAATGTGGTCCATGATGCTACAATGATCTACAATATAATAATTTTAAAAAATTCCATTAATGATATTTTGATAATTGAATTTTGTACTCCAAGGTAACGTGAATATGCATACTTGTCAGTTTAAACGTTCAACTTCAAAGTGCAAGTGTGTAATATGTAATATAAAAATTGGTAATACGCTAAATGAGTGTTTGCTTCCTAACTATTTGCTTGCCCATGTCAAAAGTAACTTGTCCTGTTCAACTAAAAAATCAGATGACCTCACTCAAAGCACAACTGAGCTATGTAGGAATGTTCGTACGTATGTACGTACGTATGTACTTAATTACATAGGCATAACTGTGGATTTTGGTAAAGTAGCCCATTGACACATATATACTACAAAAACATTACAATGTTTGCAATGAAATGGGGCTCATACTTACAAATATATTTAACTCGGTAAAATCGAACATGAAAAACAAATTATTGACAAATATGTAGAAGATGAAACAGTATTAAAGTGATATACTAGTATATATATGCATAATTGTAAATTATCATGTAAGTAGTGAAAATAAAACATGATGTATGTATGTAGGTAGGTAGGTAGGTAAATAGGTAGATAGTTAGGTAGGTCGGTACGTACGTAAATACATGTATGTATGTATGTATGTATGTATGTATGTATGTATGTATGTATGTATGTATGTATGTATGTATGTATGTATGTATGTATGTATGTAGGAAGATTTTGTCACAAAATGTACTGTGTGTGATCGTTCTTGTAAACGACGATGCGTACCCATAACACCAATAATACAAAATTAATAGTCTTTTCTCTCAAATTTGTGGTCGATAGGTCGTGATTTCATTAACTCTCTTGTAATTTTGGATTGTTTTAGTCAAGCGAATCGACTCAGCAGATAGTTTTGTTCTATATCAATCACACGTGAAGGAACTAAAAGAAACTTCCATTGGAACGGGTAATTTGTTATCTCTTAACGTTCTATGCTTACATGCGGGCTTCGTAAGCACACGTGGCAGTCAAATGTAACCGAAACGTTCAAATAGGCAAATGTTATATACATCCACGAACATCGAATTCGGCAGAGCATTATTTTTCATCGTACAGCAAAATGAACTGTACATTTCCATAAACACAAGTAGAAACAAAAGAGTTTTGGTTTATATAACAAATCGAAAGAACATTCTTTCCTGGATCCATTGCATCGGGAACCACTATCATTGGTAGTACGCATTCTGTTTGACAGATATGTATACGTATAGATGGATAACGATTTACAATTTCTCTTACAAACGTTGCCAAGTACGCATCAAACCATCTCTCCTTAGCGATTATACAATAATTGGTGCTTTAAAGCACTGGAATTCATCATTTGTAACATCTTGATAGTTTCACATTAGATAACTTGAAGTTCACTTTCTTGATTTAACTGCAGAACTAAACTAAATGATCCTTACCTTGGTTTGAGTTGAACTCTTCAGGATAATGTCACCAGCTCCTTTTCTGATCACCATCTATTCCTTACATCAGTGACTATAGCTTTATATAGTAATACAAATTACGCCACTAAGCTGTGAATACTTCGTGTAACCTAGGTTAGGTAAATAATTCCAGAAACCCGGCTTGTCGCAGATGGAACACGTCACCGTCTTTTTCAACATTACGTAACCTCTTAGAAACACGATCTAACTCTATAAACTCATTTGAACACCTAGCTTGCGACATCTATCTATCTATCTATTCGTCTCTCTCTCTCTCTCTCTCTCTCTCTCTCTCTCTCTCTCTCTCTCTCTCTTAGTCTTTATCTCTTTGATCGATCAATATGTGTAATATATAAACGTTTTAGCGAGTTGCCTCGACCTGATTTGAATGCTTTGTTCGGCTGAATAGTAAAGGTTAAGAGTACGAGAAAATAAGTACGTTTGCAGTGCACTACTTTCTTCGCAAAAACATATTTAATCTTTAAATCATGAGTGTGTCTTTTATTGATTTAATAATGTAAATCATGTGTGTTTGTAAACACGAATAAATATCATAGAACTGTATTTTGCAGCGGACACGCTCGCATGGATATGAAGAGTTCATTCATTTAGTCAATACAAAGTTGCCACGAGCATATCGTAACTACATGTAAAGTGCAAACATATGTATCTGTATGTATGAATAAATGTATAGTAGATGCAGTATACTGTTGTAATGTCGCGGTACATGCGTTTCTCGTTTTGTCAAGTTCTATAAATTCGTTCTCTTATAGTATAACTTTTAAATTGCCCAAAAATGTTATATCTTTAATAGCTGATAATGTGAATACAATAATCATTACAATCATATCGTTGTTGTCTTTTACAGGATTGATGCTGTACTGTATGATTAATAAGGGATTTACTTTTTTAATTTAAAGAGTAAATGTAACCATTTTCATATTTTCAATCAATGCTTTATATTTCCTTTATGATCATCATCGATTACGTCATGAGGTAAATTGTATTTATAGGTTATGGTTTGACTGCCCTAGTGTTTTAATGGTATGTACTGTTGCTGGTGTTGTTAGAATACTGTTTCATTGTAGAAACGTCTACTTAATATTTACTGACGTGATTCCTTTATACTGAGCGCCTGCTGTACTGACGAATTTGTACAAAGGTGTACCTGCCTCTAGCCGTATAGAAAACGATGTTTTCATAAACAGTCCGTCTATAGTTATTCTTGAATATACAATTGCAATTAACGCAGACATCTAGATAGCACATCACCTTCATACTAGAACCCGTTCTAGTACTATTATATAATGGTATTATCCTTTATTTGTTGAACGTTGTTAATATTAATTATTTCGTAAGGATTAATAACTTTAAATCCGTTTAATGTCAGCATTAATGTATGAGTGTCCTTCAGTGTTTCGACTTCACGCACGCTAATCTAACGGCATTTCGATCAACAGCGACGTTGTTTGTTATTCTTGTATAATTGTGTGTATTTGTGTTTGTAAATTCATCATGGGGCATATAAGCAAAAATATCATTGAAATGCCTCTTGTTTCATTATCAAACATGTTTACTTCCATATCGAAATATTACAATTCAACATAGTCTATTTCTCAACGACTATTTGGATCTTGTCATTGAACATATACGTGTCATGAAAATCGTAACATCGTTGTTGAATATTATTGGAAATCAAACTTTAAACTTACATTGCATTTATACTAAACTTTACTTAATCTCAAATTAACTATTCTCGTCATTTTTGAACAAATGTGATTTCCGTTGACTGGCCCTCTCTGAATAATATCCTGGCCGAACATTCAATGTAGCGGTCCTAACTGTATCATTGTCAAAGACGTGGGTAGCAGTGTTATTAATCCATCTTGATTAATAAATTATCTAGTTTTAGTACAATGCTTTTCACACGGTGTAAACAGCAGGCTAACCACACTAAACCATTTATATTCATTATTTAAATGCCAGCTTATTCAGTTATTAGCCTAATAATTGAAATTCAATTCACTATGAAGTTCTGACCTTGTGGTTTTATGGTGTTCCGGGTGGATGCGTTCTGAACTGAACTTTTATTGACCAATGTTTGGAATCTATATGTTGTGTTATCTGTCACAAACATCTACTCCTAGTAGAAAAGAAACCTGACCAAATCTCTCTTTTTTGAGCAGTTACCGAACCTCATGGAGTATGGTAATTCCATAGGTGTCAACCGAATTCGTCTCGGAGATTTTAACTTTCACTTTGACTGTCCTGGAAACGCATACACATCAAAACTCCTAGATTCCATTCAAATCTCCAATCGTTAACAGTCACCTAACCAAGCCACCCATAAACATGGACACATTTTAGACTGGATTCTTCATAGACCTGATGATACTATTCTACTGTCCAAGTTTGAATCCCATGAACTATCATTAGCCCACCTATGCAATAGATGCCATATGAACGTATCAGTTCCTAACCATCCACCGTTAATTTATACAAGGAGAAATGACCGTATGATAAATAGAACCAAAATATTGCATGACATCCAAGCATATTTAACAACTTGCATTCCTCTTACAACAGAACGCCTCAATAACTGCCTGCGTGCATTGCTTCCAAACCCAAGTGGAGAGTATCAATTCAAAAGTGTTCTCCGTGGTATAGAGTGTTCGGAACCAGCATTGAACTCATATATGAGACTGTCTTATAGCGGAGATGCTTTGGCTTCCACCAGACTCACTATACATAAACAAATCTATTAGGCCGCTAATAAGAACGTAATAAACATTGCTCATTGAGCCAGATTAAACCGCTACAGTGCTTAGATCACGGAGAGTTCCAAATGCAAAGATTTCTTCGAGATAACTAGCAAACTAATGTTAATGGCCTAATATATACCACTTCCAACTATCTTTTCTACAGTGAACCTTCTTGACCTATTTGCAAATATATTCTATGACAGGGTGCAAACCAGTAGAGATAAGCTTGACAACACAATTTTAATTGACACGCCATCATATAACACTTACGATACAGAATTTCATCAACATCCTTTAGCAGCAGTTGCGTCTGTCACTATGGATTTAGTATGGATAATCGTCGTGAAGAATGTACCAAAGAGATGTGATCTTGATTCTAGCTCTAACATCAATGCAGCGTGAGAGCTTAGATCCAATATTGCCGTCAATGACTGATGTTTTTAATTTTTCCCTCTAATCCAGGGAATTCCTATCATTTTTATAAATTACAATTGTAAATCCTCTGCTGAATAAACCAACAATTGACAATAATTATTTAGAGAACTACCGACCAGTTTCTAATATCCCGTTCATATAAAATAAATCTTGGAAAAAGTTGTCCTAAGTCAACTTTATATCTCATCTGAATTCAGTATGTCTAGCAATGTGTAGTCTGCATGTCGCCCTGGCCGCAATACTAAAATTATTCTTGTGAACGTAGTTAATGGCATATTATCTGCTTTGGATAGCTGAAACATTACAGTCCTCTACCTCCTCGATTTGTCTACAGCATTTGACACAAAAGACCATGATATATTACTTCATCGTCTTCAGCATGAATTTGACATTCACAATACAGCATTTATGTGTTTCATGTGGTTCAAGTCATACTGTGAAATCATGGATGTCATGTAACAAGTTGCAGATGAACGATGAGAAATCTGAGGCTATTCTGATCACAACACAAAGACCTTCTCATTTATATTGTTTATCACAACAACAAAAAAATGTCAGCACAAAAAACATTAAATTCACACAGTCAGTACGACAACTAGGTATTAATGTGGACAGTACTCTCAAATTGAAATAACAGTGCATGAAGATATGCAGGGTTGCATATCTTGAGCTGAGATACATCAGCTCCATTCGCAAATATCGTTCAGTTGATGCCACTAAAACACTTGTGGGTCCTTTAGTACTTTCAAGACTGGATTATTGTAAATAAATTATGGCTGGTTTGTCTCAATAGCTACTCCAAAAATTTCAACAAGTTCAAATCAGAGCTGGTCGGATCATCCTTAGTGTGCCACGTTCAGGGTATACCTCCTCGCTGCTCTGTCTCCTACATTCGATCCAGAATCAAAACAATCTAGGTGTTATCTGTGCTACGTTTCACAGACGGACTCCATTATAACATATATATCGGGCCTCACCCATGTGTACACACCAGAAAGATACTTAACACTCCTCTGCTGACAATCGTATACTCATTGTTCACACTATGCAAATGAAGTCATGTGGACAACCTGCTTTTGCATACCGGGGCACAGCCACCATTAACGAATTGCCCGTATAAATTATGTTTCAAATACACAGTGATCCCTTTCAAGAATACGTAAAACTCATCTTTGTCTAATGCAGGAATAAAAAGACCTAATGATGTGTCCTACCTTTGTTTTATTTTTTCTAATTTGTCATAGTATTTGTTTTCTTTTTTTTTCTTTGTAGTCATATCATTATTGATGTTGTAAAGCGCTTAGAGGTTCTAAACATTAGGCGCAATACAAAGTCCTCATTACTATTATTATAAAATAGAAAACACTTATGTTTGGAAAATATTAACATAATACATTACCCAGTTTTCCTTTAAAAGCAGTTTTCAAATAATGTTTAAACGTAGTAGCTTACACAACCAGTTACGCGATGTGGTTTTGTTTATCCAATGATCACATCACAAACACAATTCGAGTTTATGTTCTTGATCGCCTGCAAAATGTTAAGTAAAGAAGGATCAGTGTGGCGACATTATTGTATATAATGCCAATATATGATAAACATTTGGTCCATTCGTTTAAAAAGCATGTAATAAAATATATTATTAAAAAGAATTCGTTATAATTGTCTACAGTCATAACAAGCAAACCCATCATTTTAGTAACAATGCCTACCCATTGAGAAAGCGTGTTTTTTAAGCAGGACACCTATTAACTAAAACATACATCATGTCATAACAAATACAAATTATAAAGCAAATACGCAAACATGGAATAGTAAATATCCGATTTAATGGTGACATTTATGTATCATGACAATTATCGAGATATTTAAGTATCCTAGTTCGTGGTAAAAATATATATTAATACAATAAGAGAGAAGATTCTAATTATTAACAAAACTAAAGACATAGTATTGGCTATTGTAATGAAATTATGTTTTGCAGTAATGTTAAAAGCACGTATGCAAACTTTAACAATGAATATTACTAATTATTAGAACAAGAATAATCAGTATTTTAAAAAATATTAAGACGGTAATTGCAATATGTTTCATTTAGCATCCTGTCCATCTCATATTCAGCTATAAAAAATATTGTTAAATTAGAAATCTTGCAAACAATGGCAACTGTTGTTAAAATATACGGCAACTTGCGATGAAACTTATTGTTGGAATTATTTTGTTATGCCTGATCTATGTTAGTTTATACCTTTATATATTTGCATTAGGCATATTACTTTCAGCAGTATATCGCCCCAACTATATCAAACGTTGCTTTGTTTACAGACCAGCCTGTCAAAGAAATGCCAAATAACATATAAGACGAAGTTCACCATGGCTAGAAACAAATTCAGTTGAAACTATTCTATGTGATTAACGCAAACAGTATTTGTTTCTGATAGTACATATTGTTGTTGTTGTTGTTCAGTGTAACGGCATGGCCTCCATTATAGATAGTGGAGGAAGAACTCGAAAAATCCCGAACATAACCACCAACCCACGAGAAGCTACCAGCACGCTTTCGGTCGTATCCATATTGGCCGAGCCCATGACTCGAGCTCACGCTCTGACAGATGTGAGATTGCAGTGATCCCTAACGATGGGCACTCTTGAGTACTATGTTGTAGTGAATTCTAGCCAATTATAAGGATTCTTAAAGCAATTGCTTGAAACATTATATTTGCCCTTTTCAAATTTAGAATGTCAAACCATATAATACCTGTTGAAATGTTTCAAAGTAGTATAATTCATTTTTAATAAAGAAACGGAATTAAATTTCATAATACTAATTTGGGTGATCAATGTCTTTACGTCTTATGGTGTGAAGGTTCTAAAGAGTTTAGACTGAACAAATATTAAGAGATGCTGTTAAGGTCTCAATATATATCTATACTGATTTACTATTCTCTAACTACATACACAGTTGGGATGGCCTTGTTTATGCCACAAACACTTGCTGTTGTCAACTTGTTTTGAATGTCACCACAATGGTTGAACGTAGAAATGCAATGAAATGATGCCAACAACGGCATACTTTAGAAATTAATTCCCAACACCTCTACAAAATTTGATGTACTTAATGTAGGATCTACTTGCTCCAGAAAATAAACTATGGACGACGCTATCTTCAGTCCGCATTAGTTACAGGCGAGGATAAGCAACGTTATGATATATTTAATCTAGAAAAAGACGAGAGATGTTATTCGGAAACCAATCTGAACTGGTCCCTTGCTCTTGGTCCGGAACGAGTCGGAATTTTTGTGAAAAACAATTTTAAGCAGAAATCATGGCTGAAAGATCATATGGACCTTAACACGTACCAAATGAAAATTGCTACACAAGTTTGAAACAAATTTCTTCAAGGAAAATGTATTATTTGGCTAGATGATGGAAAGGGTCATATAGGATTTCCTACTATAATATAAAGTAGAATGTCATTGTCAAGTTCAAGGATGAGGAGCCACTGCTGCAATAGTCGAGTCCATTAATCTCAGGACAAAGATGTAATATATCAAGATTGGTTGACGAGATTCAAATGATTGTAAAAGAAATCTTGAAAAACAGAAGAAAAAAGCTGTTACGCATTACAATAACATTTATGCACTTGCAGGAGAACATGTATATAAAGAGATAAAGTCTATCAGCTCAAACCCCAAGTGCAGCATATGATATCATTTAACAAGAGTGATCTCTGATGATACGAAAAATACTTTAATTGATAATGTGAATACCTTAGCCTTAGATCAACATACGTACAAAAACTAAATCGAAACTCAGACAATTTTACAAAGGTCAAACCTATTAGAAGTTGCAAAGCAAACGGAAATTTCAAAATTGTAGAGAGAGGAATAAATGTTTTAATTACATCACTACATCACTTAAAATACATTTGTGACATCTGACATGTGATGAAATAACTTAATGCGTTGATAACATCCCTTTCCCTCTTATGTTACATTGCTTCCTGTTGGATGATCTTATTCAAAATGGCATACGTTTCCTGCATTTCCTCTCTAACAATTTTCCATAACGTGACATCTCAGAGTTGATAATTATGTTATCGACACTATTGCCAAACTAAAAAACGATGCGAATGCTCTTTCCTTCTGCCGGCACAGGTTCCTGCAACATTCATTAAACTCTAGTCATTATTGTTCAATCTATTAAAAAGAAAACCCTGTAATACTATGTGTCGTGTGTCATATGTACCCATCTTCTTTCGCGACATAAAGATCATTGACTAGATGCATTCTCAAAGCCAGTAGCATGTATATCACCATCGCTCTATTTGTAGTACAAATGATTGAAGGCATGTATATGGTGGTCTAGATATCTTTCAATTGAAGCAAAGCTTTGCCTAAGATCTGGAATCAAAATGATTTGAATAATACCTTCAGCTATCATATTGTACCAGGTCTACCCTAAAGACATAGCATCATTTCTCAATAAATAGCCCATCTCGAAACATATTTTTACTCAAGTAAAAAGCACATAATATCATGGCGCTGAAATATATCCACTTTGCACAGCAAATCTCATTCATCAAAGTATAATACAGCCATATTTCGCCTTCTTCTAGATAGTTGTTAATATCTCAAGTGTTATGTATATTTTATTTTATTAGTTTCTATGAATTTTTTAATTGTTTGTTTTACATGCTATTATAATGT
Source organism: Unio pictorum (assembly GCA_030141615.1). Lineage (NCBI taxonomy): Eukaryota > Metazoa > Mollusca > Bivalvia > Unionida > Unionidae > Unio > Unio pictorum. The sequence continues at coordinate 3,836,969 of JARLTB010000166.1, forward strand.
TGTATTGTTCATCAAACTTGAATTTTTAAAAGTTAAATTCATTATCTCTGACCTGACGTTGTAATGTTTATTGTTAAATACCTAATAATGGAAATACTGTATAGAGTTCGTGACCTTGTTTCTTAACCCAAGACTTTGGTAAAGAACTATTTTATTTTTTTAATTCGTTCACAAAGTACGAATTATTAATTCAAATCAAGGCCATACCTGGAACACTTCATAATTGCATATATCAAACGTGTATTTCAAGAATGTTGACAATTATACGAGCATGTTTTTTGCATCTAAGATGGGCATACATTATAATGATGTTTTAAGAAAGAATAGTCAGTCGCCCCCTGCAAATATTGTTTTAAATAACATGCTGGCCCTGAACATCTAGAACATTTGTAAAGAATTCAATAATATCTTGGAATAATATCTTATGTCATTCAACAACAGTCTGTTGATATTGCCGAAATTTGAAGGTTAGAAACACTCGTCGTGTTCCATTTGGAGTTCATTGCGACTGGAACACAGCTTCATTTAAGACTTCGGAATTACTAGGACTTCTGAAATAGACGGTATTGTTTACACCAAGAATATTATTCAAGAGCACATTCATATGACGATATTAAAACATTTATTAAAGCACATTATATCTTATTCTAACGTCGTCCATTGCGTGCACTCTATTTTGACTTTTGTTGTAAACTGGTATACAGACAATATAGTGTACGAACCTGTGATCTGACAGCTTAATAGTATTGACCTCGATTTCGCTGTACGTGAAAGTCGGTTACTAGAATGCAGCGTTGTTATGAGCACAAAGGATTGGGGTCACATTTTCATGGCTAACTTTCTCGTTTAAAACCATTTGAAAAGATTGACCTCAAATTACCTTTCAATGTCAAATAATGTTGGTTGCAAAAAAGACTGAATTCAAATACTTGCTGTAAGGGTGCTAAAAGGAGACATGTAACTAAGTGATCATAGACAAACTACGTTCAGAGATGGCATGAAGCTAACATAACGCTTACCAAAGTAATAATAACTGAATTTCATTTGTTCAAATTACTTTATGTATTTCAAATTTGGAATTGTGTTGATTATATAAAGTTAATTTTTCGGCTGTTCAAAAGTGTATCAAGACTTAATTAACAAACCACAGTTTAGGGAAATATTTTATTATTGAGGTTTAAGATTCTATTACCAAACATCAGTTTAGGGAAATATTTTACTATTGAGTTTATTATTGAGGTACATACTTTACTTAATTTTCATCATCGCCAAAAGGATTTCTCACAGATTATAATCCTATAAATACAAAAAAGATGATACTTAATGCAAAACCAACCTCATCAGATAGGGGTAATTCATCTGAGAAAAGCAAAGTACTATTCAGTACTGATGATTGCTGTTACGATGCCGACGTTTAGTTGACAAAACGGATATCACTATGGTAATATTTCCTTCTTTTTGTAACATCTATATCTAGTATCGAGCTACGCAATCTTTAATCAGCACAGTTACATGACCTAGAGTTAATTGTTAACAAACGCTGTATCAACAGGCCATACATATAAGCAATACAATATTTATTTAAAAAACCTCTCTGTTTGTGTCATTAATAATTTCAGTGCGGAAAATAACTGTCATTTGAATCCGTATATGTTCAAATATTTCTTCATTTCACTAATATGGGTTTTTGAACATTTCTTATACTCGTCTGGTTGGATGGCTTCAAATTAATTCATTTCCTATATTGAACCGAATTTCGACCACAATAGCGACATACGGAACTGATTTTGCTTCACTTGCAGCAGATTATGCGAATACGCGACTTTAGACGATCCCTTTTATAAAACAAAGTCCTCCTACAAATATGAAAATATGACGTCAATAATGTCAAACCAAAATCTATATTTGTGGTCGCGCCCTCTCTGATGATGTGAATTAGATAAGACTTGCATCCAAAGATTTTATGAAGCCCTAAATACTATCCTCATTTCGGTCTCGTGTAAGTGTATTGTTATAAATCCTTGTGCGTTAGCTTGTTCACGCGAGAAAATGTTTTTAAAATTAATTATGTGCATGTCTCCTCCACACCAGAGTATGTGTATCCAATGAATTAAATACAGCTAAAAGGTTATGGTAATTTCTGATCACTTAAGGTATTTGTGTTTATCACTGAGCAACATAAATAACATCATTAGTTTATATCTAGCGCGATAAAATATCCGAGCTGGATTTTTTTGAAAAACATTATAAAATTAGCATAATCATTACTGTCTTATTTCAATAAGTTTGCTTTTTCATGAAACTCTTTAAGTACATTGTAGCATCGTTGATCATCTTCCGATGGTGCTAATCAATACAAAGTATCTGATTTGAGACGTCTCATTGTTAGTGAGATCAAGTAATAATTGCGTCTAAGCAGACACAGATAGACTTATGTTATTTCCTCCGAAAACATTCGGTAGCACAGAATGTTGTTTGTCTCGTTATTGTTTACGTGTCGCTGTGAAATCAGTGACATCCATGTTTTACAAATATAAAACTTAATATGGTCTATATTTTGTAAAATATAGATCAACAGAGCAACAACAATACTAACAAAAGATAAAAAGGTTGAGGTCACAGGCATTTTTGAGAAATATGGTACAAAACTATCAATCTATCTCCGTGACAAAAATAAGGGTAGTGATACTGCATCTACATTCCAATAATTTCCATTAACCCCTCGGGGAAAATCCCCAGGAGAAAAGATCTTGCAGGATATAAATAATGTGTTTCTGGAGCCAGATCTGATCTTTGACTTGACCAACGAGATCAACCAAGACTTGGCCAATATTTGATAAATGAATTAATACAGAATGTCATATTCATAATGTTGCTTAAAACAGTAAATCTTTATTTACTACAGACATATCGTAGATGTGAAGTTGAATCATGCATTAAACTCTATAAATAAAAAAACTTTTAGGGAATCAATTGCTAATTGGGCGGTACAATCTGCGCTGGAAGGTAAACTATTGTTTGGAGCGGATAATTAATCATCCGATTACTAAAATAATGTAATTAACTTATTACAGCCCAAAACGACACTGGAAATGTACATCAACGATTAGTAACATGCTGACCCAGCAAAAACTACAAATTCTGCCTCCGCAGCTGGGTTAGCACGACAAGCAATATGGCAAGTTGATATACCACAACCTGAACAAATCGAGAACGCACATTATCATGTCAGCGTTCCAAATGAAGTATATCAGGGAATATATATTTTAACAAATAATACTGTCACAATTGGACGACGTCAGTTAATGTACAAATAACCTCTGGCTGTCGTTGTCGGTGTAAGTAGATACAAGTAGATACGCGAAGCACAGACGTTATCGGCTAAAACAGCAAATGAAGTTGATTAATCGAATTTTAAGGTTCAGTGCCGTCGTTGATGAATAACAATAGAATACGATTATAATCAAACGATGACATACTTAAAATCATCCTGATCAGGCACTCGCTGAACGATTGGATCACTTGCTAAGAGGTTTTTTGGCTATCATTATGCGACAGAAATAGCTTAAGAGATCTCCGTCATGCGTTGCAAGACTATCATGTAAGATAACTGCATAAATTATTGAGGTTACTCGTGCACTTTCTATCAAACCTAGCAATACAATTACAAACAACATAAACCAATACGACATGATTTTTTCAAAACAACCAGTATTAGGCAATGCGACTGTAAACTATTTATATCAACCTGGTGAAGGGGCCCCGAGTGGCCGAGTGGTCTAAAGCGCTGTCCGTTACGGACCACTGCCATCTCACGTCTGTCTGCGTGTGTTCGAGTCTAAGATTCGGCAAATGTAGTTATGTGAGAAAGCTTGTCAGTAGCTTCTCGTGGGTCGATGGTTCTTTCCGGGGTTTGTCCGGTTTCTTCCTCCACCATTAATACTGGCCGCCATGTATAGCCTATATTGTGCTGAAAAATGGCGTTAAACCATACAAAACATAAACATATCAACCTGGTGAACTTGAATGAGTGAAACAGAACGATTGATCCTATTTTGGATTGTAACTATACATAAAAGTTTCAGCGTAGAAAGATGCACGGGTAGACCTGCATTATACATATTATATTCATGTGTTCCTCAACGTGGATTTGTACGTGAACGATTAAAAGATATACAATTATCGCCGTTGCCACTTAACTAGCACCCCTACGTCATTGCATTCAAGACAGGTCACCATAATATTTTGGCGCTTGTGACCAAGAATACTATCGAATCTCTCTCTATGGTAAATTGTATTCGATTATTAAGAATACAGCTCCACAACATTATTGTGTTACAGGTGACACAATGATTATTCTGTTGTTGTTTTATAGTCATGATAATTTCAGCGACAAGATCAAGTCGCGCTTATTTGTTTATCACATTGTTTACATCAAAGTAATTTTGTCTTGTTATTTCGTCTCTAAAAACATCGTTAATGAAGCCGCATCTGAGATATTGACCACATCTGAGACTCGAGACACTTCAAACTACACTAAATCTAACCAATCGATAATATCATCAACGTTCCAAACAACTGTATTAGAGATGGTTAATGCTTGTAATGAATGGATTGTCATTGAGTATCCTAACGTTCACTGAAATATGTCCATTTTCGGCGCATCCTCAACAGCACTGACATTAACTAAAACAATGTTATTTTATAGAAGATTTCCTTTCGCTAGTGATTCTATCGAGGATTCTGGTAAATCAATGTCAGCATTCTGTTATCGCGTATCTGCTGGACGATAACACAATGGTACAAACACGTCATAAACTGTCCCTTGTTGCAACTGAAATAATATCTGCTGAAGTGTATCACGAACCATCTTTCTAATGGCATCTATTAAGTCGATTGGTCTCCACCTATCCCAAAATGTATTAATATATAGTTGTTTCTAAAATTATCTCACGATTTATTGCAAACTTACTTTTATTCGATTGTTGTCAGATTAATTTCTTAAACTCTATGCAATTCTGGATCAAGCGTTTCATGATCACCAGTTATATCCTCATAATAATCTATACACGTTTAGAGCCATTGGGGCGGAGAAAAGCCAATAAAACGTTGTGGTTTGCCATTAGCTCCACACATGACCGCAGCTCGTTCATGAAAAATAACCAATCGAAAAATATTTTGTGTACATCTTTCTATATTGTGAATACTTCATCCCAAATGATGATCATTGGAACATATTTATCACACATTCGTCTTCTTTCTCCTTTCCATTGGAGTACATTATAAGTACATGATTTTATTCCTCGCTCTCTTCTGTTTCTTTTGAATCTGTGTACAGGGGTTTAAACAACCATCTCAACTGATTTGTTTCAAACAATTTTTTAGTATAGGAACTTAAACTCAGCCACACGGATACAGGATTTCTTTGATTTATTCCTTAAATAAAATAAAATATATCACGTCATAACATCGAATGGTTCGATTTTGTGGAAATATTGTTTTCGCATTAGTACACATATGTGCATATTGATCAAAGATATCTATCGGAGCTACTACTGTTTTATAACATTTTCATTCGTGTAAATTCTCTCCTGTTGTGGCTTTTACTATTATTTGACATTTCGGTTATTTTACAAACTAGAAATAATTAATTGTAGCTCCTACTCCTTGACTAATTTAGCCCTATTCTTACATCATAGGTCCGTTAACCCATTTACATGTATAGCATTTGTAAAAGGTTCCGTTACTCGTTGGGTTACATATATTTTGGGGAAAATGTCATCTGCGCTAACTCATCAACTTTATGATTATCATTCAAAGGACACATCCCATGAATAGCTGCAATTACAGGGTACAATTGTGAATAATATGGTTTGTCAATGTTATTCAATATTCCTGGTATGGAGGTTTTACTCAGTATAGCAATTATTTAGTAGCAAGGATACGGTAACGTATGACACCGATAATCCATTTAGTATTATATATTTCGACTAATACGATACATTTTATTTCGAAGATGTATCATTGATCGTCAAGTTCTTAATAATCTTTGCAACTCTTTGGTCGTTCATTGTAGCATCGATGACTTTGTCAACACCTGTTGCGTGTAATTTTGAATGTTTACCACACATGATTCGCACCATCGACGAGTATATTACCATATTATAGTTTGGGCAAATAAATGTTTTAACTGGAGTTTATATTATATTATATTATATTATATTATATTATATTATATTATATTATATTATATTATATTATATTATATTATATTATATTATATTATATTATATTATATTATATTATATTATATTATATTATATTATATTATATTATATTATATTATATCATATCATATCAAATCATATCATATCATATCATATCATATCATATCATATCATATCATATCATATCATATCATATCATATCATATCATATCATATCATATCATATCATATCATATCATATCATATCATATCATATTATATTATATTATATTATAATGATATTATATTATATTATATCATATATAAATAAAAAAATAAATATATATATATATATATATGCACAGAGAGAGAGAGAGAGAGAGAGAGAGAGAGAGAGAGAGAGAGAGAGAGAGAGAGAGAGAGAGAGAGAGGAAAAATAATGTTTAAGCCATCCCATGATTGCAAATGATGAAGCATTCAATAATTGTATCATTAGACACTGTCGACTAGAATTAAACAGTCGATAATGTCAATAATTATAGTTATCTCAGATGATTTGCAGGGGGAATAATATGTATCTTTGTCAGAGATTTGTTTTCAAATCCTTCGACGGACCAGTAAAAAGGATTTTGCCTTCGTTCATAATAATGGTCAAAAAAATCAATAATTGCTTCCTTAACTTACAAATTACCACGCAGTCATAATTCTACATGTGGAAAATTGTAGAACGAGTTGTGAAGAACGGCGAGTAGATCTGTAAATACAGCGAGTGGTGAAGAAATAATATTTATATCGATGTATGCCGCTGGCAGACCTTATCATATTAACTCGTGCTCCCTTCACGTGTCGAAGACAATATTACTAAAGAGACGTTTTTGCAATAGCATAACCAAAATAAAAACTTTCCATTTGTGATTAGATAGAGGACTGTCAAGCTAAGCTATCTCCTGTAGTGTAATGCGTTGCGGAACAATACATTTTTGGTGGAGAATGTATCAAAATCAATATGTATCATTTTGTATAGTTTTTAGGATGTAACTGTAAATTTCAGGTAGGGAAAGTATCAAAATCACCATAATATATATATGATTTATGCTAGGTAAAGCAATATAACACAGTAAATTGCAAGTGGGGAACGTATCACAATCACTATAATATATATTAATTATGATAGCTTTCCAAGACGCAACATAGTAGATTTTAGGTCGCGAAAGTGTTAAAATCATTTTATTATATATTTTGTAAGATACAGGATAGTAAATTTCAGGTGTGAAAAGTGTCATAAGCACTATAATATATGTAGAAGGGACTGCTTTCGTTTGTTAGATATCAGCGGGTAGTAGGGCTACACGAGCTTGGAATTGTATTTCAATGAGAAATGTCCTTGATAAATCTAAATGTTAATACGTACCATAACAAATCGGATACAACATTATAAAGTCCAACTGAGATGTATGCACATGCTACATGATTGTGTTCAAAATGCAGCAACGTATCATACGAAGGTTGATGTCGTCCGTTTATTTTTCAATCAGTGGAAGAAACTCCAAGTGTGGCAAATACCATTGCATTTCCATCTTGCGAATTTAATCTGGTATTTATCTTAAAGGCTATGAATATATGTCGTGGTGCCGACACATCTCTGCTGTGATGATATATATCATATGAATAACCAAGCAGCATTACCCTGAATACTATATCTGGTCATTGTCAGCAATGATAACAGTGATTTACCAACCGAGTTCATACAAGACAGCAATTGTTGTTCATGTACGATCCATGAAGTCATCACTGGCATCCACAGCGATATTTTTTCTTTGTATCACTTTCCAAGCATCAACTGTTAATGTCAAGCGTTATTTAACAGCGCTATGTATATAATAGGTTTAAAGAATATTGTATCTTGTCTAAAAATTACGTTGTCGCCATGACTATGCTTAGTTTTCCGCGATAAAGTAATTATTATACGAGATCGGCCTGGACAGCAATGATCATTGCAATGGATGCAACTGATCCTTCAAAACTAGAAATTTTATCAATGAATGCAGCTAGATCTGAAAATGTATCAATAAATGAAAATTTCAACTTAGGATTTACCGCACGCCGAAGATTGCTAGGCATTCCAAATTCTAATATTTATGTATTTTGCAGAAATGTTAGAAAAGTTATATTCGGCGGGAAAGACACCGTGCTACTTGTTAGAAAAGCCACTGACAATGATGCAATCTGTCGACCCAACACAGCTGATGCTTGGAAAGTGATGCAAAGAAAAAATATCGCTGTGGATGCCAGTGATGACTTCATGGATCGTACATGAACAACAATTGCTGTCTTGTATGAACTGGGTTGGTAAATCACTGTTATCATTGCTGACAATAACCAGATATAGTATTCAGGGTAATGCTGCCTGGTTATTCATATGATATATATCATCACAGCAGAGATGTGTCGGCACCACGACATATATTCATAGCCTTTAAGATAAATACCAGATTAAATTCGCAAGATGGAAATGCAATGGTATTTGCCACACTTGGAGTTTCTTCCATTGCTTGAAAAATAAACGGACGACATCAACCTTCGCATGATATGTTGCTGCATTTTGAACACAATCATGTAGCATGTGCATACATCTCAGTTGGACTTTATAATGTTGTATCCGATTTGTTATGGTACGTATTAACATTTAGATTTATCAAGGACATTTCTCATTGAAATACAATTCCAAGCTCGTGTAGCCCTACTATCCGCTGATGGCTAACAAACGAAAGCAGTCCCGTCTACATATATTATAGTGCTTATGATACTTTTCACACCTGAAATTTACTATCCTGTATCTTACAAAATAATAGGGCTAAATTAGTCAAGGAGTAGGAGCTTCAATTAATTATTTCTAGTTTGTAAAATAACCGAAATGTCAAATAATAGTAAAAGCCACAACAGGAGAGAATTTACACGAATGAAAATGTTATAAAACAGTAGTAGCTCCGATAGATATCTTTGATCAATATGCACATATGTGTACTAATGCGAAAACAATATTTCCACAAAATCGAACCATTCGATGTTATGACGTGATATATTTTATTTTATTTAAGGAATAAATCAAAGAAATCCTGTATCCGTGTGGCTGAGTTTAAGTTCCTATACTAAAAAATTGTTTGAAACAAATCAGTTGAGATGGTTGTTTAAACCCCTGTACACAGATTCAAAAGAAACAGAAGAGAGCGAGGAATAAAATCATGTACTTATAATGTACTCCGATGGAAAGGAGAAAGAAGACGAATGTGTGATAAATATGTTCCAATGATCATCATTTGGGATGAAGTATTCACAATATAGAAAGATATACACAAAATATTTTTCGATTGGTTATTTTTCATGAACGAGCTGCGGTCATGTGTGGAGCTAATGGCAAACCACAACGTTTTATTGGCTTTTCTCAGCCCCAATGGCTCTAAACGTGTATAGATTATTATGAGGATATAACTGGTGATCATGAAACGCTTGATCCAGAATTGCATAGAGTTTAAGAAATTAATCTGACAACAATCGAATAAAAGTAAGTTTGCAATAAATCGTGAGATAATTTTAGAAAAAACTATATATTAATACATTTTGGGATAGGTGGAGACCAATCGACTTAATAGATGCCATTAGAAAGATGGTTCGTGATACACTTCAGCAGATATTATTTCAGTTGCAACAAGGGACAGTTTATGACGTGTTTGTACCATTGTGTTATCGTCCAGCAGATACGCGATAACAGAATGCTGACATTGATTTACCAGAATCCTCGATAGAATCACTAGCGAAAGGAAATCTTCTATAAAATAACATTGTTTTAGTTAATGCCAGTGCTGTTGAGGATGCGCCGAAAATGGACATATTTCAGTGAACGTTAGGATACTCAATGACAATCCATTCATCACAAGCATTAACCATCTCTAATACAGTTGTTTGGAACGTTGATGATATTATCGATTGGTTAGATTTAGTGTAGTTTGAAGTGTCTCGAGTCTCAGATGTGGTCAATATCTCAGATGCGGCTTCATTAACGATGTTTTCAGAGACGAAATAATAAGACAAAATTACTTAGATGTAAACAATGTGATAAACAAATAAGCGCGACTTGATCTTAATAATCGAATACAATTTACCGTAGAGAGAGATTCGATAGTATTCTTGGTCACACGCGCCAAAATATTATGGTGACCTGTCTTGAATGCAATGACGTAGGGGTGCTAGTTAAGTGACAACGGCGATAATTTTGTATCTTTTAATCGTTCTCGTACAAATCCACGTTGAGGAACACTTTAATATAATCTGTATAATGCAGGTCTACCCGTGGATCTTTCTACGCTGAAACTTTAATGTATAGTTACAATCCAAAATAGGATTAATCACTCTGGTTCACTCCTTCAAGTTCACCAGGTTGATATAAATAGTTTACAGTCGCATTGCCTAATACTGGTTGTTTTGAAAAAATCATGTTGTATTGGTAGATGATATGTGTGATTGTATTGGTAGGTTTGATAGAAAGTGCACGAGTAACCTCAAGAATTTATGCAGTTATGTTACATGATAGTCTTGCAACGCATGACGGAGATCTCTTAAGCTATTTCTGTCGCATAATGATAGCCAAAAAACCTTTTAGCAACTGATTCAATCGTTAAGATTCGATTAATCAACTTCATTTGCTGTTTTAGCCGATAACGTCTGTGTTTCGCGTATCTACTTGTATCTACTTGCACCGAGAACGACAGCCAGAGGTTATTTGTACTTTAACTGACGTCGTCCAATTTTTGACAGTATTGTTTGTTACAAGATATATACCCTGATGTACTTCATTTGGGACGCTGACATGATAATGTGCGTTCTCGATTTGTTCAGGTTGTGGAATATCAACTTGCCATATTGCCTGTCGTGCTAACCTAGCTGCGGCGGCAGAATTTGTAGTTTTTGTTGGGTCGGCATGTTACTAATCGATGCTCTATATTTCCAGTGTCGTTTTGGGCTGTAATAAATTAATTACATTATTTTAGTAATCGGATGATTAATTGCCCGCTCCAAACAATAGTTTACCTTCCAGCGCAGATTGTACCACCCAATTAGCAATTGATTCCCTAAAAGTTTTTTTTATAGAGTTTAATGCATGATTCAACTTCACATCTACGATATGTCTGTAGTAAATAAATCTTTACTCTTTGAAGCAACATTATGAATATGACACGCTGTATCAATTCATTTATCGAATATTGGCCAGGTTTTGGTTGATCTCGTTTGTCAAGTCAAATATCAGATCTAGCTCCAGAACCACATTATTTATATCCTTCAAGATGTTTTTCTCCTGGGGATTTTCCACAAGGCGTTAATGGTAATAATTGGAATGTAGATGCAGTATCACTGCCCTTATTTTTGTCACGGAGATAGATATATAGTTTTGTACCATATTTCTCAAAAATGCCTGTGACCTCATGCTTTTAATCTTTTGTTAGTATTGTTGTTGCTCCGTTGATCTATATTTTGCACAATATAGACCATATTAAGTTTTATATTTGTAAAACATGGATGTCACTGATTTCACAGCGACACGTAAACAGTAACCAGACAAACAACATCCAGTGATACCGATTTTTTCGGAGCAAATAACATAAGTCTATCTGTGTCTGGTTAGACGTAATTATTACTTAGTCTACCAATGAGATGTCTCAAATCATATACTTTCTATTGATTTGCACCATCGGAAGATGATCAACGATGCTACAATGTACTTAAAGAGTTTCATGAAAACGCAAACTTATTGAAATAAGACGGTAATGATTATACTAATTTTATAATGTTGGTCAAAAAAATCCAGCTCGGACATTATATCGCGCTAGATATACACTAATGATGTTATTTATTTTCCTCAGTGATAAACACAAATACCTAAAGTGGTCAGAGATTACCATAATCTTTTAGCTGAATTTAATTCAATGGATACACATACTCTTGTGTGGAGGAGACATGCACATAATTAATTTTAAAAAAAATTCTCACGTGCACAAGCTAACGCACAAGGATTTATAACAATACACTTACATGAGACCGAAATGAGGATAGTATTTAGGGCTTGATAAAATCTTTGGATGAAAGTCTTATCTAATTCACAGTATCAGAGAGGGCGCGACCACAAATATAGGTTTTGGTTTGACATTATTGACCTCATATTTTCATTTTTGTAGGAGGACTTTGTTTTATAAAAGGGATCGTCTAAAGTCGCGTATTCGCATAATCTGCTGCAAGTGAAGCAAACCCAGTTATGTATGTCACTATTGTGGTCGAAAAACGGTTCAATACAGGAAATGAAGGAATTTGAAGTGAACCAGCCAAACGAGTATAAGAAATGTTCAAAAACCCATATTAGTGAAATGAAGAAATTTTTGAATATATACGGATTCAAATGATAACTATTTTCCGCACTGAAATTATCAATGACTCAAACAGAGAGGTTCTTTAAATAAATATTGTATTGCTTATATGTATGGCCTGTTGATACAGCGTTTGTTAACAATTAACTCTAGGTCATGTAAATGTGCTGAGTAAAGATTGGATAGCTTGATATTAGATGTAGATGTTACAAAAAGAAGGAAATATTACCATAGTGATATCCGTTTGTCAAGTAAACGTCGGCATCGTAACAGCAATCTTTAGTACTGAATAGTACTTTGCTTTTCTCAGATGGATTACCCCTATCTGATGAGGGTCTTTTTTTGCATTAAGTATCATCTTTTTTGTATTTATAGGATTAGAATCTGTGAGAAATCCTTTTGGCGATGATAAAAATTAAGTAAAGTAAAATAAGAAACTCAATAGAAAACTATTTCCCTAAACTGAGGGTTGGTAATAGAATCTTAAACCTCAATAATAAACTCAATAATAAACTATTTCCCTAAACTGGGGTTTGTTAAATAAGTCTTGATACACTTTTGAACAGCCGAAAAATTAAGTTTATATAATCAAATCAATTCCCAATTTGAAATACTTAAACGTAATTTGAACAAACGAAATTCAGTTATTATTACTTTGGTAAGCGTTATGTTTGCTTCATGCCATACATTTTAAACTGGTTGCTTAATTTGAATATGTAAGTCTGGCTCTGAACGTAATTTGTCTATAATCACTTTGGTACATGTCTCCTTTTAGCACCCTTACAGCAAATATTTGAATTCACTCTTGTTAGCAACCAACATTATTTGACATTGAAAGGTAATTTGAGGTCATTCTATTCAAATGGTTTGAAACGAAAACGTAAGCCATGAAAATGTGACACCAATCCTTTGTGCTCATAACAACGCTGCATTCTAGTAACCGACTTTCACGTACAGCGAAATCGAGGTCAATACTATTAAGCTGTCAGATCACAGGTTCGTACACTATATTGTCTGTATACCAGTTTACAACAAAAGTCAAAATAGAGTGCACACAATGGACGACGTTAGAATAAGATATAATGTGCTTTAATAAATGTTTTAATACCGTCATATGAATGTGCTCTTGAATAATATTCTTGGTGTAAACAATACCGTCTATTTCAGAAGTCCTAGTAATTCCGAAGTGTTAAATGAAACTGTGTTCCAGTCGCAATGAACTCCAAATGGAACACGACGAGTGTTTCTAACCTTCAAATTTCGGCAATATCAACAGACTGTTGTTGAATGACATAAGATATTATTCCAAGATATTATTGAATTCTGTACAAATGTTCTAGATGGTCAGGCCCTGCATGTTATTTAAATAATATTTGCATGGGGCGACTGACTATTCTTTCTTAAAACATCATTATAATGTATGTCCATCTTAGATGCAAAAAAACATGCTCGTATAATTGTCAACATTCTTGAAATACACGTTTGATATATGCAATTATGAAGTGTTCCAGGTATGGCCTTGATTTGAGTTAATAATTTATACTTTGTGAATGAATTAAATAAATAAAATAGTTCTTTACCAAAGTCTTGGGTTATGAAACAATCTCACGACCTCTATACAGTATTTCCATTTTTAGGTGTTTAACAATAAACATTACAACGTCAGGTCAGAGATAATGAATTTAACTTTTAAAAATTCAAGTTTGATGAACAATACAACATTACAATAGCATGTAAATAAAACAATTAAAAAATCAGAGAAACTAATAAAATAAAATAAAATAAAATATACATAACACTTGAGATATTAACAACTATCTAGAAGAAGGCGAAATATGGCTGTATTATACTTTGATGAATGAGATTTGCTGTGCAAAGTGGATATATTTCAGCGCCATGATATTATGTGCTTTTTACTTGAGTAAAAATATGTTTCGAGATGGGCTATTTATTGAGAAATGATGCTATGTCTTTAGGGTAGACCTGGTACAATATGATAGCTGAAGGTATTATTCAAATCATTTTGATTCCAGATCTTAGGCAAAGCTTTGCTTCAATTGAAAGATATCTAGACCACCATATACATGCCTTCAATCATTTGTACTACAAATAGAGCGATGGTGATATACATGCTACTGGCTTTGAGAATGCATCTAGTCAATGATCTTTATGTCGCGAAAGAAGATGGGTACATATGACACACGACACATAGTATTACAGGGTTTTCTTTTTAATAGATTGAACAATAATGACTAGAGTTTAATGAATGTTGCAGGAACCTGTGCCGGCAGAAGGAAAGAGCATTCGCATCGTTTTTTAGTTTGGCAATAGTGTCGATAACATAATTATCAACTCTGAGATGTCACGTTATGGAAAATTGTTAGAGAGGAAATGCAGGAAACGTATGCCATTTTGAATAAGATCATCCAACAGGAAGCAATGTAACATAAGAGGGAAAGGGATGTTATCAACGCATTAAGTTATTTCATCACATGTCAGATGTCACAAATGTATTTTAAGTGATGTAGTGATGTAATTAAAACATTTATTCCTCTCTCTACAATTTTGAAATTTCCGTTTGCTTTGCAACTTCTAATAGGTTTGACCTTTGTAAAATTGTCTGAGTTTCGATTTAGTTTTTGTACGTATGTTGATCTAAGGCTAAGGTATTCACATTATCAATTAAAGTATTTTTCGTATCATCAGAGATCACTCTTGTTAAATGATATCATATGCTGCACTTGGGGTTTGAGCTGATAGACTTTATCTCTTTATATACATGTTCTCCTGCAAGTGCATAAATGTTATTGTAATGCGTAACAGCTTTTTTCTTCTGTTTTTCAAGATTTCTTTTACAATCATTTGAATCTCGTCAACCAATCTTGATATATTACATCTTTGTCCTGAGATTAATGGACTCGACTATTGCAGCAGTGGCTCCTCATCCTTGAACTTGACAATGACATTCTACTTTATATTATAGTAGGAAATCCTATATGACCCTTTCCATCATCTAGCCAAATAATACATTTTCCTTGAAGAAATTTGTTTCAAACTTGTGTAGCAATTTTCATTTGGTACGTGTTAAGGTCCATATGATCTTTCAGCCATGATTTCTGCTTAAAATTGTTTTTCACAAAAATTCCGACTCGTTCCGGACCAAGAGCAAGGGACCAGTTCAGATTGGTTTCCGAATAACATCTCTCGTCTTTTTCTAGATTAAATATATCATAACGTTGCTTATCCTCGCCTGTAACTAATGCGGACTGAAGATAGCGTCGTCCATAGTTTATTTTCTGGAGCAAGTAGATCCTACATTAAGTACATCAAATTTTGTAGAGGTGTTGGGAATTAATTTCTAAAGTATGCCGTTGTTGGCATCATTTCATTGCATTTCTACGTTCAACCATTGTGGTGACATTCAAAACAAGTTGACAACAGCAAGTGTTTGTGGCATAAACAAGGCCATCCCAACTGTGTATGTAGTTAGAGAATAGTAAATCAGTATAGATATATATTGAGACCTTAACAGCATCTCTTAATATTTGTTCAGTCTAAACTCTTTAGAACCTTCACACCATAAGACGTAAAGACATTGATCACCCAAATTAGTATTATGAAATTTAATTCCGTTTCTTTATTAAAAATGAATTATACTACTTTGAAACATTTCAACAGGTATTATATGGTTTGACATTCTAAATTTGAAAAGGGCAAATATAATGTTTCAAGCAATTGCTTTAAGAATCCTTATAATTGGCTAGAATTCACTACAACATAGTACTCAAGAGTGCCCATCGTTAGGGATCACTGCAATCTCACATCTGTCAGAGCGTGAGCTCGAGTCATGGGCTCGGCCAATATGGATACGACCGAAAGCGTGCTGGTAGCTTCTCGTGGGTTGGTGGTTATGTTCGGGATTTTTCGAGTTCTTCCTCCACTATCTATAATGGAGGCCATGCCGTTACACTGAACAACAACAACAACAATATGTACTATCAGAAACAAATACTGTTTGCGTTAATCACATAGAATAGTTTCAATTGAATTTGTTTCTAGCCATGGTGAACTTCGTCTTATATGTTATTTGGCATTTCTTTGACAGGCTGGTCTGTAAACAAAGCAACGTTTGATATAGTTGGGGCGATATACTGCTGAAAGTAATATGCCTAATGCAAATATATAAAGGTATAAACTAACATAGATCAGGCATAACAAAATAATTCCAACAATAAGTTTCATCGCAAGTTGCCGTATATTTTAACAACAGTTGCCATTGTTTGCAAGATTTCTAATTTAACAATATTTTTTATAGCTGAATATGAGATGGACAGGATGCTAAATGAAACATATTGCAATTACCGTCTTAATATTTTTTAAAATACTGATTATTCTTGTTCTAATAATTAGTAATATTCATTGTTAAAGTTTGCATACGTGCTTTTAACATTACTGCAAAACATATTTTCATTACAATAGCCAATACTATGTCTTTAGTTTTGTTAATAATTAGAATCTTCTCTCTTATTGTATTAATATATATTTTTACCACGAACTAGGATACTTAAATATCTCGATAATTGTCATGATACATAAATGTCACCATTAAATCGGATATTTACTATTCCATGTTTGCGTATTTGCTTTATAATTTGTATTTGTTATGACATGATGTATGTTTTAGTTAATAGGTGTCCTGCTTAAAAAACACGCTTTCTCAATGGGTAGGCATTGTTACTAAAATGATGGGTTTGCTTGTTATGACTGTAGACAATTATAACGAATTCTTTTTAATAATATATTTTATTACATGCTTTTTAAACGAATGGATCAAATGTTTATCATATATTGGCATTATATACAATAATGTCGCCACACTGATCCTTCTTTACTTAACATTTTGCAGGCGATCAAGAACATAGACTCGAATTGTGTTTGTGATGTGATCATTGGATAAACAAAACCACATCGCGTAACTGGTTGTGTAAGCTACTACGTTTAAACATTATTTGAAAACTGCTTTTAAAGGAAAACTGGGTAATGTATTATGTTAATATTTTCCAAACATAAGTGTTTTCTATTTTATAATAATAGTAATGAGGACTTTGTATTGCGCCTAATGTTTAGAACCTCTAAGCGCTTTACAACATCAATAATGATATGACTGCAAAGAAAAAAAAAAGAAAACAAATACTATGACAAATTAGAAAAAATAAAACAAAGGTAGGACACATCAAAAGGTCTTTTTATTCCTGCATTAGACAAAGATGAGTTTTACGTATTCTTGAAAGGGATCACTGTGTATTTGAAACATAATTTATACGGGCAATTCGTTAATGGTGGCTGTGCCCCGGTATGCAAAAGCAGGTTGTCCACATGACTTCATTTGCATAGTGTGAACAATGAGTATACGATTGTCAGCAGAGGAGTGTTAAGTATCTTTCTGGTGTGTACACATGGGTGAGGCCCGATATATATGTTGTAATGGAGTCCGTCTGTGAAACGTAGCACAGATAACACCTAGATTGTTTTGATTCTGGATCGAATGTAGGAGACAGAGCAGCGAGGAGGTATACCCTGAACGTGGCACACTAAGGATGATCCGACCAGCTCTGATTTGAACTTGTTGAAATTTTTGGAGTAGCTATTGAGACAAACCAGCCATAATTTATTTACAATAATCCAGTCTTGAAAGTACTAAAGGACCCACAAGTGTTTTAGTGGCATCAACTGAACGATATTTGCGAATGGAGCTGATGTATCTCAGCTCAAGATATGCAACCCTGCATATCTTCATGCACTGTTATTTCAATTTGAGAGTACTGTCCACATTAATACCTAGTTGTCGTACTGACTGTGTGAATTTAATGTTTTTTGTGCTGACATTTTTTTGTTGTTGTGATAAACAATATAAATGAGAAGGTCTTTGTGTTGTGATCAGAATAGCCTCAGATTTATCATCGTTCATCTGCAACTTGTTACATGACATCCATGATTTCACAGTATGACTTGAACCACATGAAACACATAAATGCTGTATTGTGAATGTCAAATTCATGCTGAAGACGATGAAGTAATATATCATGGTCTTTTGTGTCAAATGCTGTAGACAAATCGAGGAGGTAGAGGACTGTAATGTTTCAGCTATCCAAAGCAGATAATATGCCATTAACTACGTTCAGAAGAATAATTTTAGTATTGCGGCCAGGGCGACATGCAGACTACACATTGCTAGACATACTGAATTCAGATGAGATATAAAGTTGACTTAGGACAACTTTTTCCAAGATTTATTTTATATGAACGGGATATTAGAAACTGGTCGGTAGTTCTCTAAATAATTATTGTCAATTGTTGGTTTATTCAGCAGAGGATTTACAATTGTAATTTATAAAAATGATAGGAATTCCCTGGATTAGAGGGAAAAATTAAAAACATCAGTCATTGACGGCAATATTGGATCTAAGCTCTCACGCTGCATTGATGTTAGAGCTAGAATCAAGATCACATCTCTTTGGTACATTCTTCACGACGATTATCCATACTAAATCCATAGTGACAGACGCAACTGCTGCTAAAGGATGTTGATGAAATTCTGTATCGTAAGTGTTATATGATGGCGTGTCAATTAAAATTGTGTTGTCAAGCTTATCTCTACTGGTTTGCACCCTGTCATAGAATATATTTGCAAATAGGTCAAGAAGGTTCACTGTAGAAAAGATAGTTGGAAGTGGTATATATTAGGCCATTAACATTAGTTTGCTAGTTATCTCGAAGAAATCTTTGCATTTGGAACTCTCCGTGATCTAAGCACTGTAGCGGTTTAATCTGGCTCAATGAGCAATGTTTATTACGTTCTTATTAGCGGCCTAATAGATTTGTTTATGTATAGTGAGTCTGGTGGAAGCCAAAGCATCTCCGCTATAAGACAGTCTCATATATGAGTTCAATGCTGGTTCCGAACACTCTATACCACGGAGAACACTTTTGAATTGATACTCTCCACTTGGGTTTGGAAGCAATGCACGCAGGCAGTTATTGAGGCGTTCTGTTGTAAGAGGAATGCAAGTTGTTAAATATGCTTGGATGTCATGCAATATTTTGGTTCTATTTATCATACGGTCATTTCTCCTTGTATAAATTAACGGTGGATGGTTAGGAACTGATACGTTCATATGGCATCTATTGCATAGGTGGTCTAATGATAGTTCATGGGATTCAAACTTGGACAGTAGAATAGTATCATCAGGTCTATGAAGAATCCAGTCTAAAATGTGTCCATGTTTATGGGTGGCTTGGTTAGGTGACTGTTAACGATTGGAGATTTGAATGGAATCTAGGAGTTTTGATGTGTATGCGTTTCCAGGACAGTCAAAGTGAAAGTTAAAATCTCCGAGACGAATTCGGTTGACACCTATGGAATTACCATACTCCATGAGGTTCGGTAACTGCTCAAAAAAGAGAGATTTGGTCAGGTTTCTTTTCTACTAGGAGTAGATGTTTGTGACAGATAACACAACATATAGATTCCAAACATTGGTCAATAAAAGTTCAGTTCAGAACGCATCCACCCGGAACACCATAAAACCACAAGGTCAGAACTTCATAGTGAATTGAATTTCAATTATTAGGCTAATAACTGAATAAGCTGGCATTTAAATAATGAATATAAATGGTTTAGTGTGGTTAGCCTGCTGTTTACACCGTGTGAAAAGCATTGTACTAAAACTAGATAATTTATTAATCAAGATGGATTAATAACACTGCTACCCACGTCTTTGACAATGATACAGTTAGGACCGCTACATTGAATGTTCGGCCAGGATATTATTCAGAGAGGGCCAGTCAACGGAAAACACATTTGTTCAAAAATGACGAGAATAGTTAATTTGAGATTAAGTAAAGTTTAGTATAAATGCAATGTAAGTTTAAAGTTTGATTTCCAATAATATTCAACAACGATGTTACGATTTTCATGACACGTATATGTTCAATGACAAGATCCAAATAGTCGTTGAGAAATAGACTATGTTGAATTGTAATATTTCGATATGGAAGTAAACATGTTTGATAATGAAACAAGAGGCATTTCAATGATATTTTTGCTTATATGCCCCATGATGAATTTACAAACACAAATACACACAATTATACAAGAATAACAAACAACGTCGCTGTTGATCGAAATGCCGTTAGATTAGCGTGCGTGAAGTCGAAACACTGAAGGACACTCATACATTAATGCTGACATTAAACGGATTTAAAGTTATTAATCCTTACGAAATAATTAATATTAACAACGTTCAACAAATAAAGGATAATACCATTATATAATAGTACTAGAACGGGTTCTAGTATGAAGGTGATGTGCTATCTAGATGTCTGCGTTAATTGCAATTGTATATTCAAGAATAACTATAGACGGACTGTTTATGAAAACATCGTTTTCTATACGGCTAGAGGCAGGTACACCTTTGTACAAATTCGTCAGTACAGCAGGCGCTCAGTATAAAGGAATCACGTCAGTAAATATTAAGTAGACGTTTCTACAATGAAACAGTATTCTAACAACACCAGCAACAGTACATACCATTAAAACACTAGGGCAGTCAAACCATAACCTATAAATACAATTTACCTCATGACGTAATCGATGATGATCATAAAGGAAATATAAAGCATTGATTGAAAATATGAAAATGGTTACATTTACTCTTTAAATTAAAAAAGTAAATCCCTTATTAATCATACAGTACAGCATCAATCCTGTAAAAGACAACAACGATATGATTGTAATGATTATTGTATTCACATTATCAGCTATTAAAGATATAACATTTTTGGGCAATTTAAAAGTTATACTATAAGAGAACGAATTTATAGAACTTGACAAAACGAGAAACGCATGTACCGCGACATTACAACAGTATACTGCATCTACTATACATTTATTCATACATACAGATACATATGTTTGCACTTTACATGTAGTTACGATATGCTCGTGGCAACTTTGTATTGACTAAATGAATGAACTCTTCATATCCATGCGAGCGTGTCCGCTGCAAAATACAGTTCTATGATATTTATTCGTGTTTACAAACACACATGATTTACATTATTAAATCAATAAAAGACACACTCATGATTTAAAGATTAAATATGTTTTTGCGAAGAAAGTAGTGCACTGCAAACGTACTTATTTTCTCGTACTCTTAACCTTTACTATTCAGCCGAACAAAGCATTCAAATCAGGTCGAGGCAACTCGCTAAAACGTTTATATATTACACATATTGATCGATCAAAGAGATAAAGACTAAGAGAGAGAGAGAGAGAGAGAGAGAGAGAGAGAGAGAGAGAGAGAGAGAGAGAGAGAGACGAATAGATAGATAGATAGATGTCGCAAGCTAGGTGTTCAAATGAGTTTATAGAGTTAGATCGTGTTTCTAAGAGGTTACGTAATGTTGAAAAAGACGGTGACGTGTTCCATCTGCGACAAGCCGGGTTTCTGGAATTATTTACCTAACCTAGGTTACACGAAGTATTCACAGCTTAGTGGCGTAATTTGTATTACTATATAAAGCTATAGTCACTGATGTAAGGAATAGATGGTGATCAGAAAAGGAGCTGGTGACATTATCCTGAAGAGTTCAACTCAAACCAAGGTAAGGATCATTTAGTTTAGTTCTGCAGTTAAATCAAGAAAGTGAACTTCAAGTTATCTAATGTGAAACTATCAAGATGTTACAAATGATGAATTCCAGTGCTTTAAAGCACCAATTATTGTATAATCGCTAAGGAGAGATGGTTTGATGCGTACTTGGCAACGTTTGTAAGAGAAATTGTAAATCGTTATCCATCTATACGTATACATATCTGTCAAACAGAATGCGTACTACCAATGATAGTGGTTCCCGATGCAATGGATCCAGGAAAGAATGTTCTTTCGATTTGTTATATAAACCAAAACTCTTTTGTTTCTACTTGTGTTTATGGAAATGTACAGTTCATTTTGCTGTACGATGAAAAATAATGCTCTGCCGAATTCGATGTTCGTGGTTGTATATAACATTTGCCTATTTGAACGTTTCGGTTACATTTGACTGCCACGTGTGCTTACGAAGCCCGCATGTAAGCATAGAACGTTAAGAGATAACAAATTACCCGTTCCAATGGAAGTTTCTTTTAGTTCCTTCACGTGTGATTGATATAGAACAAAACTATCTGCTGAGTCGATTCGCTTGACTAAAACAATCCAAAATTACAAGAGAGTTAATGAAATCACGACCTATCGACCACAAATTTGAGAGAAAAGACTATTAATTTTGTATTATTGGTGTTATGGGTACGCATCGTCGTTTACAAGAACGATCACACACAGTACATTTTGTGACAAAATCTTCCTTAAAATGAAGTCATATGTGAGGTTGAATTTATCTTTAAATTCCCACATAACAGTATAACCTGAAAATGCTCTCCAGCGAAGAGGCGAAAACTAATTTGTTATGACTATTTTTGTCTTGCACACACACACAATACTTTTTTATTACAAATAAACTTAAATGTGTCCTGTTTCTTCTTAGATGATTCTTGCTTGTTCATATTCCTAATGGTTCATGAAAAGGTGCATACAAATATTTATTAAAGCTTATTGCAATAGGCCTTGAAGATGCAAGACAGGCGGAGCAGGAAAGGTCCCTGAATAGGTTAAACTTGCATATTCCTGGAAGCGTACCCATTTCACTGATACCTGCGGCGCTCTGTCTCTAACAGGCTAACACATTCAGTTATGCTTTCATCATAATTAATGGCGATTGCTTCAAGCACTACGTAACTGATAACGTACATTAATTATTCTTTGAAGCTCAATTTTAATAACTGTATTGGTACAACAATATTATTAGAAATGTCCTATTTTAGTTTTCACGTAAACATTTAACGATCGAATTCCTAAATTGGAATCCGTAGATAACATCCTCTTAAATTGCATCTTGTTCAGTGGCCAATGTATTTGGAAGCTCTTAATAAACAGTTTAAAACAGTGATGAATGTCGGTTGGTTTTGTTTGAAATGTTAAGATGATGCCAATGTTCGTCAAGCCGAATGGACAATATGTCCATGTATGCTAACGTTTATCAAGCATATCGGTCATTATGTATGGGAAGTACTTTTTATCCAGATGAATGGACATTATTTGTGGAATTTAATAAATTAGCTTGCAGTGTTTGGTAATTTTAAATGATGGACTTTTTATGTTGTTTTATGCATATATAATTTTACAAATTATATTTTGTGACTTTGACAATATATATAAAGGTCTTTACCCATGTTTATGCTGACATAATGCTGTAATTTAATGAATTATGTCAAAACATGCGTGGCTCTCATTTATGAAAATATTGGTAGGTGTTACATCTTGAAATAAGAAAGTTACATATTTACATATTTATGAATATTATTGGTAGTTGTTACATTTTGAAATTAAGAAAGTTACACATACATACACACATA
The DNA here is from genome assembly GCA_030141615.1 of Unio pictorum. Classification (NCBI taxonomy): domain Eukaryota; kingdom Metazoa; phylum Mollusca; class Bivalvia; order Unionida; family Unionidae; genus Unio; species Unio pictorum. Next base: position 3,861,100 of record JARLTB010000166.1, read on the forward strand.
CATACATACATACATACATACATACATACATACATACATACATACATACATACATACATACATACATACATACATACATACATACATACATACATACATACATACATACATACATAGCTCAGTTGTGCTTTGAGTGAGGTCATCTGATTTTTTAGTTGAACAGGACAAGTTACTTTTGACATGGGCAAGCAAATAGTTAGGAAGCAAACACCCATTTAGCGTATTACCAATTTTATATTACATATTACACACTTGGACTTTGGAGTTGAACGTTTAAACTAACAATTTTACATATTCACGTTACCTTGGAGCACAAAATTCAATTATCAAAATATCATTAATGGAATTTTTTTAAAATCATTATATTGGAGATCATTGTAGCACCATGGACCACATTTTACATTTACTCGGCATGGTGATTCTTGTTCAAGGCAACTGCAATAGAACAGGAAAACCGTTGACAGAAAAACCTGTTACAGAACAACCTATTCTAGAAAAACCTGTTACAGAAGAACCCAGTCCAGAGAAACCGTTTCACGACTTGTACACCGCAGGAAACACCAAATGTAGGACTGGCCATGAATGCGATTATCACGGGCATACTTACTGCTGGTGTTATGTAGACAAATATGATAATTGGAATTATTGCTGCACTAAGTCGTGCGACACTACCGGTGAAGGACATCCGTCTTGCTGGAATGGAGAAAAAACGGTTGAGTGTACTGAACCTAGTTACACTGCTGTACATTAAGACATTTATTTGCCCAAACTATAATATGGTGGAGTACTCGTCGATGGTGCGTATCATGTGTGGTCAACATTCAAAATTATACGAAACACCAAAGGTGTTGACAAAGTCATCAATGCTAGAATGAACGACGAAAGAGTTGCAACGATTATTAAGAACTTGACGATCAATGATACATCTTCGAAATAAAATGTATCGTATTAGTCGAAACATATAATACGAAATGGATTATCGGTGTCATACGTTACCGTGTCCTTGCTACTAAACAATTGCTATACTGTGTAAAACCTCCATATCAGGAATAGTGACTGACATTAACAAACCATATTATACACAATTGTACCCTGTAATTGCACCTATTCATTGGATGTGTCCTTTGAGTAATAGTCCCAACGTTGATGAGTTAGCACAAATGACATTTTCCCCAAAATATATGTAACCCAACGAGTAACGGAACCTTTTACAAATGCTATACATGTAACGGACCTACGATGTAATAATAGGGCTAAATTAGTCAAGGAGTAGGAGCTACAATTAATTATGTCTGGTTTGTAAAATAACCGAAATGTCAAATAATAGTAAAAACCATCACAGGAGAGAATTTACAAGAATGAAAATGTTATAAAACAGGTGTAACTCCGATAGATATCGTTGATCAAAATGCAGATATGTGTACTATGCAAAAACAATATTTCCACGAAAATCGAACCGTTCGATGTTATGATATATTTTTTTATTTAAGGAATAAATCAAAGAGACCCTGTATCCGTGTGGTTGAGTTTAAATTCCTATACTAAATAATTGTTTCAAAGATATCAGCTGAGATGGTTGTTTAAACCCCTGTACACAGACTCACTAGAAACAGAAGAGAGCGAGGAATAAAATCATGTACTTATAATGTACTCCGATGGAGTCTTAAACGAATGTGTGATAAATATGTTCTAAGGATCATCATTTGGGATGAAGTATTCACAATATAGAAAGATATACACAAACTATTTTTAACTTGGTTATTGTTTAAAAACGAGCTGCGGTCATGTGTGGAGTTCATGGCAAACCACCACGTTTTATTCGCTTTTCTCTGCACCAATTTCTCAAAACGTGTATAGATTATTATGAGGAACTATCTGGTGATCATAAAGCACTTGATCCAGACTTTCATAGAGTTTAAGAAATTAATCTGACATCAATCGAATAAAAGTAAGTTTGCAATAAATCGTGAGATTATTTTAGAAACTACTATGTATTAATACATATTGGGATAGGTGGAGACCAAACGACTAAACAGTTGTCATTAGAAATATGGTTCGTGATACACTTCAGCAGATATTATTTCAGTTGCAACAAGGGACAGTTGATGACGTGTTTGTACCATTGTGTTATCGACCAGCATATACGCGATGACAGAATGCTGACATTGATTTACCAGGATCCTTGATAGAACAAGGAGCGAAACGAAATCTTCTATAAAATCACATTGTTTTAGTTGATGTCTGTGCAGTTGAGGATGCGCCGAAAATGGACATATCTCAGTGAACGTTAGGATACTCAATGACGATCCATTCATCACAAGAATTAACCATCTCTAATACAGTTGTTTGGAACGTTGATGATATTATCGATTGGTTAGATTTAGCGTATTTTGAAGTGTCTCGAGTCAGAGCAATATCTCAGATGCGGCTTCATTAACCATGTATTTAGAGACGTAATAATAAGAACAGAATAATCATTGTGTCAGCTGTAACACAATAATGTTGTGAAGCTGTATTCTTAATAATCGAATACAATTTACCGTAGAGAGAGATTCGATTGTATTCTTGGTCACACGCGCCAAAATATTATGGTGACCTGTCTTGAATGCAATGACGTAGGTGTGCTAGTTAAGTGACAACGTCGATAATTGTATATCTTGTAATCGTTCACGTACAAATCCACGTTGAGGAACACTTTAATATAATCTGTATAATGTTGGTCTACCCGTGGATCTTTCTACGCTGAAACTTTTATGTATAGTTACAATCCAAAATATGATCAATCGTTCTGTTTCACTCATTCAAGTTCACCAGGTTGATATAAATAGTTTACGGTCGCATTGCCTAATACTGGTTGTTTTGAAAAAAAATCATGTCGTATTGGTATATGTTGTTTGTGATTGTATTGGTAGGTTTGATAGAAAGTGCACGAGTAACCTCAATAATTTATGCAGTTATCTTACATGATAGTCTTGCAACGCATGACGGAGATCTCTTAAGATATTTCTGTCGCATAATGATAGCCAAAAAACCTCTTAGCAAGTGATTCAATCGTTCAGCGAGTGCCTGATCAGGATGATTTTCGGTATGTCATCGTTTGATTATAATCGTATTCTATTGTTATTCATCAACGACGGCACTGAACCTTGAAATTCGATTAATCAACTTCATTTGCTGCTTTAGCCGATAACGTCTGTGCTTCGCGTATCTACTTGTATCTACTTACAGCGACAACGACAGCCAGAGGTTATTTGTACATTAACTGACGTCGTCCAATTTTTGACAGTATTGTTTGTTACAAGATAAATTCCCTGATATACTTCATTTGGGACGCTGACATGATAATGTGCGTTCTCGATTTGTTCAGGTTGTGGTATATCAACTTGCCATATTGCCTGTCGTGCTAACCTAGCTGCGGAGGCAGAATTTGTAGTTTTTGCTGGGTCAGCATGTTACTAATCGATGCTCTACATTTCCAGTGTCGTTTTGGGCTGTAATAAATTAATTACATTATTTTAGTAATCGGATGATTAATTACCCGCTTCAAACAATAGTTTACCTTCCAGCGCAGATCGTACCACCCAATTAGCAATTGATTCCCTAAAAGTTTTTTTTTATTTATAGAGTTTAATGCATGATTCAACTTCACATCTACGATATTTCTGTAGTAAATAAAGATTTACTGTTTTAAGCATCATTATGAATATGACATTCTGTATTAATTCATTTATCGAATATTGGCCAAGTCTTGATTGATCTCGTTGGTCAAGTCAAATATCAGATCTGGTTCCAGAACCACATTATTTATATCCTGCAAGATCTTTTTCTCCTGGGGATTTTCCCCGAGGGGTTAATGGTAATTTTTAGAATGTAGATGCACTATCACTACCCTTATTTTTGACACGGAGATAGATTGATAGTTTTGTACCATATTTCTCAAAAATGACTGTGACCTCAACCTTTGTATCTTTTGTTAGTATTGTTGTTGCTCCATTGATCTATATTTTACACAATATAGGCCATATTATGTTTTATATTTGTAAAACATGGATGTCACTGATTTCACAGCGACACGTAAACAATAACCAGACAAACAACATCCTGTGCTACCGAATGTTTTCGGAGGAAATAACATAAGTCTATCTGTGTCTGCTTAGACGCAATTATTACTTAGTCTCACTAACAATGAGATGGCTCAAATCAGATACTTTGTATTTATTAACACCATCGGAAGATGATCAACGATGCTGTACTTAAAGAGTTTCATGAAAAAGCAAACTTATTGAAACAAGACAGTAATGATTATGCTAATTTTATAATGTTTTTCAAAAAAATCCAGCTCGGATATTTTATCGCGCTAGATATAAACTAATGATGTCATTTATGTTGCTCAGTGATAAACACAAATACCTTAAGTGATCAGAGATTACCATAACCTTTTAGCTGTATTTAATTCAATGGATACACATACTCTGGTGTGGAGGAGACATGCACATAATTAATTTTAAAAACATTTTCTCGCGTGAAGAAGCTAACGCACAAGGACTTATAACAATACACTTACATGAGACCGAAATGATGATAGTATTTAGGGCTTCATAAAATCTTTGGATGCAAGTCTTATCTAATTCACATCATCAGAGAGGGCGCGACCACAAATATAGGTTTTGGTTTGACATTATTGACCTCATATTTTCATTTTTGTAGGAGGACGTTGTTTTATAATAGGGATCGTCTAAAGTCGCGTATCCGCATAATCTGCTGCAAGTAAAGCAAACCCAGTTCTGTATGTCGCTGTTGTGGTCGAAAAACGGTTCAATACAGGAAATGAAGGAATTTGAAGTGAACCAGCCAGACGAGTATAAGAAATGTTCAAAAACCCATATTAGTGAAATGAAGAAATTTTTGAATATATACGGATTCAAATGATAATTATTTTCCGCACTGAAATTATTAATGACACAAACAGAGAGGTTCTTTAAATAAATATTGTATTGCTTATATGTATGGCCTGTTGATACAGCTTTTCTTAACAATTAACTCTAGGTCATGTAACTGTGCTGATTAAAGATGGTATAGCTCTATACTAGATGTAGATGTTACAAAAAGAAGGAAATATTACCAAAGTGATATCCGTTTTGTCAACTAAACGTCGGCATCGTAACAGCAATCATCAGTACTGAATAGTACTTTGCTTGTTTCAGATGGATTACCACTATCTGATAAGGTTGGTTTTGCATTAAATGTCATCTTTTTTGTATTTATAGGATTATAATCTGTGAGAAATCCTTTTGGCGATGATAAAAATTAAGTAAAGTATGTGCGTCAATAATAAACTCAATAGTAAAATATTTCACTAAACTGAGGTTTGGTAATAGAATCTTAAACCTCAATAATAAACTATTTCCCTAAACTGTGGTTTGTTAATTAAGTCTTGATACACTTTTGAACAGCCGAAAAATTAAGTTTATATAATCAAATCAATTCCAAATTTTAAATACTTCAACGTAACTTGAACAAACGAAATTCAGTTATTATTACTTTGGTAAGCGTTATGTTAGCTTCATGCCATACATTTAAACTAGTTGTTTAATTTGTAGATGTAAGTATGGCTCTGAACGTAGTTTGTCTAAGATCACTTAGGTACATGTCTCCTTTTAGCACCCTTACAGCAAGTATTTGAATTCAGTCTTCTTAGCAACCAACATTATTTGACATTGAAAGGTAATTTGAGGTCAATCTATTCAAATGGTTTTAAACGAGAAAGTTAGCCATGAAAGGGTGACCCCAATCCTTTGTGCTCATATCAACGCTGCATTCTAGTAACCGACTTTCACGTTCAGCGAAATCAAGGTCAATACTATTAAGCTGTCAGATCACAGGTTCCTACACTATATTGTCTGTATACCAGTTTACAACAAAAGTCAAAATAGAGTGCACACAATGGACGACGTTAGAATAAGATATAATGTGCTTTAATAAATGTTTTAACATCGTCATATGAATGTGCTCTTGAATAATATTCTTGGTGTAAACAATACCGTCTATTTCGGAAGTCCTAGTAATCCGAAGTCTTAAATGAAGCTGTGTTCCAGTCGCAATGAACTCCAAATGGAACACGACGAGTGTTTGTAACCTTCAAATTTCTGCAATATCAACAGACTGTTGTTGAATGACATAAGATATTATTCCAAGATATTATTGAATTCTGTACAAATGTTTTAGATGTTCAGGCCCAGCATGTTATTTAAAACAATATTTGCAGGGGGCGACTGACTATTCTTTCTTAAAACATCATTATAATGTATGTCCATCTTAGATGCAAAAAACATGCTCGTATAATTGTCAACATTCTTGAAATACACGTTTGATATTTGCAATTATGAAGTGTTCCAGGCATGGCCTTGATTTGAATTAATAATTCGTACTTTGTGAATGAATTAAATAAATAAAATAGTACTTTACCAAAGGTCTTGGGTTATGCAACAAGGTCACGAACTATATACAGTATTTCCATTATTAGGTGTTTAACAATAAACATTACAACGTCAGGTCAGAGATAATGAATTTAACTTTTAAAAATTCAAGTTTGATGAACAATACAACATTACAATAGCATGTAAATAAAACAATTAAAAAATCAGAGAAACTAATAAAATAAAATAAAATAAAATATACATAACACTTGAGATATTAACAACTATCTAGAAGAAGGCGAAATATGGCTGTATTATACTTTGATGAATGAGATTTGCTGTGCAAAGTGGATATATTTCAGCGCCATGATATTATGTGCCTTTTACTTGTGTAAAAATATGTTTCTAGATAGGCTACTTATTGAGAAATGATGCTATGTCTTTAGGGTAGACCTGGTACAATATGATAGCTGAAGGTATTATTCCAATCATTTTGATTCCAGATCTTAGGCAAAGCTTTGCTTCAATTGAAAGATATCTAGACCACCATATACATGCCTTCAATCATTGGTACTACAAATAGAGCGATGGTGATATACATGCTACTGGCTTTGAGAATGCATCTAGTCAATGATCTTTATGTCGCGAAAGAAGATGGGTACATATGACACACGACACATATTGTTACAGGATTTTCTTTTTAATAGATTGAACAATAATGACTAGAGTTTAATGAATGTTGCAGGAACCTGTGCCGGCAGAAAGACAAGGAAGTCGCATCGTTTTGTTGTTTGGCAATAGTTTCGATAACATAATTATCAACTCTGAGATGTCACGTTAAGGAAAATTGTTAGAGAGGAAGTGCAGGAAACGTATGCCATTTTGAATAAGATCATCCTACAAGAAGCAATGTAACATAAGAGGGAAAGGGATGTTATCAACGCATTAAGTTATTTCATCACATGTCAGATGTCACAGATGTATTTTAAGTGATGTAGTGATGTAATTAAAACATTTAATCTTCTCTCTACAATTTTGAAATTTCGTTTGCTTTGCAACTTCTAATAGGTTTGACCTTGCAAAAATGTCTGAGTTTCGATTTAGTTTTTGTACGTATGTTGATCTAAGGCTAAGGTATTCACACTATCAATTAAAGTATTTTTCGTATCATCAGAAATCACTCTTGTTAAATGATATCATATGCTGCACTTGGGGTTTGAGCTGATAGGCTTTATTTCTTTATATACATGTTCTCCTTCAAGTGCATAACTGTTATTGTAATGCGTAACAGCTTTTTTCTTCTGTTTTTCAAGGTTTCTTTTACAATCATTTGAATCTCGTCAACCAATCTTGATATATTACATCTTTGTCCTGAGATTAATGGACTCGACTATTGCAGCAGTGGCTCCTCATCCTTGAACTTGACAATGACATTCTACTTTATATTATAGTAGTAAATCCTATATGACCCTTTCCATCATCTAGCCAAATAATACATTTTCCTTGAAGAAATTTGTTTCAAACTTGTGTAGCAATTTTCATTTGGTACGTGTTAAGGTCCATATGATCTTTCAGCCATGATTTCTGCTTAAAATTGTTTTTCACAAACAATTCCGACTCGTTATGGACCAAGAGCAAAGGACCAGTTCAGATTGGTTTGCGAATAACATCTCTCGTCTTTTTCTAGATTAAATATATCATAACGTTGCTTATCCTCGCCTGTAACTAATGCGGACTGAAGATAGCGTCGTCCATAGTTTATTTTCTGGAGCAAGTGGATCCTCCATTAAGTACATCAAATTTGTAGAGGTGTTGGGAATTAATTTCTAAAGTATGCCGGTGTTGCCATCATTTCATTGTATTTCTACGTTCAACCATTGTGGTGACATCCAAAACAAGTTGACAACAGCAAGCGTTTGTGGCATAAACAAGGAAATCCCAACTGTGTATGTAGTTAGACAATAGTAAATCAGTATAGATATATATTGAGACCTTTCGTCAGTATCTATAATTTCCTAATACGCCTAACTTGTCACTTTTTCTTTTTTTATTAATAAGTCTGGATCCGTAACAGCATCTCTTAATATTTGTTCAGTCTAAACTCTTTGGAACCTTCACACTATAAGACCTAAAGACATTGATCACCCAAAATAGTATTATGAAATTTAATTCAGTTTCTTTATTAAAATTGAATTATACTACTTTGAAGCATTTCAACATGTTTTATATGGTTGATATTCTAAATTTGAAAAGGGCAAATATAATGTTTCAAGCAATTGCTTTAAGAATCCTTATAATTGGCTAGAATTCAATACAACATAGTAGTCAAGAGTGCCCGACGTTAGGGATCACTGCAATTTTACATCTGTCAGCGTGAGCTCGAGTCATGGGCTCGGCCAATATGGATACGACCGAAAGCGTGCTGGTAGCTTCTCGTGGGTTGGTGGTTATGTTCGGGATTTTTCGAGTTCTTCCTCCACTATCTATAATGGAGGCCATGCCGTTACACTGAACAACAACAAAAACAATATGTACTATCAGAAAACTAATATTGTTTGCGTTAATCACATAGCCTAGTTTTAATTGAATATGTTTCTAGTCATGCGGAACTTCGTCTTATATGTTATTTGGCATTTCTTTGACAGGCTGGTCTGTAAACAAAGCAACGTTTGATATAGTTGGGGCGATATATTGCTGAAAGTAATATGCCTAATGCAAATATATAAAGGTATAAACTAACATAGATCAGGTATAACAAATTAATTCCAACAATAAGTTTCATCGCAAGTTGCCGCATATTTTGACAACAGCTGCCATTGTTTGCCATTGTTTGCAAGATTTCTAATTTAACAATATTTTTTAGAGCTGAATATGAGATGGACAGGATTCTAGATGAAACATATTGCAATTACCGTCTTAATATTGTTTCAAAATACTGATTATTCTTGTTCTAATAATTAGTAATATTCATTGTCAAAGTTTGCATAGGTGCTTTTAACATTACCGCAAAACATAATTTCATTACAATAGCCAATACTATGACTTTTCAGTTTTGTTAATAATTAGAATCTTCTCTCTTATTGTATTAATATATATTTTTACCACGAACTAGGATACTTAAATATCTCGATAAATGTCATGATACATAAATGTCACCATCAAATCGGATATTTACTATTCCATGTTTGCGTATTTGTTTTATAATTCGTATTTGTCATGACATGATGTATGTTTTAGTTAATAGGTGTCCTGCTTAAAAATCACGCTTTCTCAATGGGTAGGTATTGTTACTAAAATGATGGGTTTGCTTGTTATGACTGTAGACAATTATAACAAATTCTTTTTAATAATATATTTTATTATATGCTTTTTAGACGAATGGACCAAATGTTTATCATCTGTTGACATTATATACAATAATGTCGCCACACTGAATCCTTCTTTACTTAACAGTTTGCAGGCGATCAAGAACATCGACTCGAATTGTGTTTGTGATGTGATCAATGGATAAGCAAAACCTTATCGCGTAACTGTTTATGTAAGCTATTACGTTTTCAACGTAATGTGCGATGCATTCAAGTGTCATGAACGAAAACAATTTAAGCAAAATATATTTACTTTGTGATGCTAACATGATGACAATTTAAAAAACACTGAAAATTTCCTTACTCACATAAATGTGTATAAATATATCTAACCTACATAGGAAGATAATTCATATATTGCGTATATATGGATCATATAAAGAGTGCACAATAACGTGCTCTATTTACAGGATTTGATGAACTTTTCACCAACAATATATAACTAATTGAAATATAATTGTAACTGTTGGTGGATATACATATTAGTACAATAACAGAACAAACCGATTATTTTAAGTGATAAGGTATGGCTGAATCAGGTTGTTGATAATAACTGGGTTATAGTATTGATGTAATATGTTGTCTAGATTAAAGTGTTGGAAGCAAATGTGTATTCACATTTTAATATAAATGTAGGCGTAACAATATACTATTGGAAGATGAGTTTATATAATATCTTCAGCTAATAAACAGTTGCAGAAACAGTGTGAACAAGTCCAGAAATGGCACACGTAATATTTCAAATAATTGGGGTAAACAATACTACCATCACGTGAGGGAAACCCTTGATGCCACGCTGTAATTCGCGCCACTTAGCGATGTCGTTTCTAAGTATCAAATCCAAAATTAGATGTTGATTGATTCAAGTGTCCTAAACAATACAATTTAAAACAATACATTTACTGTGTCGTGAAGATGAAAAGTGGTTGTGAATGTCATTAACTTGGTAATACATTAACGGAGTAATTTCAGTAACATTTTTTACTCGACGTTACTTGCAAAAGTACATCTCACATATCTCATGGCATGATATATATGCAATAAAAATGAAGAAACAAAAAACAAGAGAAGACAATTGTGCTAATATAAATAGGAAGTAATCGTTTTCTTTACAAAACATTGCATAGATAGCTAATCAGCTGTTGTTACAAAAAGACATGGGATAAAAAATAACCGAATAATGAAAGGTATAGTGTACTCACATGTGAAAAGGTAAAACAATTAGTAGTTTTAAAAATGGCTTATACTCGTGTGAAAAGTGAATCTCTTACATAATCAAATATTAAATGTTGGTAACACGAATACTGTTGTACTAATCATTCTTGAACATAAAGCGCTTTGAAACATGGCGTTGGTTTCATTTAAATATTAATGCACAATACATAATAGCACAATTTGACATTTTAATTATACAACACGATTGATTCTTACATTGAATTTTATACATACTGATCGCAGGGAAAAAAGGTTACTAATAAGAGAAATGACAAACAAGAAACGAATATATGAATATAGATATCCGATTTGCAGTGAAAATGAAATGAACACTATATCATTACATATTTCAGACTATGCAAAGAAGTGTAAATGTGTTGATTGAATTATATTGAAAGTCAGGTATATGTATTACAGCAGCGTGAGGTCATCCATTGAATAGGAAAGAAGATGTCTCCGACGAAAAACATTTACAGCCAACGGTCCCATCGTGTGGTAAATTCTTAAACGTTCATGTCTGCAAGGTAGAACTCCATGTTCAAACCACATTAGTTATTTTAGTGTCCATTGTTGAATAAGGTGCAACCTAAACATAGTAACTTAAGTAGGACCAGTACATTTACACTGTATCTGACATCCAGCGAAAGATCCCAAGGTGATCTTATAGGGCCTGTTGATAATGTAAATGTTTATACCAAAGCCAATATATTTTTCATTGCTATAGAACGAAAGGAAACATTTGAATGGGATTTCAAAACCTGGACAAGATTAGCACCAGAAAGGCCAGATACACTTGAACACACTCAGAAAAGCAGAATAAATTTGGTGGACATGAAATAGTCACGAAGCACAAACTGTCCTAGAGGTATTTGATAAAATTAAATTATTACAAAGAAATACCTACATTTAAAATATTCAAATACTATTGACGACACTTCATCTTCTTGTTCTATTAGTAACGATTACTGCTAATTAGAATATTACTATTGTATTGATATATTTGTGCCCTATTCCCATAATGAATATTGCAAATAAACATTCAATGCAGTTCAGTATGGTACTTGTATCTCACAATTATGATATTATGAAATGGAAAAATATTGTCGCAGCAACAAGAATAATGATTAAATCGGTTGTAATAAAATTACTGGCATTTGAAGGCATTAAAAGGGACTAAAACAGGTCCCATGTAAATACTGAGGCAAATATTATATTCTTACCATGTTGACATTTGCCCCTGTTATTAAAGGTGTGACTGAGTATTTTATCCAAATTTAGTTTGTCATTTATTCGAGTTACTTTTACAAAATATGGTATTACTTTATCTCATTATCGCACGGAAATAACATTATACTTATATTGCCTCCTTTTTCACATGATAAGCATTTCCCAATTCTTATCTACGAAATACAATAATCTAATAGTCATAGGTATGTGTCAAAACTGTGTGAGTTAAACAGATACGTGTTTAATGTGAAGGAAAGACTTCAGAGTAAGTAAAGTCCTACTAAAGCAGTATGTATTTAATGTACGAATTATGACATAATATATTCTTATGTATGCTTTTGTTTGTATAATTTATGATGTCCCCGTATTATAAGTAGTAATAAAAACCAACACGATACAAGCAATGGAATAATGCTGTTATTTAAAGCACCAAAAGTGTAATACACCGGAGGAAGAGTCGCAGAAGTTATATTCTTTTTTCATATATGATATGAGCAGAATTATCTTCCTCAGTTATACTCATATGAAACTATATTAAATACAATATTACTACAATATACTACTACTACTACTTCTACTATAATTTTTTAACCTATTATAATCTATTGTTAATATTATTATTATTATTATCATTATTATTATTATTATTATTATTATTATTATTATTATTATTATTATTATTATTATTATTATTATTTTAATATCAGCCGTATCAGAAGTGGTAATAATATTATTGGAATTACTAATATAGTTCATACCAAATAATGTTAATATTCTTCATAGAAACAAAATAAAATATCACCGCTCAAAACAGATTCGCAGTTCCTACTATCCCGACAGTTGAATGATCAGTACCTTATGTAAAATAGATTCACGATGTTGGTGTTAATTGTTGAATACGTTTATAATTACAAACTAACTAAATTGAGATGAGTATGCAAAGTATTGATCTTAAAGGGTGTGTTGATTAAATAAAAAAGAGTTTATACTGAAGTTTAAAACTTTAATATGATATAAATGTAAGCAATCATTGAGTGGGATATCACTACTAACATCATGTATTTGTCCTAAAAGGTTAGTAACATAAAGGTTCAACAACCAAGAAATGTGTAGATATTACGTTCGCAAATGCTCTTCTCAAAATCTTTAGCTCATTTTCAGTCTAAAGATATAGTTTAACATAGGCTATTAAGTAGCTAAAAAAGGAATGACATTTCTAAATTGCAAAATATTGAGTTTGACAAAAATGTATTTCACAAAACCACATTTGACAAACACGTTGACAACCATATGACTGAAAGAACATAAATATATGTGAAACATTCTAATTAATTTCTAAAATTTTCAAATGATTTGGGGAAGAGAATGTATATGATTTGCTTATGTAAAGCCTCTACGTATGATATTAATTCTGTTTAATTTGTGCCTTTATATACATTAAATGAAGCAAATACCTCGGAACACTGATGTACTAGTCATACAAATATCGTTTACTAATTATATATAGAAGATTATAGTGCTTTTCATTTTGATTTGTTAAGTTAAGTTTAGTATGGCAAATCTTTATTTGATTAAAAGCCATGACCTATATTATGCATGTGAATGCAAAAATGACGGAGTCAACGGCTTTTGCTTTAATTGCAAATATTCATTGAATCTAATTCAGAAATGAATTCATTTACTTCAGCACATATCAGAACAGACGGGAGCAATGAGTAGCCGACTACGACTAATCTTAAGCTCTCACCGTTACTGATCATTGTCATCTGAACTCTTTCTGCGTGGGGTAGAGTCACCAGTTCCTCCAGTGTTTGTATGTGAGAGAGCCTGCCAGTAGTGGTTTGTGGGTCGTTGCATTTTCTGATGTTTTCCCTTGTTAATTCATTCCACCATTTATACTGGGAGGTATGTATAGCCTATAGTATGTTGAAATGTGGCGTTGAACCCAACGCCAGCATCACCACATACGTAATTAATATCCCTGGTATTATAATTTATTTCAATATAAAAGAACATGCATGTATTAACATTGTTGTGAGTCACTATATAGGAATGTGTAGTTTTGTTCTCAAACCAATAAACACTCCTTCAAGAAAGATTTTAAACACAAATTACTTCATCAGAAGATTGTTATTATTATTAATATTATTATTGATTAGTATTATTATTAGTTTTATTAGTCTCGTCATTATTATGCATTGTTATTAATTAATATTATTAGTTGTTTGTTACAAATGTGAAATCTTGACTAAATTGCAAACTAAAAACAGTAACACAATCGGGAGGAATGAGTACGAACTTTATCTGACACCATGGTCAAAAAACTGTGCTGACATTTGAAAACTTTTTGATAGTCGTAGCAAGTGTTTACATGCCAAGTAATATAAAATATAATGACAAATTAAAAAAAAAACAACTATAAAATACATCTAGACTTTGGGAGGATGACTGTTTTTAAGCGTAGTAATATGTTATCGTCAATGTAAATTGCGTTGCAAATAAGAACAACCTTATGCAATTTATATGTTCGTATCAGTTTCCACAGCTAACATTTTCATACAAAAAATACCTTTGAATGTAATTGAAATGTTTGTCATATTTTATTTTAAATGTTAAAATTTGTAGAATTGTTAAAATATGTAAAATTGAACGAGTACCGCGGTATACCAAGCTTTCATAATAGTGCAGAGCTATGGCAGTTGTATTAGTACTAAATGTCACGAATTCATGATGAGGAGAATAATTTATACCCATTGAGCTTTGACCCATTTTCTCAACTGAGTAAACCTACAGTAATGCAAAACACGGGTTTTATTTTTTTGTGAACTTGTCAAGTGTGATGTGTTGACTCCAAATATGTAAAAGCTACAAAGATTGGGTGTTCGGTTTATATAATACCAGTAGCTGATTCACAGTTACATACTGTTCCTAAAAAGAGATAGTGATAAAGAGGCAGTATTTATATTTTTATGTTTACATGCACCCAGTGGGACATATAACGCAATTCATTCGGCACATTTTATTACCAATCGTGATTAAAGTGACCTTTACTCTTATTGGTTATATCGTGGTTAAAGCGTCCATCTCGGATGCCGGAGATCTTGGGTTCTACCTGTAAAATGGTACTAACAGCTGCCTCGCGTGGCGCTAAGCATTAAAATAATCGTGTTATGACTGGCTGGCACGGGTGTCAGTGGGTGATAATGTGAATTTTTTCGGACATCATGCTACATGTCTGCGGCATGATGACCCAGTGCTAGACATCAATATAAACTACCACACTGCAGACTACGTACAAATATTTGTGCAAAATTGATAAAGCTGCGTTTCAAATCCATATTAAGCTCACATACATAGCTTACCTCAATGCAATGGTACATGTACGTTTTAACAATATGTTCATAATTTGTACGCGAACATGCATATTGTTGTGAACGACACACGTAAACAAGTGAATTTTGAAAAATCAAAATATGCATTCGCACAAAATAAAGTGATGACAGGTAATGTAGTACCCCATGAATGTTGTTCACATTTATATATTTTAAAGTTTTATTTATGGAAGCTAGCGTACCGTGCTTGTAATTAAATATCATGAAATATCGGTATGAAAAGAAAACATTCGCATGACAGTAATTAATTTTTTTTACATCTCTATGAAGGGGCACACATAAAGCAAAACAAATCTCAATGATTTTGTCTTACCTTCGTGAGAGATTAGGTAAACCGTAGGTAAACTGTATAATTATATATATAAGTAGTATATGGGGATACTCTAGCGACAATGGGAAATCTAGTTAAAAAAGGTCGTGGGGACATCTGGCGACAATTGGAATTTAACATGGGGAAATGTAAAATGGAGCGAATGGGGAATTGAACATAGCGACAAGGATTGGGTCACTTTAGTGCCATTGGGAACTTAACGTTAAAAATGGGTATATCAAAATTAGTGTTAATGGGAATTTAACATGGTAATGTAACATGGAGTTCAAAGCGAATTGAAAATTGTTGATTCAATTGTGTTTATAGGGTGAAAACTATTGATACTTTACGTGTAGAGACAGAGAGATGATAAGGACAAACATAGATATACAGAAAGAAACAAATACACATTGAAACACACATAAAATAAGGCAGAGATGTTCTAAAGAAAGACCCACAAATAATAAAAATCTACGATATGGGTTCAAAACATTTATTCAAGTAAATACATGGGCTCTCTGGCCTGGGCTTTAGTCTAAGCACTATCCATTTAAAACATTCAAATCTGGACATGGAACAAATCTATTCACATGTTATCTATTTCTTTAATCTAGAAAAAATACTTTTAAAATTAAAGTTTATGCCTTCAAAAAAAAGACCCTACTTTATGTACAACGCATTATCATTTCTTATAAGAATGACACTTTTCATACAACAATTAATATCCATTTTTAAGAACAAAGCTAAACGAAAACAAGTAACAAACAATCAAATAGGAGAAAGTTCATGTTGCTTTCTATATCCGTCACACACGTTGTTTAAAATCTGATCAGCTATCGCTTGTGTCCTAGCGTAGATGTTTCCCATTACGTACCCCTTTCATTCGTAAATCTCCTTGAGTCTTACGCTCGATACTTGGTGTGTGAAATGATTCATCTTTCTCGCTTGGCAGTGTTAGTCACAATTACTCTCGGTCTTGGACGACTTCCTTTTTTATATGCTGACCAACATCAACGTGACCGTACGGTAAAGTGAAGTGATTGGGAAGCCGCACTCTCTTCTGGTACACGATTTGATAAACTTTATCTAAAGACCTACTGACGATTTGGTGTGTGGGTAAACGTACGATATTGTGCGGTTTGTGGGTGGTCACTTTAAATGTTTCCTCCTGTCCAAACTTCAAGGCTTCTGTTAGCACGTGAAAGTTCACCACTCAACTGGTTCGATAATTGAGAGTCAATCCTTTCACTTTACATTCGGTGTGCATTTCTCCTTGACGGTGTCGGTACTCGTAGCCGTAATTTTTAGGACCGCCACTTGGAAAACTTAGAATCTTGTCGACGGAATGTTTATCTGTCCAGGCTCCTAAACGGCCTCCTTGAATGTCAGGGTGACGTTGACCGAGGCGAGCGATGTAGATGCAAACTGTCCGTGTCAAAATACAGGACGCGATCTCCTAGGAGTTATAACACTTCTTACAATTTTAAGCGAGTATGGGCTTTTACGTAAGCCGCAATGATGACATTTCCAAATTCGTCGGCTTCTGCAAAGTCTTGATCTTCTTCGTAATTGACTAAAATCAAGTCCTCACGAATGACATCCATGTGTTTGATGTAATTGGTTTTGTCGTGAATCATCTGGACGTAGGGGGAAGGTTCGGACAAATACTCCGTCTTGGGTAAAGACGGTCGTTGTGCCATTTTACCACACAAGCAATTAATCATCACTTTGGCAAACGATCGGTTACCTTCGTTTATCTCGATGTGGTCAAAATATAACTTATTGCTCCCTATATTTTGTTTGAATTTCTTTTGGTTTTCGGGAGTGTGGCACCATAAAGGATTGCCGCTAGCTTCTTGTTTTAGTTTCAAAATGGCATCTACGTAGTCTTCAAAAATACCTTTCCGTGTCTCGTCGCCCTAGCAGTATTGTCGTGTCTTGGAAAAGTTATAAATTTCGTGCACTTCTAGCATATGGTATCCCAGGTCCAAGCTTTAAACAATTCCACGCTAACCCACGTTCGTGTCAATCGCGTTCTTCCTGGCTGTGCTGACAAGGTTGGTCTTGGTTGCACGTTTCGGCACAAGTTCGACACAAAGGAAACATCAGTTTCCCTTGGCAATGGTGAGGTAAAACGGGATGGTACAAGTCCATAGGAGGCAAGACTTTGCACTTGATCAATCCTTCGTACTGTCGAATGTGGTCCAGGTCAATGTGATCTGTCATCAATTGTGGATGCCCTATGGGAAAGTGACAATATTTGCACACGTAAGGATACAGCGAACACACGTCCAAGTATTTTATTTCTTCTCCCTTCTCCTCGTCCGCCTGGTACGACAAACAGGTGACATTCGTTCGTCCTCGGTACAAACTATCCCGGAGGTTCAGTGGCTCTACCAACTTGTAACTTTCCGCAATGCGTTTAAACTCGGGATCGGTTTTCAAACGGTGATCGTGCTCATGTTCCCACATTTCCACCACTTGGTACCCTGCTGTTCTAACTTCAAATGCCGCTGACAAGTAGTTTGGCACATGTCTTCCATTGTCCGTTGTAAAAATTGATTTTTGGTGTCACGTTGAGGGAAACGCATGAGACATCCATGATATAAGCATCCGTTAAACTCGTACACGATCTGAGGGTTTTCTAAATCCCAGCCATCCACCAAATACATTTCGATGGTCTTTTTGCCTCCTCCGTTACGGGCGTGTTTGATACATTTGTCTTCCTTGTCACACAAATAATGTAGCCAACGTAGGGCTTTGACCGAGTATTGACGTTTGACAAAGTTCGTCGTTTGAGGCCTTATGACAGCCAGTGTGTTTTCGGGCATGAATCGATGGCGGTACACTAAAGAACACCCTTTGGGGATGGTACAAGTTTCTTTCAAAGGATCGATCCCTCCGTGCTCCATGAAGAATTCTCGAAATTTTCCACAACAATGTCGAAAAAGTTCCACGTCAGATCGACAGTACTTTAACATTTCATCCTGAAAGTCGAAGGGGTCCTAGGCGTGAGTCTGGTCCCAAGCGTAGAAAGCATCTCGTTGTTCGGTACGCATGTTGTCGGGGTTGTAATAGTGAGCCTCAGGCAAATGGGATAGAACGGCACGTTGATTGGCTTCGGTATTGAAAAAGTGCGGGAAATAACCTTTGGCAATTTCTGGCATTCCAAACGTTTTAGGGTGCGACTCAAAGGCATGGCCATGTAACTCATCGAATCTTTAAACTGCACTTGTCCTACTTGCATGTAAATGATTTTGGCTCCGTTTAATATCACTTTAGGACATTCGGTACTTTGTTCCGTATATTATGTGAGTAGAAAATGCCCATCGTATCCCGAGAAATTGTGAGCCATTACTGTGGCATGGCGATGACAATCTCCGTATGTCTTCTTGACTCCACATCTCGTCGACGGGGTTTAAGATCCTTTGGATAAAATCGACCAAGGTGTTTGACCTTTACATGAATAATTTTTATAACATTTTCCTTTCAGCGGATAACATTGGCAGTGAAATTCTAAGTCATGCTCATTATTCAGATCATGAAAAGGTACATATATTTGCATCAATTATGTTAGATCAATGTGTCTTTAATCTTCCAGGCTAATTTGTAATAAGAAGTCATTTTTGCTTTATAGGTTATGTGCATTGTCAATGTTTCCATTTAGACATTCCTAAAAAGAATTTGATCAACCATTCCCATGCAACCTTATACATAAGAACTATATTATGCTAGATTGCCTAAACTAAAAATAGTCATATACAACGGCTGGTGTTTTTGTTAGCCAAAATATAACCTTATCTTTAATGCAGCGTTATTTATTCACACTTCTCCCAGATCAAAACATTCTCATAAAAACAAAACTAGCTGTCCAATCTTTCCTCTTTGTGTTACAAACAATATGTTATAAAAGGCGGGTATAATGCGATTGATGTCAGATGTCTTTTTCCCATATCACTGATCTCGTGTTCAAACACATAGCATAACAAGATATTAATAGTCAAAGGATGAGCAAAATTTAATGAAATATATTGCTGCGTTTATATTGATTTTCGTTACAGAAAATACAATAAGATGTTTTGGAAATACGCAATTTGCTATCAATGTACATTCATTAAATGGTATATAGTAATTAGTCCTTACCCAACAATACTTGTTCTAAATGGATGAATGTATGTAGAACATGGTGTTTTGAATCAAATATCTAACCATGAACGATTTTTAAATTTGCAAGACAACATATAAATAACAATACTTTTGGGCTAAAACTTGTCAAAAACTCAGCGCTGTGATCACTTGTTTGTCCGCGTGTTCATATGTTTGTCAAATAATTCGTCCATTTAACATGTTACACCCGACAATAAACACAATTTTAACCGGTATCTTACAATTATTTTTTTTATTTCGTTCGTTCATTCTATATAAAACACAACTTAGTATATATGTATCTTCTTGTACTAAATAATTATTAGCATTATCAAAGCTTGGTTTGATATGGAATGATGGCGGGTGTGACATGCTAGCATTGACACCCTTTTGAAAATAACCATTTATAAATAAACAATTTACTCAGTATAGTATTATCTTTCGATCAGTGCTATTGATACATAAACATGTCACAGATATGAAACAACGGTTGATAGGTAAACATGATATTCGTGACTTAATATTAAAGGTAGGCTATATTGTACTGCACAATAAGAATTTCTATGTATGAACTAAGGTACGATTATATACGTCACTTCATTCATGTCGAAACTGTACATTAAATTCATAAAGTTCATATCATCCATGCAACATAAGGTACAGAAGAGAGGACTTCGAACTGCAAACAAAATAAAAGAATCATTGAATATTTAAATACACTTGATGATTCGTACAGAAAGAAACTAGTGTTTGCTCAAACGATTGTTTTCATTCATGTAAAATAGTGACCTTATTACAAACATTTTACATCATTAATCGAGGACCTCAAACATACATATTCCATTGCTTCTTGACGATTGATACGGAATATGTAACTACAAGCTTACTGAGACATCATCTAAATGACGATAATTCCAATTCATATGAATTGACATCATTTTCAACGTTTTCATTGATTTAAACGGTCATGTAATACTGGTCTGGAATTGTATACATGTCGATACATTCTACGGAGTACGTTTGGTTCATTGTTTGCATGTTATTTGATATGTGTGTTATCTATGTCAACGCATTACAGCCTAATAAAACTAACAAGCCCCAGCAAACCACACCTGTAAGTTCCGATCACAATTAACAACTGCTGGTTACATTCGACCATTAGATGTTTAAGAAATGTAATGGCATATTCATTTTGCACACATTATTTCAAAGGCACCACATGACACACTTTTGAAACCAATATTAAAATATTATTGCATTTCGTCTGGACAACATGGTCCATTGACTGGCATTAAAGGTGATAGTCATTATATCAAGCAATGGAGCTCAGAGAACGTAGCACAATATTGTGCTTTTAAAAGTTCAAGTGCGTTTAAATTAACAAAAGGGAATGCTTTAGCAACGCATGCCGTGCAGATGATTAATTATAGAAAAAGACAATAACGTGACTGAAACATTTTCTTATATATTAAGACAACTGTCATAACAATATATTAATGGCTTGACCCAGAAGAACTATATAACGAATTGAAGAATCTTCGCTAACGAAGATCGGTTATGTAGTCTGTCGAAGTTAAGGGGCTCATAAAACAAACCTTCGATCTGCTTGAAGTCTAATATTTTGTTGATAAAATCGGTTTAGTTTATGATACCATCGAAATAATTCACCATTATAAGCATTAAATGATAACGTTCGGGTATTTATTGATGTGTACAGTTTACCTACGGTTTACCTAATTTCTCACAAAGTTAACATAAAGTCATTGAGATGTATTTTGCTTTATGTGTGCCCCTTTATAGAGATGCAAAATAATCATGTCATGATTTATGTTTGCTTATCATAATCCACATCGAGAGTTATGCATATGGTTAAGATACAATCATCAATGATTGAAGCATCTACAATGTATCAAATCTTCTAAAATGCAAAAAGTATGTTCATATCACATACTATTCTATACATGCTACAAAACCTATTTTCGGCTCTCTGCCATTATATCAGATGATTTGCTGTAATTCATATTCGGCTTTCGTTTTTGGAATTTAACAGATAGGCATGTATATGCTATATCATGAGGTGTTTTAGTTCGAACTATGCATGGCACTGTAAGTATAGAGTGTACGACAATTTCACAGTTATATTGTCACTAATGTAATGATATTAACATCATGTTTTCATTTGAATGACAATGTAGATTTATTTGTTCAAGACACTCGAGTTTATCACTAATTATTTTTTAATTTGATACTCCCTGAATAGCACCTTTGATACAGGCTTGATACCATCAGCACGGAAGGTACTTTAGTCGCCATTGGGATCGTGGCTGGTACGGTTATAGTGACGTCTAACTCACTCTGATACCAGCTAATCGCGTCATTTGTTGATGCATTATTTGGCAACTGTTCCTTAGAATTAAACGTTATATTAAGTAAAATTTCAATTGTATTTTTACACTCTAAGACGAATATGATATTTTAGGCCAACTCTTCGTTCTATACAGCATGTTACAACAATATCACGTACTAGGCAATAGGTTTGAATCATACTGGAGCAAAGTGTTAATCTCTTCTTTAGTTATTGATGACCTTCTGTGTATATCTTAAAAATTGGTCCAGTGTATATGTTCATTTATTCTTGTGTGAAATTTCA
Source organism: Unio pictorum (assembly GCA_030141615.1). Taxonomy (NCBI): domain Eukaryota; kingdom Metazoa; phylum Mollusca; class Bivalvia; order Unionida; family Unionidae; genus Unio; species Unio pictorum. The sequence goes on from JARLTB010000166.1 coordinate 3,883,821, forward strand.
TACTATTTAAGCTGAAACCACAGTATGGAAACTGAGTTGAAGTTAAAAATTTTTTTGGCAATATTGGACAGTATATATATCTATATATATATATATATATATATATATATATATATATATATATATATATATATATATATATATATATATATATATATATATATATATATATATATATTATTTACTGTTGTATCTAACTGGTAATTATCCTCTTATGTATACTGCCTGTGAACCCTATCATATATCAGTAACATTGTGACCACTGGTTCTATCTTAATAACTGTCCAGCGAATGTTTTTTATTTATACTTATATTTCATTAACTATAAGCACGGTACGCTAGCTTCCCTAAATGAAATTTTAAAATAAATACATGTTTAACAACATTCAAGGGGTACAACATTATTTTTCAAAACTCACTTGTTTACGTGTGTCCTTCACAACAATCTGCATGATGGCGTACACATTATGAACAAATTGTTAAAACGTACATGTACCTTTGCATAAAAGCAATGTATGTGAGCTTAATTTGGATTTGAAACGTAGCTTTTTCACTTTTGCTGACATATTTGTACGTAGTCTGCAGTATGGCAGTTTATATTGATGTCTGGATCATCATGCCGCAGACATGAAGCATGATGTCCCACCTATTAACATTATCACCCACTGACACCAGTGCCAGCCAGTGATAACACGATTCTCTTAATGCTTAGCGCCTAGCGAGAGAGCTGTTAGTACCATTTTATAGGTAGAATCCAAGACTTCCTGCATCCGAGATGGACGCTTTAACCACGATAAAACCAATGAGAGTAAAGGTCACTTTAATCACGATTGGTAGTAAAATGTGCCGAATGAATTGCGTTATATGTCCCACTGGGTGCATGTAAATATAAAAATATAAATACTGCCTCTTTATCACTGTCTCTTTTTAGAAACAGTGTGTAACTGTGAATCACCTGCAGGTATTATATAAAACGAACATCCAATCTTTTTAGCATTTATCCACACAGCCATTGATGGATACATATTTGCAGTCAACAACCCACACTTAACAAGTTCACAAAAATACAACACGTGTTTTGCATTACTTTAGGTTTAGTCAGTTGAGAAAATGGGTCAAAGCTCAATGGGTATAAACTATTCTCCTCATCATGAATTCGTGACATTTAGTACTAGTACAACTGCCATAGCTCTGCACTATTATGAAAGCTTGGTATACCGCGGTACTCGTTCTAATTTACATGTTTTAACAATTCTAGAAATTGTAACATTTAAAATAAAATATGACAAACATTTGAATTATATTCAAAGGTATTTTTTATATGGAAATGTTAGCTGTGGAAACGGACACGAATATATAAGTTGCATCAGCTTGTTCTTATTTGGAACACAATTTACATTAACGTTAAAATACTACTACTCTTAAAAACAGTCATGTTCCCAAAGTCTAGATGTATTTTATAGTTGTTGTTTTTTTAATTTCTCATTATATTTTATATTACTTGGCTTATAAACAATTGCTACGTCTATCAAAAAGTTTTCAAATGTCAACACAGTTTCTTGACCATGGTGTCAGATAAAGTTCGTACTCATTCCTCCAGATTTTGTTATTGTTTTTAGTTTGCAATTTAGTCATGATTTCACATTTGTAACAAACAACTAATAATAATGGTTAATAAAAATGCATAATAATGACCAGACTAAAAATATTAATAATAAATTAATCAATAATAATATTAAAAATAATAATAATAAACTTGTGATGAAGCAGTTTGTGTTTAAAATCTTTCTTGAAGGAGTGTTTATTGGTTTGAGAACAAACTACACATTAATTTATAGTGACTCACAACAATGTTAATACATACATGTGATTTATATTGAAGGAAAGTATAATACCAGGGATATTAATTACGTCTGTATTGATGCTGGCGTAGGGTTCAACGTCACATTTCAGCATTCTATAGGGTATCCATAGTTCCCAGTATAACTGGTGGAATACATTAACAAGGGAAAACATCAGAAAACGCACCAACCCACGAAACACTACTGGCAGGCTTTCTCACATACCCACACTGGAGCAGCTGGTTACTCTACAGAAAGATTTGAGATGACAATGATCAGTAACGGTGAGAGCTTTAGATTAGTCGTAGTCGGCAACTCATTGCTCCCGTCTGTGAAAAGCTCTATAATCATCTCGATATAATTAGTAAACGATAGTGGTATGACTAGTACATCGGTGTACCGAGGTATTTGCTTCATTTAATGTATATAAAGTCACAAATTAAACAGAATTAATATAATACGTTCAGGCTTTACATAAGCAAAACAAAAATGTTCTTTTCCCCAAGTCATTTGAAAATTTTAGAAATTAATTAGAATGTTTCACATATATGTATGTTTTTTTTCATTCATATGGTTGTCAACGTGTTTGTCAAATGTGGTTTTGTGAAATCCATTTTTGTCAAACTCATGATTTAGCAATATTTTGCAATTTAGAAATGTCATTTCTTTTTTAACTACTTAACCTATGTTAAACTATATATTTAGACTGCAAATGAGCTAGAGATTTTGAGAAGAGCATTTGCGAACGTAATATCTCACACATTTCTTGGTTGTTGAGTGTTCTATCATGTTACTAGCCTTTTCGGACAAATACATGATGTTAGTAGTGATATCCCACTCAATGATTGCTTACATTTATATCATATTAAAGTTTTAAACTTCAGTATAAACTCTTATTAATTTAATCAACACACTCTTTAAGGTCAATACTATGCATACTCATCTCAATTTAGTTAGTTTGCAAATATAAAACTTATTCAACAATTAACACCAACATCGCGAATCTATTTTACATAAGGTACTGATCATTCAACTGTCGGGATAGTAGGAACTGCGAATCTGTTTTGAGCGGTGATATTTTATTTTCTTTCTCTGAAGAATATTAACATTATTTGGTATGAACTATATTAGTAAAACAAATAATGTTATTACCACTACTGATACGGCTGATAATAATAATAATAATAATAATAATAATAATAATAATAATAATAATAATAATAATAACAATCGATTATAATAAGTTAAAACATTATAGTAGTAGTAGTAGTAGTAGTAGTATATTATAGTAATATTGTAATTTATATAGTTTCATTTGAGTATAACTGAAGAAGATAATTCTGCAAATATCCATAGATGAAAAAATGAATACAACTTTTGCGACACTTCCTCCGGTGTATTACAATTTTGGTGCTTTAAATAACTGCATTATACCATTGCTTGTGTCGTGTCGGTTTGTATTACTACTTATTATACAGGGACGTCATAAATTATACAAACAAAAGCATATATAAGAATATATTATGTCATAATTCGTTTTTTAACATTTTAACTTTTGCTACGTATATGTTTCTCTTATCGACAATCATTAGCAGCATCACGGTATAGTTGCTGTTGGCATAAGGTATTAGCGGTATATCGGTTTGTTTTTTCTGGTACATGCTTCCTGTAGTATGCCTTATGCTGTTTCATTTCTATACCGGTACTTTCCTGACTTTTCCATGCGAAAAGAATGTAAGGAGATTGCTCGGTAATCGGATTACGAATAAATTTATATTAAAAATATATGCATGGTCATTATGGTGGAGAACTAGGAGTTTGACCTGGGTTTGAATATAAAGTAAAAGGTTTCCTTTCCTACTATATCACTATAGAATATATTGTCTTTGGTGTAAGTATTTACATTATCAACAAACCATCTAGGATCAGCACAAGATCTTTAACTGGTTACCAGTTACATCATGGATTATGGTATTATTTCTTTCCTGATTCTGAACTCTAGCAAACAGTCACATTGCACGGTTATTCTTTTTTTAATTACCTGTCTCCACAATATCGCTGTTTCTCGGACTCTAAACAGGCATCTAATCATAATCCTATTTAAGTCTGAGAGTACGTTTTTGGGAAGTGTAATCACGTTGGGTCTACTTTTTAACTGACTTCGTTATGGAAAATAGACCGGATGGGCCAATTGGATTGCCTCATTGGGATTACATGGGTTTCATTGACCAATCAGTTGTCAGGGCTTGCAATCGTGCAGAGTTATTTGAATTGCAATTAACGCCAATTTAAACTGAACCGCGGAGGAGCAGAGACGCAATTATCATTTCAGAATAATTTGTGTGGCATTTAAATCCCGCCTCCGCTCCTACAAAGCCTCCGTTTTAAAACAAACAACAAATAATAATACTAATTACATTTGGATTGTAGTGCTTTAAAATGAGAGAGATATGGTGATCTTGTAATGAATCACATTTTATGAATTGTATTGCTGTCGAATAATTATCATCTTGTCGGTCAATTAAAACTTTTTTCTTCTCGTTGTTTATTTCAAATCATTTTTAACTTTTAATGGGATATTTATATTGTGTGGAGGTCGGTTCCCACAATTTCAAGCACGTGAGCTTTATTATGTTTGTAAAATAAGGCCAAAGTATGTAAGTTGTGTGCATAGAGAAGCTATGCCATTATAGCCGTAACTTTGATAGGTATTTGTAGAACTTTTGAAATTATGTATGTTTGATTTCTTTATATTGTCCATAACGAAGTCACTAAAAGTGTAGTGCAGCAACACCTATGAAAATTTCTTACCTGATGCTGACCTCTAATAACAGTCACCTTCCATGGTCATTCTTGATTTAATTGCTTGTCTCCTCAATTTGCTGTCCATGGGGCAATAAGCAAACACCCAACCATAAAAGACAGCAATCGCTGTTCATCTGCAATCGATGGAGTCATTACTGACATCCACAGCGATAATTTTATTTGCAATCTTGTGTTGTGTCGACAGATTGCATCATTTTCATTGGTTTTTCTAACAAGTATCACGGTGTATAACGCGCTAAACGTAACCTTTCTACCGTTTCTGCAAAGTCCAAAAATAAATACAAGACAGTGGATTGGCCTAGCATTCACCGGCGGACGGCGAATCCTAAGTTGAAATTTTCATTCATTGATACAAGTTCTGATCCATCTACATTCATTCTTACATTTATTGTTTGATAATCAGTTGCATCCATTGCAAATATCATTTCTGGCACTGCCGGTATCGTATAACCATTACTGTGTTGCGCAAGACCAAGTTTAGTCGTGGCAACATATACACTTTTGAGACACGATTCAATAGTCTTTCCGTCAAACATGTACATAACACTGTTAAATGCTGCCATGAAACCATTGTTACCTAGAAGAACACTATAACCAATTCCTGATGCTGTATCATCTACTTTTTAAAGTCTGCCTTCGACCTCAATAACTGCTACAGCGGACGAAAACATATACTGGTATCCTCAGTTTGTAATTCGATTCTCACGTATATCGTATGAATAATACTGATGATCTTGCACGGATTGATCTTTGATATATATCGCGTCTGAGTCAATTGCTGGTTGGATACACGTTTAAGCATTTTATTATAATTTTTATAATTTAACACGAAAGCCAATCCGGGGAAAGTTCATTTCCTATATCAGGCTTGCAGTTATATAATTGTCCATTTTCTTTTTCTGAAAGTGGCACACCACTCAGCTCTGCCAGTTTTTGATTCAAGGCATGAATTATTATTGTACTGATATTTGCAGGCATAACGTCAGTGCTGGCCAGTTTCACTCTGACCGCATTTACCGGTTGCACTGGATTTAGTGATATTGAACTACTGCAATAAGATAATTTTGATATATTGGATCATTCTTGATTTTACGATTATCTCCTTGACTTGCTCAAAACACCTGATTATGCCACTTTTCACGACTTATTCCCTTAATATATTCGGTTTTTTAAAATGTATGTAAAAATTGTTTAGCAGCAAACGCTTCTAATTCAAGTATATCAATACGTTTAAGTTTTGTTTTATTTCTTGCAAACCTCCCTAGATTTGTCCATAGTACTAACTCCTTTTTGACCTCTTAGATTTTCATCTACTTCCTCAACAGGTCGGTGGATGGGGGTTTGGCAGCAGTTTTTTGAGTTGGAAGATCTCTTAAAATCCTCCGTGTTTGCTTGGTTCTCGTTGCTAATGTTTTCAGTGTCATCAGTTGGTTGTCTTATTGATGCAAAATTACCTTCAGTAGCGGTTGAAACTCTTTCTGGATTGTTTTTGATTGGTCTAAATAATTGTTCTGTATTTTCATTCTTGTCCTTTGCCTTTAACAAATCAAGAACATAATTAAATTACGTTATATTGCTTTTAATCTCTCGATCTGATACAGCTGAAGGAGGCTCCATAACTGGTGCCATTATTTTATTATAAGGATTTTAATGATTTAATTGACAACAGCAGAGAGTACGCCTCCACATATGTCTCACTGTGGGAAAACGCTCGTGCATACTTTATATCCCATTTTCTTCGTTTGAAAATGAGTTTGTGGCCATTGCATTGCCTCGAGATTAGCTCGTAGCAGTTTACAAGTGCTTAATTGGATCAACATATATCGATAAATAAAACAGCTATATTTTCTACAACTAAATATGCGAATATACGTTAACTATTTAACTATTTATTGTTCTTACCTTGGTGGTTCAATATAGTGGGAAATAGGATACACGTCTCTACCTCAATTTCGATTCGGTCGATACAAGATGAGCTAGCCGTTGGTTCGTAGATACGTAAAATATTGTTAAGACTACGACAGTATATCATGTTTGTAATACAAAAGCTGACGAGTAAAATGTTTACCTAAAAAGAAATTGTTACATACTTTTAGTTGTTGGTTTTGAAAAAAAATATGGATGAACTACGAAAATATGAATGTGCTCCTTTATAATGTAAAGCTAACCACAACATTGGTACAACGTTGTAAAAACGTCATATAATTTATTTGGTATAGTTATATTAATTCATGTCCATATTATTAGGATAAATGCATATACATACCATTTGTAATTTACTATATCTTTTAGATCAGGGGACTATCCTATTTCATTTTCATGTATAACGTTTTAGCAGCGTTGACAAAACGTTGTGTGTTAGCTAGGTAGACCTTGGGTAGTGGAGACCGTATAACAATCCGTCAGAGGCTCAAGAAATTTTTTAATTTTCGAGGATATGTTTGCAGCTGAAACTCAAAACAAGCTGATATTTCAGCACGGCACTAGTGGTGAGTGCTTCCTTTTTAGCTGGTTAAACAGTTTTATATAGACTACACACTGGTTTTCGCAATAATGAGCATATATATCTATATCTATATCTATATCTATATATATATATATATATATATATATATATATATATATATATATATATATATATATGACGAATATATGTGTCCTCCTCCGGCACCCGACAAAGAGAGAGTAGCATATATCTACTAATTTCCCTATGGGCGCAAGCTGTAGATTCTTCTAAGTATGTGATTTTCAGAATTAGAGAGAACAATCTCAGTTGACGACACAATCACTCAAAACGATTTATATTCGTATTAACGTTTTACATTAAGTTTAGGTAGCACAGAAATACATAATAAAACCCCTCTATACTTCATTTATTCTCTAAATGTTTGGCAATTAATACTTCTTTCGAATTAGGGAAGTGTTAGGTTTAGCTTGTTTGTTTGTTTGTTTGTTTGATTAGGATTTTAACGTAGCTTTAACAATTTTTCAGTCATATCGCTACGATGTCTGCTGTGTGGCAGTTTATAGTGATGTCTAGCACTGTGGCATCATGCCGCAGACATGTAGCATGATGTCCCACCCAGTCACATTATCCTGACACCAGGCCGACCAGTCCTAACACTAACCTCTTAATGCTGAGCGTCAAGCGAGGCAGCTGTTAGTACCATTTTTGTAAGTCTTTGGTATGACTCGAACCCACGACCTCCCGCTTCCGCGGCGAACGCTCTAACCACTAGGCCACCGGAGCGGTTGTTAGGTTTAGCGTGAATAGTTATGATACATGAATTAATTGCTTCTACATTTAGGAGAAACGTTATAATCGTTTGACCATGCAGATGATATTCTTCTTTTACATTATTCAAAGTCAAACGTGAATTAATTACTGATTAAACGCTACAACTAATCAATGGGGGAGGGGGTATTTTGTTATAAGTCACATAAAACTGACATTATTCGATTTATCTCAAGCTAATATTAGGACAAAATAAACGAGAAGCAGCGATTAATTTGTTTTGAGATTTTAAGTAAAATGGGTCATGTTGACAATTGGGTGTCAATGTGTTTAAATAATACATAACAAGTACTACGCTTATTCAGGCTAAATGTTAACTTGGATGTATGTGATCAAGATTTATTGATATCGGAGTGAATTTAGAATTGATTGAGAAATCTCACAGCTACTATTGGGTATGAAAATATAGCAATACCCATAATTTGTATGCCTGCGACATTTGTTATAACCCATGAGAGACCACCCCGTTTTCACTAAGCGTATACAAGCATACAAGGAACTTGTGAATATTCATAAACAGACGTTGTGTTGCGCCTTATTATAAAATTGAAAGACATTTCCACGCTAAACAAACGTTCATGTAAATGCGTTGTTGATATCCATCTCCCTGTACTACATGAAGATGGATTAAAAAGAATATTTCTGAAGATATTGGTCTCAACAATTTTAGAAATTAATGCTTAATAGCAGTATGAATCCCACTATAAATTAGAAAGCATGAAACAAATATTTGCATTATCTCTTGAGTTGTGTCGGGTTGTTGCCAATATTTTAAGAAAGCAATATGGTAAGTCAATTGTGGTTTACCGATAATACGTACTTAGTCACATTACTTAGAAATCCAACGAACCAACAAGCCATGATAGCATCGTCGTTAATATCTCGCTCAGGAAAGATTTTATTCTTACAGTAGGGTAGGATTCCCGAGGTCATATACTATTCCCAACGTAATGTGTATGGGGAGAACATGATTTTCTTGTCTGTCAATAGTTGCATATACTCTTCAAAGGATCTTCACTTCAGATGTTGAATATGTGCTTCCCTTTTCTAGTTTTCTGATACATACGTTGACTCAAACGCGAAGTGTCTCGTTTTCTGTATATGTATTTAAGTGGCCCAGTGACAATGTTATTATCTTTTATGCCCAAGGTATGACATAGGTAATAACCTTTTAACCATGTCATTAAATCTCTGATAAGGTAAAAACGTGATGAAGTAGCCTTTGCTATCACTGTAGTTCCTCGTCATACTATTTGATTTATTTCTCTAACATAAATACGTGAAACATTATTATCATTATCAATCATTATCAATTTTGACATCCATATAAATGTGTATTTCTCTTGTCAATTTTCACATTAACATCATCACCTGCCAAAAATAAATATAAAAAAGACCAGCCTCATATATCTGTACTTATTGAATAATAAGCGCTCAGTCCTTGTTGGTATTGTCATTTATTACATTATTGTTCAATAAAGAAACACGACAAATAAGTAGTATTATTCACATGCGAAAATCGAAACATGTTTAGACAACAACAATATATATTATTATTGAATTTTCTTGTCAAATATGCTTTGCTTCTTTTAGAGATCGAATTTAAATCGTTATCATTAAAATCTTTATAACTGTAATAAATTCAACGGGCTGATGCCTGAGTATTGGTATACGTTTCACATAATGCATAACTATTACAGTGTTTAAAGCTAAATCAATTGTACTGAGGTAAGTAAAATTGTACTTGACAGATACCATATGAATCAAATCGCTTTATGCTACCGAATGCTAGCAGAGTCTAACCTGTCGGTTTGCAACCCTCAGGAGTCGGAATATGAGGTGGACAACATTCTTCAAACGTTCCTTGCCTATGATCTATATAACACCAATGCTTCATGGAACTTGTATGTTCTGTATGCAATCCACACGGAAAGTCCGGATCACACGTTAGTCCATCTACAGCAGTGTAATTAGGTTCAGTACACTCAACGATCTTTTTTCCATTCGAGCAAGACGGATGTCCTTCTCCGGTAGTGTCGCACGGCTCAGTGCAGCAATAATCCCAAGTCTCAACTGTGTCTATATAACACCAGCGGTAACCATACCCGTGATAATCGCACTGATGGCCAGTCCTACATTTGGTGTTTCCTGCGGTGTACAAGTCGTGAAACGCTTTTCTGTCATGGCAGTTGCCGTGTACAAGAATCACCATACTGAGTAGATGTAAGATGTGCTTCATGATACTACAATGACGTAGAATATAATTTTAAAAAAACCCAGTTATTAACAATTTCAAAATAATTGTATTAGAGTATTTTGAATGATGTGATCGTCATTGACGCGAATATTTATATTTGTCATTTTAAAAGTTCAACTAAAAAGTCCAAGCGTGTAATGGGTATTATAATATTTCGTCCTACGTTTAATGGAGATTTTTGTCCCAACGATTCGCTTGCTAATATCAAAAGTAACTTGTCCTCTTCAACTGAAAATGTATGTATGTATGTATGTATGTATGTATGTATGTATGTATGTATGTATGTATGTATGTATGTATGTATGTATGTATGTATGTATGTATGTATGTATGTATGTATGTATGTATGTATGCAACATAAACAATAATTTCGAATTCGGCAGGTTTATATGTTTCATAGTACAGCAGCATGTATTGAACACTTCCATAAAGACTAGTTGAAACAAACAATGTTTGATATATTTATCTGCACTGAAGAATATTTTTTCTATAATCAAGTGCATCAGGAAACACTGTCATTAGTTGTGCACATTCTGTAATATAGTTTTGTATACATATAGATGGATAATGATTTACAGTTCCTATTACACACGTTTCAAAGTACGAATCAACAAATTGCTCTTTACAATTAATTTTAACATAGTTTGCTCTTCAAAGCATTGTAATTCATCATGTGTAACATTTTGCTAGTTTCACCTTAGTTCACCTGAAGTTCACCTGCAGAAAACTGATTTTAAAGCAATAATGTCTGATGCATTATTGATATAATGGAAGCACTTACCTTAATGATGCTTACCCTGGCTTGTGTTAAACTCTTCAGAACAGTGTCTTTCCAGATCACCATCTATTCTTGACATCGGTGACTATGGCTTTATATAGTCACATCATGACGTCACTAAGCTATGAATTCTTCGTGTAACCAAGGTCAGGTGAATAAGTTCAGAAACCAGCTTATCCCAGACGTAACACATCAGCTTCTTGTCAACATTCCATAACCTCCAAGAAAAACGAGCAAACTCTGTAAACGCATTTGAATATCTCGCATGTGATATCTATCAGTTTATCTGTGTCTCTCTCTAACTCTCTTATTCCTTTTTATTGATCGATCATTATGTGTAATATATAAGTTTATATGTAGTTACTTGACCTGATTGGTATTTCGTTGTTTGTCTTACAGTACAGGTTCAGTGTTAACAAAACATTCACTTAGTCAATATTCAGTTGACAAGAGCATATCGTAACTTCGTTTATAGGCAAACATATGCATTTGTATGTGATCTAAATAAAATATATGTATAGTATGTTTTGACAGTATACCATTGTACTAGTACGGTATGATATGTCGAGGTAATTACCGGTTTCGTTTTTACCCAGTTCTACAAACTCGTTCTCTTATAGTATGACTTTTAAATTGCTCGAGAATATTCTATCTTTAATAGCTGATAATGTGATTAAATTGACTCTTCCAATGTTATGGCTGTAGTTTTTTACTTGATTGATGTTATTTTGCATGGAGTTAAAAATGGAGATATATTTTATACAGTATATGCAACCTTTTCCATGCAATCAAGAAATACTTGATATTTTCCTAATGATTATCATCAATTATGTCATGGAGTAGATTGTATGTATAGTTTATACTTTGACAATCCCAGGGTATTAATGGTATGCAATGATGCATGTGGTGTGAGATGACCATTTCATTGTATGCACATATACATATTATTTACTGACGTGATTACTTTTTACTGAGTGCATTCCTGACGAATTTGCAAAACTCTGTGCCTGCTGTTTGCGTTATAGAAAATGATGTTCCAACTATAGTTTTTGTTTGCAGCAGTCTGTCTATAGTTATAGTTGTAAAATAACTGCAGTCAAAACATCCCGCTAGATAGTATGCCACCATAATATTACAACCGTCGTAGAACAATTATAGATTGGTATTATACTTTATTGTTAAACGTTATTAGTAAATATGTTGCCAGGATTACTAATTTTCCACTCCGTTAAATGTCCGCATCAATGTATGATAATGTCCTTCGCTAGTTAGGTTTTACGCACGCCACTCAAGCTGCAATGCATTCAATAGGGAAGTTGTTATTCTTGTTGTATGATTGTGTGTATGTGTATGTGTAAAAATCATCATGGGACCTATATGCAAAATATTGAAATGCCTCATGTTTCATTAGATAATGTGCACATTTCATCTCAAATTATTATCCTCTAAATATATAATAATTCGGAGTTCATGTGTCTTTTTTCCATCGGAAAAATCTTTAGTAAGTACATTATTTTATTTATCGTTTGCTCATTTCCCTTGCGAGTCTTTGTGTATGGGTTAAAACAATCATAATAACAATGCTCTGGCTAAAAATACATCCATAACACAAGTTGTTTTTCCAGAATCTACTGGTCTGTTTAGATAAACTGTGCTATGTCTAAATACGGGATCATATACATATTGTGCTGATGTTAAGTTTGATTATTTGGTTGAGCCAAGAATGAACCTCGATTGACATTTGCATAACACATTGATGAATACTTTCTCGGTCAAGTACAACCTGGTTTAAAAGTTTATTTGGTTTAAGGGTTTTAAGTATTGTAGATGCCACGTCATATCAATACTCGGTGAATAAAAGCCAAAATAAAATAAAGCCAAATAAACAGATGCTGTCAATTTTCACCTTAAAAATCAAATATAATATATTTGCAGAAAAAGAGACGACTGATAAGATGACGAAGAGATAAAACGGGTGTCTTTTAAAAGCAATGATAATAAATGAAAACTTTACATCATAACGCTCTATAAAATTATACTTGGCAATATAAAATGATATATAAAATGATACCAAAAAGACGACAAAGGCTACTCCAACCATGGTAACGTCATAATGCTTTGATTTTAGTAAACACTATAAGCATCATGTATGGTAGAAATTGAAGGCTATGTGTCGTTTGCAAAACAAATTCAAGTAAACTTGAAAACCTTGGCTAGCCTACGCGGGTACATAATAGTAGCGATACCAACAAAAGTGATATTTTCATTTCAAAATTTTGTTTCGTAATGTTTTAGGTACAGCACGACTAAAATGTCATTTGAGAACATTCACTTTGGTATACTTAGGTTCTCATCAGTTATCAAGCATTGAAATGAGTTGTACGGGGGATATTCTATTAACTTGCCCAAATAGGGGAACTTAACCATATTCCTGAAAAATGACCGCTTTACTAATTTAAATTAAGTTTACCAAATGAAAACAATGTCGAGACTAACGAATATAACTGAACGGAACATTATTCACACATTGTTGTCAATTTTCACCTTAATAATCAAATATAATAAATGAACAACATTAATTGCGAAAACAATAAGCATACAAAATTACGCCAATTATTCACCGAGTATTGATATGACGTGGCATCTACAATACTTAAAACCCTTAAACCAAATAAACTTTTAAACCAGGTTGTACTTGACCGAGAAAGTATTCATCAATGTGTTATGCAAATGTCAATCGAGGTTCATTCTTGGCTCAACCAAATAATCAAACTTAACATCAGCACAATATGTATATGATCCCGTGTTTAGACATAGCACAGTTTATCTAAACAGACCAGTAGATTCTGGAAAAACAACTTGTGTTATGGATGTATTTTTAGCCAGAGCATTGTTATTATGATTGTTTTAACCCATACACAAAGACTCGCAAGGGAAATGAGCAAACGATAAATAAAATAATGTACTTACTAAAGATTTTTCCGATGGAAAAAAGACACATGAACTCCGAATTATTATATATTTAGAGGATAATAATTTGAGATGAAATGTGCACATTATCTAATGAAACATGAGGCATTTCAATATTTTGCATATAGGTCCCATGATGATTTTTACACATACACATACACACAATCATACAACAAGAATAACAACTTCCCTATTGAATGCATTGCAGCTTGAGTGGCGTGCGTAAAACCTAACTAGCGAAGGACATTATCATACATTGATGCGGACATTTAACGGAGTGGAAAATTAGTAATCCTGGCAACATATTTACTAATAACGTTTAACAATAAAGTATAATACCAATCTATAATTGTTCTACGACGGTTGTAATATTATGGTGGCATACTATCTAGCGGGATGTTTTGACTGCAGTTATTTTACAACTATAACTATAGACAGACTGCTGCAAACAAAAACTATAGTTGGAACATCATTTTCTATAACGCAAACAGCAGGCACAGAGTTTTGCAAATTCGTCAGGAATGCACTCAGTAAAAAGTAATCACGTCAGTAAATAATATGTATATGTGCATACAATGAAATGGTCATCTCACACCACATGCATCATTGCATACCATTAATACCCTGGGATTGTCAAAGTATAAACTATACATACAATCTACTCCATGACATAATTGATGATAATCATTAGGAAAATATCAAGTATTTCTTGATTGCATGGAAAAGGTTGCATATACTGTATAAAATATATCTCCATTTTTAACTCCATGCAAAATAACATCAATCAAGTAAAAAACAACAGCCATAACATTGGAAGAGTCAATTTAATCACATTATCAGCTATTAAAGATAGAATATTCTCGAGCAATTTAAAAGTCATACTATAAGAGAACGAGTTTGTAGAACTGGGTAAAAACGAAACCGGTAATTACCTCGACATATCATACCGTACTAGTACAATGGTATACTGTCAAAACATACTATACATATATTTTATTTAGATCACATACAAATGCATATGTTTGCCTATAAACGAAGTTACGATATGCTCTTGTCAACTGAATATTGACTAAGTGAATGTTTTGTTAACACTGAACCTGTACTGTAAGACAAACAACGAAATACCAATCAGGTCAAGTAACTACATATAAACTTATATATTACACATAATGATCGATCAATAAAAAGGAATAAGAGAGTTAGAGAGAGACACAGATAAACTGATAGATATCACATGCGAGATATTCAAATGCGTTTACAGAGTTTGCTCGTTTTTCTTGGAGGTTATGGAATGTTGACAAGAAGCTGATGTGTTACGTCTGGGATAAGCTGGTTTCTGAACTTATTCACCTGACCTTGGTTACACGAAGAATTCATAGCTTAGTGACGTCATGATGTGACTATATAAAGCCATAGTCACCGATGTCAAGAATAGATGGTGATCTGGAAAGACACTGTTCTGAAGAGTTTAACACAAGCCAGGGTAAGCATCATTAAGGTAAGTGCTTCCATTATATCAATAATGCATCAGACATTATTGCTTTAAAATCAGTTTTCTGCAGGTGAACTTCAGGTGAACTAAGGTGAAACTAGCAAAATGTTACACATGATGAATTACAATGCTTTGAAGAGCAAACTATGTTAAAATTAATTGTAAAGAGCAATTTGTTGATTCGTACTTTGAAACGTGTGTAATAGGAACTGTAAATCATTATCCATCTATATGTATACAAAACTATATTACAGAATGTGCACAACTAATGACAGTGTTTCCTGATGCACTTGATTATAGAAAAAATATTCTTCAGTGCAGATAAATATATCAAACATTGTTTGTTTCAACTAGTCTTTATGGAAGTGTTCAATACATGCTGCTGTACTATGAAACATATAAACCTGCCGAATTCGAAATTATTGTTTATGTTGCATACATACATACATACATACATACATACATACATACATACATACATACATACATACATACATACATACATACATACATACATACATACATACATACATACATTTTCAGTTGAAGAGGACAAGTTACTTTTGATATTAGCAAGCGAATCGTTGGGACAAAAATCTCCATTAAACGTAGGACGAAATATTATAATACCCATTACACGCTTGGACTTTTTAGTTGAACTTTTAAAATGACAAATATAAATATTCGCGTCAATGACGATCACATCATTCAAAATACTCTAATACAATTATTTTGAAATTGTTAATAACTGGGTTTTTTTAAAATTATATTCTACGTCATTGTAGTATCATGAAGCACATCTTACATCTACTCAGTATGGTGATTCTTGTACACGGCAACTGCCATGACAGAAAAGCGTTTCACGACTTGTACACCGCAGGAAACACCAAATGTAGGACTGGCCATCAGTGCGATTATCACGGGTATGGTTACCGCTGGTGTTATATAGACACAGTTGAGACTTGGGATTATTGCTGCACTGAGCCGTGCGACACTACCGGAGAAGGACATCCGTCTTGCTCGAATGGAAAAAAGATCGTTGAGTGTACTGAACCTAATTACACTGCTGTAGATGGACTAACGTGTGATCCGGACTTTCCGTGTGGATTGCATACAGAACATACAAGTTCCATGAAGCATTGGTGTTATATAGATCATAGGCAAGGAACGTTTGAAGAATGTTGTCCACCTCATATTCCGACTCCTGAGGGTTGCAAACCGACAGGTTAGACTCTGCTAGCATTCGGTAGCATAAAGCGATTTGATTCATATGGTATCTGTCAAGTACAATTTTACTTACCTCAGTACAATTGATTTAGCTTTAAACACTGTAATAGTTATGCATTATGTGAAACGTATACCAATACTCAGGCATCAGCCCGTTGAATTTATTACAGTTATAAAGATTTTAATGATAACGATTTAAATTCGATCTCTAAAAGAAGCAAAGCATATTTGACAAGAAAATTCAATAATAATATATATTGTTGTTGTCTAAACATGTTTCGATTTTCGCATGTGAATAATACTACTTATTTGTCGTGTTTCTTTATTGAACAATAATGTAATAAATGACAATACCAACAAGGACTGAGCGCTTATTATTCAATAAGTACAGATATATGAGGTTGGTCTTTTTTATATTTATTTTTGGCAGGTGATGATGTTAATGTGAAAATTGACAAGAGAAATACACATTTATATGGATGTCAAAATTGATAATGATTGATAATGATAATAATGTTTCACGTATTTATGTTAGAGAAATAAATCAAATAGTATGACGAGGAACTACAGTGATAGCAAAGGCTACTTCATCACGTTTTTACCTTATCAGAGATTTAATGACATGGTTAAAAGGTTATTACCTATGTCATACCTTGGGCATAAAAGATAATAACATTGTCACTGGGCCACTTAAATACATATACAGAAAACGAGACACTTCGCGTTTGAGTCAACGTATGTATCAGAAAACTAGAAAAGGGAAGCACATATTCAACATCTGAAGTGAAGATCCTTTGAAGAGTATATGCAACTATTGACAGACAAGAAAATCATGTTCTCCCCATACACATTACGTTGGGAATAGTATATGACCTCGGGAATCCTACCCTACTGTAAGAATAAAATCTTTCCTGAGCGAGATATTAACGACGATGCTATCATGGCTTGTTGGTTCGTTGGATTTCTAAGTAATGTGACTAAGCACGTATTATCGGTAAACCACAATTGACTTACCATATTGCTTTCTTAAAATATTGGCAACAACCCGACACAACTCAAGAGATAATGCAAATATTTGTTTCATGCTTTCTAATTTATAGTGGGATTCATACTGCTATTAAGCATTAATTTCTAAAATTGTTGAGACCAATATCTTCAGAAATATTCTTTTTAATCCATCTTCATGTAGTACAGGGAGATGGATATCAACAACGCATTTACATGAACGTTTGTTTAGCGTGGAAATGTCTTTCAATTTTATAATAAGGCGCAACACAACGTCTGTTTATGAATATTCACAAGTTCCTTGTATGCTTGTATACGCTTAGTGAAAACGGGGTGGTCTCTCATGGGTTATAACAAATGTCGCAGGCATACAAATTATGGGTATTGCTATATTTTCATACCCAATAGTAGCTGTGAGATTTCTCAATCAATTCTAAATTCACTCCGATATCAATAAATCTTGATCACATACATCCAAGTTAACATTTAGCCTGAATAAGCGTAGTACTTGTTATGTATTATTTAAACACATTGACACCCAATTGTCAACATGACCCATTTTACTTAAAATCTCAAAACAAATTAATCGCTGCTTCTCGTTTATTTTGTCCTAATATTAGCTTGAGATAAATCGAATAATGTCAGTTTTATGTGACTTATAACAAAATACCCCCTCCCCCATTGATTAGTTGTAGCGTTTAATCAGTAATTAATTCACGTTTGACTTTGAATAATGTAAAAGAAGAATATCATCTGCATGGTCAAACGATTATAACGTTTCTCCTAAATGTAGAAGCAATTAATTCATGTATCATAACTATTCACGCTAAACCTAACAACCGCTCCGGTGGCCTAGTGGTTAGAGCGTTCGCCGCGGAAGCGGGAGGTCGTGGGTTCGATCCCCGGCCGAGTCATACCAAAGACTTACAAAAATGGTACTAACAGCTGCCTCGCTTGACGCTCAGCATTAAGAGGTTAGTGTTAGGACTGGTCGGCCTGGTGTCAGGATAATGTGACTGGGTGGGACATCATGCTTCATCTCTGCGGCATGATGCCACAGTGCTAGACATCACTATAAACTGCCACACAGCAGACATCGTAGCGATATGACTGAAAAATTGTTAAAGCTACGATAAAATCCTAATCAAACAAACAAACAAACAAACAAGCTAAACCTAACACTTCCCTAATTCGAAAGAAGTATTAATTGCCAAACATTTAGAGAATAAATGAAGTATAGAGGGATTGTATTATGTATTTCTGTGCTACCTAAACATAATGTAAAACGTTAATAAAAATATAAATCGTTTTGAATGATTGTGTCGTCAACTGAGATTGTTGTCTCTAATTCTGAAAATCACATACTTAGAAGAATCTACAGCTTGCGCCCATAGGGAAATTAGTAGATATATGCTACTCTCTCTTTGTCGGGTGCCGGAGGAGGACACATATATTCGTCATATATATATATATATATATATATATATATATATATATATATATAGATATAGATAGATATATATATATGCTCATTATTGCGAAAACCAGTGTGTAGTCTATATAAAACTGTTTAACCAGCTAAAAAGGAAGCAATCACCACTAGTGCCGTGCTGAAATATCAGCTTGTTTTGAGTTTCAGCTGCAAACATATCCTCGAAAATTAAAAAATTTCTTGAGCCTCTGACGGATTGTTATACGGTCTCCACTACCCAAGGTCTACCTAGCTAACACACAACGTTTTGTCAACGCTGCTAAAACGTTATACATGAAACTGAAATAGGATAGTCCCCTGATCTAAAAGATATAGTAAATTACAAATGGTATGTATATGCATTTATCCTAATAATATGGACATGAATTAATATAACTATACCAAATAAATTATATGACGTTTTTACAACGTTGTACCAATGTTGTGGTTAGCTTTACATTATCAAGGAGCACATTCATATTTTCGTAGTTCATCCATATTTGTTTTCAAAACCAACAACTAAAAGTATGTAACAATTTCTTTTTAGGTAAACATTTTACTCGTCAGCTTTTGTATTACAAACATGATATACTGTCGTAGTCTTAACAATATTTTACGTATCTACGAACCAACGGCTAGCTCATCTTGTATCGACCGAATCGAAATTGAGGTAGAGACGTGTATCCTATTTCCCACTATATTGAACCACCAAGGTAAGAACAATAAATAGTTAAATAGTTAACGTATATTCGCATATTTAGTTGCAGAAAATATAGCTGTTTTATTTATCGATATATGTTGATCCAATTAAGCACTTGTAAACTGCTACGAGCTAATCTCGAGGCAATGCAATGGCCACAAACTCATTTTCAAACGAAGAAAATGGGATATAAAGTATGCACGAGCGTTTTCCCACAGTGAGACATATGTGGAGGCGTACTCTCTGCTGTTGTCAATTAAATCATTAAAATCCTTATAATAAAATAATGGCACCAGTTATGGAGCCTCCTTCAGCTGTATCAGATCGAGAGATTAAAAGCAATATAACGTAATTTAATTATGTTCTTGATTTGTTAAAGGCAAAGGACAAGAATGAAAATACAGAACAATTATTTAGACCAATCAAAAACAATCCAGAAAGAGTTTCAACCGCTACTGAAGGTAATTTTGCATCAATAAGACAACCAACTGATGACACTGAAAACATTAGCAACGAGAACCAAGCAAACACGGAGGATTTTAAGAGATCTTCCAACTCAAAAAACTGCTGCCAAACCCCCATCCACCGACCTGTTGAGGAAGTAGATGAAACTCTAAGAGGTCAAAAAGGAGTTAGTACTATGGACAAATCTAGGGAGGTTTGCAACAAATAAAACAAAACTTAAACGTATTGATATACTTGAATTAGAAGCGTTTGCTGCTAAACAATTTTTACATACATTTTAAAAAACCGAATATATTAAGGGAATAAGTCGTGAAAAGTGGCATAATCAGGTGTTTTGAGCAAGTCAAGGAGATAATCGTAAAATCAAGAATGATCCAATATATCAAAATTATCTTATTGCAGTAGTTCAATATCACTAAATCCAGTGCAACCGGTAAATGCGGTCAGAGTGAAACTGGCCAGCACTGACGTTATGCCTGCAAATATCAGTACAATAATAATTCATGCCTTGAATCAAAAACTGGCAGAGCTGAGTGGTGTGCCACTTTCAGAAAAAGAAAATGGACAATTATATAACTGCAAGCCTGATATAGGAAATGAACTTTCCCCGGATTGGCTTTCGTGTTAAATTATAAAAATTATAATAAAATGCTTAAACGTGTATCCAACCAGCAATTGACTCAGACGCGATATATATCAAAGATCAATCCGTGCAAGATCATCAGTATTATTCATACGATATACGTGAGAATCGAATTACAAACTGAGGATACCAGTATATGTTTTCGTCCGCTGTAGCAGTTATTGAGGTCGAAGGCAGACTTTAAAAAGTAGATGATACAGCATCAGGAATTGGTTATCGTGTTCTTCTAGGTAACAATGGTTTCATGGCAGCATTTAACAGTGTTATGTACATGTTTGACGGAAAGACTATTGAATCATGTCTCAAAAGTGTATATGTTGCCACGACTAAACTTGGTCTTGCGCAACACAGTAATGGTTATACGATACCGGCAGTGCCAGAAATGATATTTGCAATGGATGCAACTGATTATCAAACAATAAATGTAAGAATGAATGTAGATGGATCAGAACTTGTATCAATGAATGAAAATTTCAACTTAGGATTCGCCGTCCGCCGGTGAATGCTAGGCCAATCCACTGTCTCGTATTTATTTTTGGACTTTGCAGAAACGGTAGAAAGGTTACGTTTAGCGCGTTATACACCGTGATACTTGTTAGAAAAACCAATGAAAATGATGCAATCTGTCGACACAACACAAGATTGCAAATAAAATTATCGCTGTGGATGTCAGTAATGACTCCATCGATTACAGATGAACAGCGATTGCTGTCTTTTATGGTTGGGTGTTTGCTTATTGCCCCATGGACAGCAAATTGAGGAGACAAGCAATTAAATCAAGAATGACCATGGAAGGTGACTGTTTTTAGAGGTCAGCATCAGGTAAGAAATTTTCATAGGTGTTGCTGCACTACACTTTTAGTGACTTCGTTATGGACAATATAAAGAAATCAAACATACATAAATTCAAAAGTTCTACAAATACCTATCAAAGTTACGGCTATAATGGCATAGCTTCTCTATGCACACAACTTACATACTTTGGCCTTATTTTGCATACATAATAAAGCTCACGTGCTTGAAATTGTGGGAACCGACCTCCACACAATATAAATATCCCATTAAAAGTTAAAAATGATTTGAAATAAACAACGAGAAGAAAAAAGTTTTAATTGACCGACAAGATGATAATTATTCGACAGCAATACAATTCATAAAATGTGATTCATTACAAGATCACCATATCTCTCTCATTTTAAAGCACTACAATCCAAATGTAATTAGTATTATTATTTGTTGTTTGTTTTAAAACGGAGGCTTTGTAGGAGCGGAGGCGGGATGTAAATTCCACACAAATTATTCTGAAATGATGATTGCGTCTCTGCTCCTCCGCGGTTCAGTTTAAAGTGGCGTTAATTACAATTCAAATAACTCTGCACGATTGCAAGCCCTGACAACTGATTGGTCAATGAAACCCAATGTAATCCCAATGAGGCAATCCAATTGGCCCACCCGGTCTATTTTCCATAACGAAGTCAGTTAAAAAGTAGACCCAACGTGATTACACTTCCCAAAAACGTACTCTCAGACTTAAATAGGATTATGATTAGATGCCTGTTTAGAGTCCGAGAAACAGCGATATTGTGGAGACAGGTAATTAAAAAAAGAATAACCGTGCAATGTGACTGTTTGCTAGAGTTCAGAATCAGGAAAGAAATAATACCATAATCCATGATGTAACTGGTAACCAGTTAAAGATCTTGTGCTGATCCTAGATGGTTTGTTGATAATGTAAATACTTACACCGAAGACAATATATTCTATAGTGATATAGTAGGAAAGGAAACCTTTTACTTTATATTCAAACCCCGGTTAAACTCCTAGTTCTCCACCATAATGACGTAAGTGCCACTTGTCACAAGTATGATTAAAAGGACCATGCATATATTTTTAATATAAATTTATTCGTAATCCGATTACCGAGCAATCTCCTTACATTCTTTTCGCATGGAAAAGTCAGGAAAGTACCGGTATAGAAATGAAACAGCATAAGGCATACTACAGGAAGCATGTACCAGAAAAAACAAACCGATATACCGCTAATACCTTATGCCAACAGCAACTATACCGTGATGCTGCTAATGATTGTCGATAAGAGAAACATATACGTAGCAAAAGTTAAAATGTTAAAAAACGAATTATGACATAATATATTCTTATATATGCTTTTGTTTGTATAATTTATGACGTCCCTGTATAATAAGTAGTAATACAAACCGACACGATACAAGCAATGGTATAATGCAGTTATTTAAAACACCAAAATTGTAATACACCGGAGGAAGAGTCGCAAAAGTTGTATTCATTTTTTCATCTATGGATATTTGCAGAATTATCTTCTTCAGTTATACTCAAATGAAACTATATAAATTACAATATTACTATAATATACTACTACTACTACTACTACTACTACTAATATAATGTTTTAACTTATTATAATCGATTGTTATTATTATTATTATTATTATTATTATTATTATTATTATTAATATTAATATTAGCCGTGTCAGTAATGGTAATAATATTATTAGAATTACTGATATAGTTCATACCAAATAATGTTAATATCCTTCAGAGAAACAAAATAAACTATCACCGCTCAAAACAGATTCGCAGTTCCTACTATGCCGACAGTTGAATGATCAGTACCTTATGTAAAATAGATTCGCGATGTTGGTGTTAATTGTTGAATTCGTTTTATAATTACAAACTAACTAAATTGAGATGAGTATCCATAGTATTGACCTTAAAGAGTGTGTTGATTAAATAAATAAAAGATTATACTGAAGTTTAAAACTTTAATATGATATAAATGTAAGCCATCATTGAGTGGGATATCACTACTAACATCATGTATTTGTCCGAAAAGGCTAGTAACATGATAGAATACACAACAAACAAGAAATGTGAAAATATTACGTTCGCAAATGCTCTTCTCAAAATCTTTAGCTCATTTTCAGTCTAAAGATATAGTTTAACATAGGCTATTAAGTAGCTAAAAAAGGAATGACATTTCTAAATTGCAAAATATTGAGTTTGACAAAAATGTATTTCACAAAACCACATTTGACAAACACGTTGACAACCATATGACTGAAAGAACATAAATATATGTGAAACATTCTAATTAATTTCTAAAATTTTCAAATGACTTGGGGGAAAAGAACATTTTTGTTTTGCTTATGTAAAGCCTGAACGTATTATATTAATTCTGTTTAATTTGTGACTTTATATACATTAAATGAAGTAAATACCTCGGTACACCGATGTACTAGTCATACCACTATCGTTTAATAATTATATCGAGATGAATATAGAGCTTTTCACAGACGGGAGCAATGAGTGGCCGACTGCAAATAATCTAAAGCTCTCACCGTTACTGATCATTGGCATCTCAACTCTTTCTGCATGGGGTAGAGTCACCAGTTCCTCCAGTGTGGGTATGTGAGAAAGCCTGTCAGTAGTGTTTCGTGGGTTGCTGCGTTTTCTGATGTTTTCCCTTGTTAATTCAGTCTACCATTTATACTGGGAACTATGGATAGCCTATAGAATGCTGAAATGTGGCGTTCAACCCTGCGCCAGCATCAATACATACGTAATTAATATCTCTGGTATTATACTTTCCTTCAATATAAAATTACATGTATGTATTAACATTGTTGTGAGTCACTATAGAGGAATGTGTAGTTTGTTCTCAAACCAATAAACACTCCTTCAAGAAAGATTTTAAACACAAATTGCTTCATCAGAAGTTTATTATTATTATTTTTAATATTATTATTGAATAATATTATTAATGGTTTTTTAATTCTCGTCATTATTATGCATTTTTATTAACCATTATTATTAGTTGTTTGTTACAAATGTGAAATCTTGACTAAATTGCAAACTAAAAACAGTAACAAAATCGGGAGGAATGAGTACGAACTTTATCTGACACCATGGTCACAAAACTGTGTTGACATTTGAAAACTTTTTGATAGACATAGCAATTGTTTATAAGCCAAGTAATATAAAATATAATGAGAAATTAAAAAAAAAAACAACTATAAAATACATCTAGACTTTGGGAACATGACTGTTTTTAAGAGTAGTAGTATTTTAACGTTAATGTAAATTGTGTTCCAAATAAGAACAAGCTGATGCAACTTATATATTCGTGTCCGTTTCCACAGCTAACATTTCCATATAAAAAATACCTTTGAATGTAATTCAAATGTTTGTCATATTTTATTTTAAATGTTACAATTTCTAGAATTGTTAAAACATGTAAATTAGAACGAGTACCGCGGTATACCAAGCTTTCATAATAGTGCAGAGCTATGGCAGTTGTATTAGTACTAAATGTCACGAATTCATGATGAGGAGAATAGTTTATACCCATTGAGCTTTGACCCATTTTCTCAACTGACTAAACCTAAAGTAATGCAAAACACGTGTTTTATTTTTGTGAACTTGTTAAGTGTGGGTTGTTGACTGCAAATATGTATCCATCAATGGCTGTGTGGATAAATGCTAAAAAGATTGGATGTTCGTTTTATATAATACCTGCAGGTGATTCACAGTTACACACTGTTTCTAAAAAGAGACAGTGATAAAGAGGCAGTATTTATATTTTTATATTTACATGCACCCAGTGGGACATATAACGCAATTCATTCGGCACATTTTACTACCAATCGTGATTAAAGTGACCTTTACTCTCATTGGTTTTATCGTGGTTAAAGCGTCCATCTCGGATGCAGGAAGTCTTTGATTCTACCTATAAAATGGTACTAACAGCTCTCTCGCTAGGCGCTAAGCATTAAGAGAATCGTGTTATCACTGGCTGGCACTGGTGTCAGTGGGTGATAATGTTAATAGGTGGGACATCATGCTTCATGTCTGCGGCATGATGATCCAGACATCAATATAAACTGCCATACTGCAGACTACGTACAAATATGTCTGCAAAAGTGAAAAAGCTACGTTTCAAATCCAAATTAAGCTCACATACATTGCTTTTATGCAAAGGTATATGTACGTTTTAACAATTTGTTCATAATGTGTACGCCATCATGCAGATTGTTGTGAAGGACAAACGTAAACAAGTAAGTTTTGAAAAATAATGTTGTACCCCTTGAATGTTGTTAAACATGTATTTATTTTAAAATTTCATTTAGGGAAGCTAGCGTACCGTGCTTATAGTTAATGAAATATAAGTATAAATAGAAAGCATTCGCTGGACAGTTATTAAGATAGAACCATTGGTTACAATGTTACTGATATATGATAGGGTTCACAGGCAGTATACATAAGAGGATAATTACCAGTTAGATACAACAGTAAATAATATATATATATATATATATATATATATATATATATATATATATATATATATATATATATATATACTGTCCAATATTGCCAAAAAAATTGTTAACTTCAACTCAGTTTCCATACTGTGGTTTCAGCTTAAATAGTATGAAATTTCACACAAGAATAAATGAACATATACACTGGACCAATTTTTAAGATATACACAGAAGGTCATCAATAACTAAAGAAGAGATTAACACTTTGCTCCAGTATGATTCAAACCTATTGCCTAGTACGTGAAATTGTTGTAACATGCTGTATAGAACAAAGAGTTGACGTAAAATATCATATTCGTCTTAGAGTGGATGGAGGCGTTAAAAATACAATTGAAATTTTACTTAATATAACGTTTAATTCTAAGGAACAGTTGCCAAATAATGCGTCAACAAATGACGCGATTAGATGGTATAAGATGGAGTTAGACGTCACTATAACCGTACCAGCCACGATCCTAATGGCGTCTAAAGTACCTTCCTTGCTGATGGTATCAAACCTGTATCAAAGGTGCTATTCAGGGAGTATCAAATGTACAAAAATAGCGATTAACTCGAGTGTCTTGAACAAATAAATCTACATTGTCATTAAAATGAAAACATGATGTTAATATCATTACATTAGTTGCAACATAACTGTGAAATTGTCGTACACTCTATACTTACAGTGCCATGCATAGTTCGAACTGAAACACCTCATGATATAGCATATACATGCCTATCTGTTAAATTCCAAAAACGAAACAATTATTTTTTTGATGGGTAGTTAACCAATAAACCTAGTTTATAATACCCGTAAATATTAATAAAACAACAGAGACAAAGCCAAATATGAATTACAGCAAATCATCTGATGTAAGGGCAGAGAGCCAAAAATACGTTTTGTCGCATGTATAGAATAGTATGTGATATGAACATACTTTTTGCATTTTAGAAGATTTGATACATTGTAGATGTTTCAATCATTGATGATTGTATCTTAACCATTTGCATAACTTTCGATGTGGATTACGATAAGCAAACATAAATCAAGACATAATTTTTTTGCATCTCTATAAAGGGGCACACATAAAGTAAAATAAATCTCAATGACATTATGTTAACTTTGTGAGAAATTAGGTAAACCGTAGGTAAACTGTACACATCAATAAATACCCGAACGTTATCATTTAATGCTTATAATGGTCAATTATTTCGATGGTATCATAAACTAAACCGATTTCATCAACAAAATATTAGACTTCAAGCAGATCGAAGGTTTGTTTTATGAACCCCTTAACTTCGACAGACTACATAACCGATCTTCGTTAGTGAAGATTCTTCAATTCGTTATATAGTTCTTCTGGGTCAAGCCATTAATATATTGTTATGACAGTTGTCTTAATATATAAGAAAATGTTTCAGTCACGTTATTGTCTTTCTCTATAATTAATCATGTGCACGGCATGCGTTGCTAAAGCAATCCCTTTTGTTAATTTAAACGCACTTGAACTTTTGAAAGAACAATATTGTGTCACGTTTTGTGAGCTCCATTGCTTGATATAATGACCATCACCTTTAATACCAGTCGATGGATCATGTTGTATATACGAAATGCAATATTATATTAATATTGGTTTCAAAAGTTTGTCATGTATTGCCTTCGAAATAATGTGTGCAAAATTAATGTGCCATTACATTTCTTAAACATCTAATGGTCGAATGTAACCAGCAGTTGTTAATTGTGATATGAACTTACAGGTGTAGTTTGCTGGGGTTTGTTCGTTTTATTAGGCTGTAATGCGTTGACATAGATAACACTCATATCAAATAGCATGCAAACAATGAATCAAACGTACTCCGTAGAATGTATGTACAATTCCAGACCAGTATTACATGACCGTTTAAATCAATGAAAACGTTGAAAACGTAGTCAATTCATATGAATTGGAATTATCGTTATTTAGATTATGTCGCAGTAAGCTTGTAGTTACATATTCCGTATCAATCGTCAATAAGCAATGGAATATGTATGTTTGAGGTCCTCAATTAATGATGTAAAATGTTTGTAATAAGGTCACTATTTTACATGAATGAAAACAATCGTATGAGCAAACACTAGTCTCTTTCTGTACGAATCATCAAGTGTATTTAAATATTCAATGATTATTTTATTTTGTTTGCAGTTAGAAGTCCTCTCTTCTGTACCTTATGTTGCATGGATGATATGAACTTTATGAATTTAATGTACAGGTTCGGAATGAATGAAATGACGTATATAATTGTACCTTAGTTCATATATAAATTCTTATTGTGCAGTACAATATCGCCTACCTTTTATATTAAGTCACGAATATCATGTTTACCTATCAACAGTTGTTTCATATCTGTGACATGTTTATGTATCAATAGCACTGATCGAATGATAGATACTATACTGAGTAAATTGTTTATTTATAAATGGTTATTTTCAAAAGGGTGTCAAGGCTTGCATGTCACACCCGCCATCATTCCATATCAAACCAAGCTTTGATAATGCTAACAATTATTTAGTCCAAGAAGATACATATATACTTAGTTGTGTTTTATATAGAAATAAAAAAAATAATTGTAAGATACCGGTTAAAATTGTGTTTATTGTCGGGTGTAACATGTTAAATGGACGAATTATTTGACAAACATATGAACACGCGGACAAACAAGTGATCACAGCGCTGAGTTTTCGACAAGTTTTAGCCCAAAAGTATTGTTATTTATATGTTGTCTTGCAAATTTAAAAATTGTTCATGGTTAGATATTTGATTCAAAACACCATATTCTACATACATTCATCCATTTAGAACAAGTATTGTTGGGTAACGACTAATTACTATATACCATTTAATGAATGTACTTTGATAGTAAATTGTGTATTTCCAGAACATCTTATTGTATTTTCTGTAACGAAAATCAATATAAACGCAGCAATATATTTCATTAAATTTTGCTCATCCTTTGACTATTTTTAATATCTTGTTATGCAATATGTTTGAACACGAGATCAGTGATATGGGAAAAAGACATCTGACATCAATCGCATTATACACGTCTTTTATAACATATTGTTTGTAACACAAAGAGGAAAGATTGGACAGATAGTTTTGCTTTTATGAGAATGTTTTGATCTGGGAGATGTGTGAATAAATAACGCTGCATTGAAAATAAGGTTATGTTTGGCTAACAAAAACACCAACCGTTGTATATGACTATTTTCAGTTTATGCAATCTAGCATAATATACTTCTTATGTATAAGGTTGCATGGGAATGGATGATCAAATTCTTTTTAGAAATGTATAAATGGAAACCTTGAAAATGCACATTACCTATAAAGCAAAAATGGCTTCTTATTACAAATTAGCCTGGAAGATTAAAGACACATTGATCTACCAGAATTGATGCAAATATATGTACCTTTTCATGCGCTGAATAATAAGCATGACTTATAATTTCGCTGCCAATGTTATCCGCTGAAAGGAAGATGTTATAAAAACTATTTATGTAAAGGTCAAACACCTTGGTCGATTTTGTCCAAAGGATCTTAAACCCCGTCGACGAGATGTGGAGTCAAGAAGACATCGAACGTTACGGAGATTGTCATCGCCATGCCACGGTAATGGCTTACAATTTCTTGGAATAAGATGGTCATTTTCTACTCGCATAATATACGGAACAAAGTACCGAACGTCCTAAAGTGACATTCAACGGAGCCAAAATCTTTTACATGCAAATAGGACAAGTGCGGTTTAAAGATTCGATGAGTTACATGTCCATGCCTTTGAGTCGCACCCTAAAACGTTTGAAATGCCAGAAATTGCCAAAGGTTTTTCCCGCACTTTTTAAATACCGAAGCCAATCAACGTGTCGTTCTACCCCATTTGCCTGAGGCTCACTATTACGACCCCGACAACATGCGTACCGAACAACGAGATGCTTTGTTCGCTTGGTACCAGACTCACGCCTCGGACCCCTTCGACTTTCAGGATGAAATGTTAAAGTATTGTCGATCTGACGTGGAACGTTTTCGACATTGTTGTGGAAAATTTCGAGAATTCTTCATGGAGCACGGAGGGGTTGATCCTTTAAAAGAAACTTGTACCATCGCCAAAGCGTGTTCTTTAGTGTACCGCCATCGATTCATGCTTGAAAACACCCTGGCTGTCATAAGCCCTCTAACGACGAACTTTGTCAAACGTCAATACTCGGTCAAATCCCTACGCTGGCTACATTATTTGTGTGACAAGGAAGACAAATGTATCAAACACGCCCGCAACGGAGGAGGCGAAGAGACCATTGAAATGTATTTAGTGGATGGCTTGGATTTAGAAAACCCTCAGATCGTGTACGAGTTTAACGGATGCTTATTTCACAGATGTCTCATATGTTACCCTCAACGTGACACCAAAAATCAGTTTTTACAACGGACCATGGAAGACGTTTACCAGACTACTTGTCAGCGGCGTTAGAAGTTAGAACAGCAATGGTACCAAGTGGTGGAAATTTGGGAACATGACCATGATCACCGTTTGAAAACCGATCCCGAGTTTAAACGCATTGCGGAAAGTTACAAGTTGGTAGAGCCACTGAACCTCCGGGATAGTTTGTACCGAGGACGAACGAATGCCACCTGTTTGCCGTACCAGGCGGACGAGGAGAAGGTAGAATAAATGAAATACTTCGACGTGTCCTAGGAGATCGCGTCCGTAATTTGACATGGACAGTCGCATCTACATCGATCGCCTCGGTCAACGTCACCCTGACATCCACGGAGACTGTTTAGGAGCCTGGACAGATGAACATTCCGACGACAAGATTCTAAGTTTTCCAAGTGGCGGTCCTAACAATTACGGCTACGAGTAACGACACCGTCAAGGAGAAATGCACACCGAATGTAAAGTGAAAGGATTGACTCTCAATTATAGCATCAGTCGAGTGGTGAACTTTGACGTGCTAACAGAAGCCTTGAAGTCTGGACAGGAGGAAACTTTTAAAGTGACCACCTACGAACCGCACAAGATCGTACGTTTACCCACACACCAAATCGTCAGTAGGTCTTTGGAAAAAGGCTATCAAATCGTGTACCAGAAGAGAGTGCGGCTTACATGTTTACATGTTTCGATTATAATAAGTTAAAAAAATTATAGTAGTAGTAGTTGTATATTATAGTAATGTTGTAATTTCTATAGTTTCATATGAGTATAACTGAGGAAGATAATTCTGCACATATCCATAGATGAAAAAAAGAATACAACTTATGTGTCTCTTCCTCCGGTGTATTACAATTTTGGTGCTTTAAATAACTGCATTATGCCATTGCTTGTATCGTGTCGGTTTGTATTACTACTTATAATACAGGGACGTCATAAATTATACAAACAAAAGCATATATAAGAGTATATTATGTCATAATTCGTTTTTTAACATTTTAACTTTTGCAACGTATATGTTTCTCTTATCGACAATCATTAGCAGCATCACGGTATAGTTGTTGTTGGCATGAGGTATTAGCGGTATATCGGTTTGTTTTTTCTGGTTCATGCTTCCTGTAGTATGCCTTATGCTGTTTCTTTTCTACACCGGTACTTTCCTGACTTTTCCATGCGAAAAGAATGTAGGGAGATTGCTCGGTAATCGGATTACGAATAAATGTATATTACCAATATATGCGTGCTCCTTTTATCATACTTGTGACAAGTGACACTTACGTCATTGTGGTGGCGACTAGGAGTTTGTGAACGATATTTTTGGTACTTACTAATGAATATTCATGTATTACGTGTTGGTATTCCGTTGTATGAATGCACTTAAGCATAATATCCCCAAGAGAGCGTGTGCTTACTTGACTAGTGGCACTTTCGTCATTGTGGTGGCGAACTAGGAGTTTGACCGGGGTTTGAATATAAAGTAAAAGGTTTCCTTTCCTACTATATCACTGTAGAATATATTGTCTTTGGTGTAAGTATTTACATTATCAACAAACCATCTAGGATCAGCACAAGATCTTTAAATGGGTACCACTTACATCATGGATTATGTTATTATTTCTTTCCTGATTCTGAACTCTAGCAACAGTCACATTGCATGGTTATTCTTTTTTTAATTACCTGTCTCCTCAATATTGCTGTTCCTCGGACTCTAAACAGGCATCTAATCATAATCCTAATTAAGTCTGACATAGTACGTTTTGGGAAGTGTAATCACGTTGGGTCTACTTTTTAACTCACTTCGTTATGGCAAATAGACCGGATGGGCCAATTGGTCAGCCTCATTGGGATTTACATTGGGTTTCATTGACCAATCAGTTGTCAGGGCATGCAATCGTGCAGAGTTACTTGACTTGTAATTAACGCCACTTTAAACTGAACCGCGGAGGAGCAGAGACGCAATCATCATTTCAGAATAATTTGTGTGCAATTTCAATCCAGCCTCCGCTCCTACAAAGCCTCCATTTTAAAGCAAACAACAAATAATAATGTTAGGATTGAATTTTTAGTAAAATTAATAAGATTGATATTTTGTTTGAATTGTATTAAAGTAATGTTTTATTCATTTATAGCAAAACGTTGGCAACGTACATCATTAGCCATACGAATGTACATTATTGTGTGGAAATAGATTATAAAGCAAAAATCAGTCACCTTCTAAGTCTTATCAGTAAAACATAGAACAAACTTCCGTGCTGACGTAAATACAGAATGGTTCTTAACTAATGATAGACAGTCGTTTCTACAAAATGGTTCTTATCTAAAGATTGACAGACATTACAGCTGGCTTAATATTTTAACTTGTTCCTGGTTTAGAAAATTTAAGGAATTATCATGTTTGGACCTAACTAATGCCAAACGGATATAGATAAATTATAGATCTGAGATGTACCTTATGTCAGATGACGTCAAATTAAGCCGGATTTGACCAGGAGAAACTGATTTTTACCTGATGAGAATGAACATCTTTTTCCAACGGTACGTTAACCTGACACAGGATGCATATAAATAGACCACGCATTTAAGGGTCAGGTCAGTTCCGTACCGACAAAGAAAATAGATGTTTGTCTTCTCATTTCAGGTAAAATAATTGTATATGTCATAACTTCTTTAGGAATAAGTATTTTTAATGTTTGTTATTTTAATAGTAACATTGTTATGTTAGCAATATTGTTCACTTAATACTTTTATTTATAATATATTGTAACGGAATGTTTAAATGTTCTAAAGGATTATTATTTAATTATATCTATGTAATTTTTATTGAGATTGCTACCAACTTCATGTTTTGATTTAATGTGGAAATAAAGTATTCTTTAAGTAAGAAAGAATATTATCTAGCAATATATTTTAAATTTATATTCTATTTTAAAATAAGTAAAATGCATTTCTTTAAATTAATTGTTACATTAACTATAGTAGTTACATCTTACACTTTTGGTTATCTTGAAATTGATTGAGAATTAACTATTTGTATAATATTCTAAAATGCAGAAGTTATACGAATAAATGAAGTTGGAAAGCTTGAAAAAGGGAAAATATAATATGTATTGCATGAACTTTTATTATAAAGTTTTTAGATGTGTTTCTAGAATGTAGTCAATATATTTGTGTTGTTTAATTAAATGAAAGGTCAGTTCCGTACAGACAAAGAAAATATATGTTTGTCTTCTCATTACAGATGCAGTACAGCTGGTTTATCATCGCGGCGGCGGCTATCATTTCAGATATAGTTGGTGGCTGGCGAATATCATTTCAGTGTAGCTGTCTTATCATCGTGGCAGCACGCTTTTAAGAGAGCCTGAATTCTTTCTTCTCTCTCTCTCTCTACCACCATGGATATTGACGCTCCCTAACTTACGAGTAATTCCTTCTCATAGCAAGAAATGAGAAGAAGGTTATGAAAAGCTAATCACAACATACTACATAACAGAAACATTTCATAACAATAATACTAATTACATTTGGATTGTAGTGCTTTAAAATGAGACAGATAGGGTGATCATGTAATGAAGCAAATTTTATGAATTGTATTGCTGTCGAATAATTATCTTGTCGATCAATAAAAACTTTTTTCTTATTGTTGTTTATTTCAAATCATTTTTAACTTTTAATGGGATATTTATATTGTGTGGAGGTCGGTTCCCACAATTTCAAGCACGTGAGCTTTATTATGTTTGTAAAATAAGGCCAAAGTATGTAAGTTGTGTGCATAGAGAAGCTATGCCATTATAGTCGTAACTTTGATAGGTATTTGTAGAACTTTTGAAATTATGTATGTTTGATTTCTTTATATTGTCCATAACGAAGTCACTAAAAGTGTAGTGCAGCAACACCTATGAAAATTTCTTACCTGATGCTGACCTCTAACAACAGTCACCTTCCATGGTCATTCTTGATTTAATTGCCTGTCTCCTCAATTTGCTGTCCATGGGGCAATAAGCAAACACCCAACCATAAAAGACAGCAATCGCTGTTCATCTGCAATCGATGGAGTCATTACTGACATCCACAGCGATAATTTGTTTTGCAATCTTGTGTTGTGTCGACAGATTGCATCATTTTCATTGGTTTTTCTAACAAGTATCACGGTGTATAACGCGCTAAACGTAACCTTTCTACCGTTTCTGCAAAGTCCAAAAATAAATATGAGACAGTGGAATGGCCTAGCATTCACCGGCGGACGGCGAATCCTAAGTTGAAATTGTCATTCATTGATACAAGATCTGATCCATCTACATTCATTCTTACATTTTGTTTTTGATAATCAGTTGCATCCATTGCAAATATCATTTCTGGCACTGCCGGTATCGTATAACCATTACTGTGTTGCGCAAGACCAAGTTTAGTCGTGGCAACATATACACCTTCGAGACACGATTTAATAGTCTTTCCGTCAATCATGTACATAACACTGTTAAATGCTGCCATGAAACCATTGTTACCTAGAAGAACACGATAACCAATTCCTGATGCTGTATCATCTACTTTTTAAAGTCTGCCTTCGACCTCAATAACTGCTACAGCGGACGAAAACATATACTGGTATCCTCAGTTTGTAATTCGATTCTCACGTGTATCGTATGAATAATACTGATAATCTCGCACGGATTGATCTTTGATATATATCGCGTCTGAGTCAATTGCTGGTTGGATACAAGTTTAAGCATTTTATTATAATTTTTATAATTTAATACGAAAGCTAATCCGGGGAAAGTTCATTTCCTATAAATCAGGCTTGCAGTTATATAATTGTCCATTTTCTTTTTCTGAAAGTGGCACACCACTCAGCTCTGCCAGTTTTTGATTCAAGGCATGAATTATTGTTTTACTGATATTTGCAGGCATAACGTCAGTGCTGGCCAGTTTCACTCTGACCGCATTTACCGGTTGCACTGGTTTTAGTGATATTGAACTACTGCAATAAGATAATTTTGATATATTGGATCATTCTTGATTTTACGATTATCTCCTTGACGTACTCAAAACACCTGATTATGCCACTTTTCACGACTTATTCCCTTAATATATTCGGATTTTTAAAATGTATGTAAAAATTGTTTAGCAGCAAGCGCGTCTAATTCAAGTATATCAATACTTTTAAGTTTTGTTTCATTTCTTGCAAACCTCCCTAGATTTGTCCTTAGTACTAACTCCTTTTTGACCTCTTAGTGTTTCATCTCCTTCCTCAACAGGTCGGTGGATGGGGGTTTGGCATCAGATTTTTGAGTTGGAAGATCTCTTAAAATCCTCCGTGTTTGCTTGGTTCTCGTTGCTAATGTTTTCAGTGTCATCAGCTGCTTGTCTTATTGATGCAAAATTACCTTCAGTAGCGGTTTAAACTCTTTCTGGATTGTTTTTGATTGGTCTAAATAATTGTTCTGTATTTTCATTCTTGTCCTTTGCTTTAACAAATCAAAAACATAATTAAATTAAGTTAGATTGCTTTTAATTCCACATATGTCTTACTGTGGGAAAACGCTCGTGCATAGTTTATATCCCATTATCTTCGTTTGAAAATGAGTTTGTGGCCATTGCATTGCCTCGAGATTAGCTCGTAGCAGTTTACAAGTGCTTAATTGGATGAACAAATATCGATGAATAAAACAGCTATATTTTCTACAACTAAATATGCGAATATACTTTAACTATTTAACTATTTATTGTTCTTACCTTGGTGGTTCAATATAGTGGGAAATAGGATACACGTCTCTACTTCAATTTCGATTCGGTTGATACAAGATGATCTAGCCGTTGGTTTGTAGATACGTAAAATATTGTTAAGACTACGACAGTATCTCATGTTTATAATACAAAAGCTGACGAGTAAAATGTTTACCTAAAAAGCAATTGTTACATCCTTTTAGTTGTTGGTTTTGAAAAAAAATATGGATGAACTACGAAAATATGAATGTGCTCCTTGATAATGTAAAGCTAACCACAACATTGGTACAACGTTGTAAAAACGTGATATAATTTATTTGGTATAGTTATATTAATTCATGTCCATATTATTAGGATAAATGCATACACATACCATTTGTAATTTACTATATCTTTTAGATTAGGTGACTATCATATTTCATTTTCATGTATAAAGTTTTAGCAGCGTTGACAAAACGTTGTGTGTTAGCTAGGTAGACCTTGGGTAGTGGAGCCCGTATAACAATCCGTCAGAGGCTCAAGAAATATTTTAATTTTCGAGGATATGTTTCCAGCTGAAACTCAAAACAAGCTGATATTTCGGCACGGCACTAGTGGTGAGTGCTTCATTTTCAGCTGGTTAAACAGTTTTATATAGATTAAACACTGGTTTTCGCAATAATGAGCATATATATATATATATATATATATATATATATATATATATATATATATATATATATATATATATATATATATATATATATATATATATATATGACGAATTTATGTTTCCTGCTCCGGCACCCGACAAAGAGAGAGTAGCATATATCTACTAATTTCCCTATTGGCGCAAGCTGTAGATTCTTGTAAGTATGTGATTTTCAGAATTAGAGACAACAATCTCAGTTGACGACACAATCACTCAAAACGATTTATATTCGTATTAACGTTTTCTATATGTTTAGGTAGCACAGAAAGACATAATAAAACCCCTGTATACTTCATTTATTATCTAAATATTTGGCAATTAATTTCGAATTAGGGAAGTGTTAGGTTTAGCGTGAATAGTTATGATACATGAATTAATTGCTTCTACATTTAGGAGAAACATTATAATCGTTTGACCATGCAGATGATATTCTTCTTTTACATTATTCAAAGTCAGACGTGAATTAATTACTGATTAAACGCTACAACTAATCAATGGGGGAGGGGATATTTTGTTATAAGTCATATAAAACTGACATTATTCGATTTATCTCAATCTAATATTAGGACAAAATAAACGAGAAGCAGCGATTAATGGGTTTTGAGATTTTAAGTAAAATGGGTCATGTTGACAATTGGGTGTCAATGTGTTTAAATATTACATAACAAGCACTAAGCTTTTTCCGGCTAAATGTTAACTTGGATGTATGTGATCAAGATTTATTGATATCGGAGTGAATTTAGAATTGATTGAGAAATCTCACAGCTACTATTTGGTATGAAAATATAGCAATAACCATAATTTGTATGCCTGCGACATTTGTTATAACCCATGAGAGACCACCGCGTTTTCACTAAGCGTATACAAGTATACAAGGAACTTATGAATATTCATAAACAGATGTTGTGTTGCGCCTTATTATAAAATTATAAAATTGAAAGACATTTCCACGCTAAACAAACGTTCATGTAAATGCGTTGTTGATATCCATCTCCCTGTACTACATGAAGATGGATTAAAAAGAATAATTCTGAAGATATTGGTCTCAACAATTTTAGAAATTAATGCTTAAAAGCAGTCTGAATCCCATTATAAATTAGAAAGCATGAAACAAATATTTGCATTATCTCTTGAGTTGTGTCGGGTTGTTGCCAATATTTTAAGAAAGCAATATGGTAAGTAAATTGTGGTTTACCGATAATACGTACTTAGTCACATTACTTAGAAATCCAACGAACCAACAAGCCATGATAGCATCGTCGTTAATATCTCGCTCAGGAAAGATTTTATTCTTACAGTAGGGTAGGATTCCCGAGGTCATATACTATTCCCAACGTACTGTGTATGGGGAGAACATGATTATCATGTCTGTCAATAGTTGCATATACTCTTCAAAGGATCTTCACTTCAGATGTTAAATATGTGCTTCCCTTTTGTAGTTTTCTGATACATACGTTGACTCAAACGCGAAGTGTCTCGTTTTCTGTATATGTATTTAAGTTGCCCAGTGACAATGTTATTATCTTTTATGCCCAAGGTATGACATAGG
Source organism: Unio pictorum (assembly GCA_030141615.1). NCBI lineage: Eukaryota > Metazoa > Mollusca > Bivalvia > Unionida > Unionidae > Unio > Unio pictorum. The sequence goes on from JARLTB010000166.1 coordinate 3,922,552, forward strand.
TAATAATCTTTTAACCATGTCATTAAATCTCTGATAAGGTAAAAACGTGATGAAGTAGCCTTTGCTATCACTGTAGTTCCTCGTCATACTATTTGATTTATTTCTCTAACATAAATAAGTGGAACATTATTATCATTATCAATCATTATCAATTTTGACATCCATATAAATGTGTATTTCTCTTGTCAATTTTCACATTAACATCATCACCTGCCAAAAATAAATATAAAAAAGATCAACCTCATATATCTGTAGTTATTGAATAATAAGCGCTCAGTCCTTGTTGGTATTGTCATTTATTACATTATTGTTCAATAAATAAACACGACAAATAAGTAGTATTATTCACATGCGAAAACCGAAACATGTTTAGACAACAACAATATTATGATTGAATTTTCTTGTCAAATTTGCTTTGATTTTTTTAGAGATCGAATTTGAATCGTTATCATTAAAATCTTTATAACTGTAATAAATGCAACGGACTGATGCCTGAGTATTGGTATACGTTTCACATAATGCATAACTATTACAGTGTTTAAAGCTAAATCAATTGTAGTGAGGTAAGTAAAATTGTACTTGACAGATACCATATGAATCAAATCGCTTTATGCTACCGAATGCTAGCAGAGTCTACCCTGCCTGAGGTTTGCAGCCCTCAGGAGACATAATATGAGGTGGACAACATTCTGCCCATTGATTGAATCTCCGATATACATAACACCAATACGTGAGGTCATGCTTAACATATGTATGCAATCCACACGGAAAGTCCGGTTCACACGTTTGTCCATGTACAGCAGTGTAACTAGGTTCAGTACACTCAACGGTCTTTTGTCCATTCCAGCAAGACGGATGTCCTTCTCCGGTAGTGTCGCACGGCGTAGTGCAGCAATAATCCCAATTATCATATATGTCTACATAACACCATCGGTAAGAATGCCCGTGATAATCACACTCATGGCCAGTCCTACATTTGGTGTTTCCTGCGGTGTACAAGTCGTGAAACGGTTTTGATGTTTCATGGCAGTTGCCGTGTACAAGAATCACCATACTGAGTAGATGTAAGATGTGCTTCATGATGCTACAATGACCTACAATATAATTTAAAAAAACAACAGTTATTAACAATTTCAAAATAATTGTATTAGGGTAATTTGAATGATGTGCTCGTCATTGACGCGAATATTTATAATTGTCATTTTAAAAGTTCAACTAAAAAGTCCAAGCGTGTAATGGGTATTATAATATTTCGTCCCACGTTAAATGGAGATTTTTGTCCTAACGATTGGCTTGCCCATGTCAAAAGTAACTTGTCCTGTACAACTGAAAATGTATGTATGTATGTATGTATGTATGTATGTATGTATGTATGTATGTATGTATGTATGTATGTATGGATGGATGGATGGATGGATGGATGGATGGATGGATGGATGGATGTATGTATGCATGTATGCATGCATGCATGTACCTAGGTACGTAGGTATTTACGTAGGTGGGTAGGTAAGTGGGTAAATAGGTAGGTAGGTAGGTATTTAAGTATGTAGGCATGACAGCAATTGTTGGTGAAGTAGGCCATATGTACAATTATATTTAAAGTAGTAAGATCGAACTTGATTACCAATAAGTAGAATATGAAACATAACTATCAGTATATATCTGCATAACTATGATTTTCCATGTTAGTAGAGAAAATAACAAATTCTGAAAAAATGTATAGTGCAAGTTTAGATATGTCGTGTTTTTTTTTTATTTCATTAAGAAAATGAAGGTTTCTTCAAATTGGCGTTGCTTGCTAAACATTTATGAATCTCTTTTTCAGTTCAATATAAAAATCAATTGCAAAACAAAGTGATATTCATCTTCCTGTTTACTTGTATCAAATACGATATACTTCGTTTTATCCATCCCATATCATTAACTAAATCATGAGCGATATAACATAGTCTGCTTAATGCATGTTGTAGATGGTTAGGTAGGTTAATGATGTTTAATAATGAATGGACAAATTACCATAATTTTGCCTCTAGTGAAATGCCTTGTTTGATGCATTGCATGTCTGAGTTCCAATCTTAAATTAAATTGTCTTTAAGACGTTGTCTGATATTCAACAAAAGAACTTTTTCATCTCCAAAATGTTACCAGTTTTCAATGCTCCTAAAATACACACTTTCTGAATACAATAATTTTAGTTAACTCTAACTTACATAAACAACAATGTTTTTACAACATGTATCCACATTTTTCGGATTGAACGAAAGATAGATTAATAATGAGTCATGTATGGTGCCAATATTACAGCTAAATATTTCTGTATATTTTCATTTCAAATGCATACATGTACATATAATTATTACATCGAGCTCAGAACGTTTAACAATTTTTCACTGATACCCTCATTTTCGCAGCAGGTTTGTAATTTTTTATGATTAATAACGTTAAGTCTTGAAAATAATAATTTAAACACCATTTATATACTGAAGTATTTCTGAACCAAAGCTCAAAGCCAGAAAATATGTTGTATTGTTAAGTAGCCTTTAGGGAATCACGATGGATTTTATTCAGTTGTGCAGGTTAAAAATACTGGTACAAATGTACTCCACATATGAATGTGAGAGATGTATAATTATCAGAGTTATATGAAATGCTATGAATTTGAACTGGGAAGTTATTCTTATGCCCACAGTTTAGGACGTGACCGATGGTAAAAACTTCGCTAAATAATAATTTGGCTAATTAAAAAGAAACATATAATTGGAGTCGTGTTTTATCATTTGGTATTTATAATTCCCTTCTGTAATAGTCTTTTCTTTCCGATATGTAACGGATTGGAACTTTGTTTTTGCTATTTTATTTAACTCACATATAAGTTGCGATTGCCTTTGTCAACTAATAAAATAATTTAATTCTATACCAATCACACGTGAATAAACTGAATGAAATGTCCATTAGAACGGGTAACTTATGATATATATAATTACTCTGTATACATACGTGCTTCTATGTATACATGCTTGCTTCCTAAGCACACATGAAATATAACCCAAAAAATCAAATAAGTGAATGAGCGGAAATATATATATATATATATCTTCTTTATGTCCTTCCGCGCAGTGGGGCGCATAGGGCAACAAGCTTCCTCCAGCCATCTCGATCGGCAGCCTTAACCTCCGCTGCGTCTAAGTTGGTATTGACGGCTCGCAGATCTTCTATAAATGTCCGTCGCCATGTCTTTCTCGGTCGTCCAATGCCTCGTTTCCTACGTGCTGGCGTCCACCACATCGCCGTCTTTGCGTGGCGCGTCTCGTCCATTCTCAGAACATGTCCCGCGAAACGTAATCTTCTTTCTGCGACCACTTCTCCCAGGATTCGGGTGTTTGCTCTTCTGAGGATTTCCTCGTTAGTGATGTGATCGTTGTAGGTGATACGAAGAATACGTCGCAGACATCGCTGTTGGAATACGTTCAGCCTGTTGACCAGCTTCTTCGTGCCTTTCCATGTCTCGCAGGCGTAAATGTCGGATGGGATGACGATAGTGTTGAAGAGGCGAAGTTTGGTGTTTGTGTGAATCGACCGACGTGTCCAAATTGGGAGAAGACGTTGGAATACGGCCGCCGCTTTGCCAATTCGGCATTTGACGTCTGCATCAGCTCCACCGTCCTTGTCGATGGTGCTTCCCAAGTAGGTGAACTGCTCGACTTGGCCGATGGTCTGGCCGCCTACGCTGACCCGCACAGGTGTCCTCCGGTTGACCGCCAGTGTCTTCGACTTTTCTGTGCTAATTCTTAATCCAACTTTAGCCGCCTCCACCTCCAGGTTGGTGGTGATTTCCTGAAGAGATCTCGCATTCTCTGCCAGCAGCGCAATGTCGTCAGCAAAATCCAGATCTGTCAGGCGTGCCTTATCCTTCCACGTGATGCCATATTTCGGATGGTCCATCGCCCTTCTCATGACAAAATCTATTGCCAGAAGGAATAAGAAAGGCGAGAGTATGCATCCCTGACGGACTCCTGTCTCAATGCCAAAGAAGGGTGTGTGGCCAGCGTCCGTTCGTACGCAGCAGCTGGACTCGCGATAAAGATTCTTGAAGATGGCGATGAAACGAGGTGGAATGCCAAATGACCTTGCAATGAGCCACAGGGATTCACGGTGGACGCTATCAAAGGCCTTTTTGAAGTCGATGAAGTTGACGACAAGCGGCTTTTGGAATTCAGTGCATTGTTCGAGAATATTTCGAAGGGCGAAGTTTTGCTCACTGCACGACCGGCCGCTTCGAAATCCAGCCTGTTCTTCCCGCATGGCCTGGTCAGAAGCGCGTCGCAGGCGTTTGAGGATGATAATGCAGAAGACCTTGCCAGGAACGGAGAGGAGAGTAATACCGCGCCAGTTGTTACAATCGGCCAGGTCGCCTTTCTTCGGTAGTTTGACGATCACTCCCTTTCTCCAGTCATTTGGCACACACTCGCTATTCCAGCAGTCATTAAGCAGTTTGGTGATCCTCTGCACGACAACATCTCCTCCTGCCTTCAGCATTTCTGTTGAGATTTGGTCGATGCCAGGCACCTTATTGTTTTTGAGGCGACGAATCGCTGCCATGACTTCGGCGGTATTGATGTCCTCCATATTCACATCCAAATTTGTAGGAGGTGGTGCATCGGTGAAGTGGAAAGTGGAAGGTGGCAGTGGCTGATTGAGTGTCTCACGGAAATGCTCCATCCAGCGCTCATCTTGCTCTTCTTTGCTGGCAAGGACCTTGCCGTTTTTGTCTTTGATCGGAACGTTGGATCCACTTTTGACCCCTGTAAGGTCCCTGACCACCCGGAACAAAGTCCTTGCATCTCCACGGTCTGCCGCTTCCTGGGCCTCGTCTCCTTTTCGCTCCAACCAATCCTTCCTATCTATTTTAAAACTCCGTTTGACCAATCGGTCCAGTGTTTGATACTCCTGTGCCGTTTCTTCCTTTTCTTCTTCTGTTTTCGCCTGGTCTCGTTGGGGTTTCTTTAATTTTCTTTCGTCAATCAACGCCCATGTGTCGTCAGTGATCCACTGCTTTCGTTGTGTGCCTCGTTTTCGTCCAACCACTCTCTCTGCTACCTCGGTAACGGTTTATCTGAACTGCGTCCACTGCATTTCGATATTGTCCGAGTCCTCGAGCAGTTGAAATCGATTGGTCTGTTCGATCCGAAACTGTTCGGCGGTGGTTCTCTCTTTCAATTTTGCCGTGTTAAATGGTTTGGTGACTGTCTTCATCTTCATCGCTTTCAGTTTCAACTTGATCGTGGCCACAAGGAGGCAGTGGTCGGATCCAACATCGGCCCCGCGGAAGACTCGCACATCGCGCAGTGCTGATCGCCACTGCTGGTTGATGCTGATGTAATCAATTTCATTTGAGGTGAAACCATCCGGTGATCGCCACGTCTTCTTGTGGATGGTCTTGTGAGCGAAGTACGTGTTGCCAATGCAGATATTGTTGATGCCGCAGAAGGATAGAAACCGATCACCGTTGTCACTCGTTGTTGTCGCTGACCCATGCAGACCTATCACCTCCTGACATCCTCGTCGGTCACTATCAATTTGGGCGTTCATGTCCCCGAGGAGGATCTTGATGTCGTGGCTAGGGGCACTCGTGAACACATCTTGTAATTGATATATATATATATATATATATATATATATATATATATATATATATATATATATATATATATATATATATATATATATATATATAAACAATAATTTCGAATTCGGCAGGTTTATATGTTTCAAAGTACAGCAGCATGTATTGAACACTTCCATAAAGACCAGTTGAAACAAACAATGTTTGATATATTTATCTGCACTGAAGAATATTTTTTCCATAATCAAGTGTATCAGGAAACACTGTCATTAGTTGTGCACATTCTGTAATATAGGTTTGCATACATATAGATAGATAATGATTTACAGTTCCTATTACACACGTTTCAAAGTACGAATCAACAAATTGCTCTTTACAATTAATTTTAACATAGTTTGCTCTTCAAAGCATTGTAATTCATCATGTGTAACATTTTGCTAGTTTCACCTTAGTTCACCTGAAGTTCACCTGCAGAAAACTGATTGTAAAGCAATAATGTCTGATGCATTATTGTTTTATTGGAAGCACTTACCTTAGTGATGCTTACCCTGGCTTGTGTTAAATTCTTCAGAACAGTGTCTTTCCAGATCACCCTCTATTCTTGACATTGGTGACTATGGCTTTATATAGTCACATCATGACGTCACTAAGCTATGAATTCGTCGTGTAAGCAAGGTCAGGTGAATAAGTTCAGAAACCAGCTTATCCCAGACGTAAGGTGGCGCTATACAGTTTCGTACTTTGCATAGGGTTAAAATTTTAAAGAAAAATAATTTTCTGGGCTTTCTTGTTTTGTAATTTGTTCGTTGCACTTTCAGAAGCTGCTACTGCCTACTTCAGCAAAATTCGTTTTCCCTAGTTTAATGACTGCTAAAGTTAGTATACTTTTGATTAATTCTGGCTAATTTTCCAAGAACATGGGAGCATCTATTTTGTTATACCATGTGCTTAGATCATGTACAATTTCCACAAGTGCAGTATCCAAAGAACTATCAGCCACATTACATCAAAGTAGCATTGAGATATGCCAACATTATCTCCATTGTGCAAGTTACAAATGCAAACAACTTCACCTCACATACGTCACTATCTGAAAAGTACATATTAACTGGTGAGCGCCTCCTAACACATCAGCTTTTTGTCAACATTCCATAACCTCCAAGAAAAATGAACAAACTCTGTAAACGGATTGGAATATCTCGCATATGATATATATCATATTATCTGTGTCTCTCTCTAACTCTCTTATTCTTTTTTATTGATCGATCATTATGTGTAATATATAAGTTTATATGTAGTTACTTGACCTGATTGGTATTTCGTTGTTTGTCTTACAGTACAGGTTCAGTGTTAACAAAACATTCACTTAGTCAATATTCAGTTGACAAGAGCATATCGTAACTTCGTTTATAAGCAAGCATATGCATTTGTATGTGATCTAAATAAAATATATGTATAGTATGTTTTGACAGTATACCATTATACTAGTACGGTATGATATGTCGAGGTAATTACCGGTTTCATTTTTACCCAGTTCTACAAACTCGTTCTCTTATAGTATGACTTTTAAATTGCTCGAAAATGTTCTATCTTTAATAGCTGATAATGTGATTAAATTGACTCTTCCAATGTTATGGTTGTTGTTTTTTTTTACTTGATGTTATTTTGAATGAAATTAAAAATGGATATACATTTTATACAGTATATGCAACCTTTTCCATGCAATCAAGAAATACTTGATATTTTCCTAATGATTATCATCAATTATGTCATGAAGTAGATTGTATGTATAGATTTTGTTTAGACAATCCCAGAGTATTAATGGAATGTAATGTTGCTTGTGTTGTGAGATGACTATTTCATTGTATGCACGTATACATATTATTTACTGACGTGATTACTTTTTACCAAGTGCCTTCCTGACGAATTTGCACAAATTTGTGCCTGCTGTTTGCATTATAGAAAATGATTACTAATCTTCCACTCCGTTAAATGTCCGCATCAATCTATGATAATGTCCTTCGCTATTTAGGTTTTACGCACGCCACTCAAGCTGCAATGCATTCAATAGGGAAGTTGTTATTCTTGTTGCATGATTGTGTGTATGTGTATGTGTAAAAGCATCATCGGACCTATATGCAAAATATTGAAATGCCTCATGTTTCATTAGATAATGTGCATATTTCATCTCAAATTATTATCCTCTAAATATATAATAATTCGGAGTTCATGTGTCTTTTTCCATCGGAAAAATCTTTAGTAAGTACATTATTTTATTTATCGTTTGCTCATTTCCCTTGCGAGTCTTTGTGTACGGGTTAAAACAATCATAATAACAATGCTCTGGCTAAAAATACATCCATAACACAAGTTGTTTTTCCAGAATCTACTGGTCTGTTTAGATAAACTGTGCTATGTCTAAACACGGGATCATATACATATTGTGCTGATGTTAAGTTTGATTATTTGGTTGAGCCAAGAATGAACCTCGATTGACATTTGCATAACACATTGATGAATACTTTCTCGGTCAAGTACAACCTGGTTTAAAAGTTTATTTGGTTTAAGGGTTTTAAGTATTGTAGATGCCACGTCATATCAATACTCGGCGAATAATTGGCGTAATTTTGTATGCTTATTGTTTTCGCAATTAATGTTGTTCATTTATTATATTTGATTATTAAGGTGAAAATTGACAACAATGTGTGAATAAAGTTCCGTTCAGTTATATTCGTTAGTCTCGACATTGTTTTCATTTGGTAAACTTAATTTAAATTAGTAAAGCGGTCATTTTTCAGGAATATGGTTAAGTTCCCCTATTTGGGCAAGTTAATAGAATATCCCCCGTACAACTACTTTCAATGCTTGATAACTGATGAGAGCCTAAGTATACCAAAGTGAATGTTCTCAAATGACATTTTAGTCGTGCTGTACCTAAAACATTACGAAACAAATTTTGAAATGAAAATATCACTTTTGTTGGTACCGCTACTATTATGTACCCGCGTAGGCTAGCCAAGGTTTTCAAGTTTACTTGAATTTGTTTTGCAAACGACACATAGACTCCAATTTCTACAATACATGATGCTTATTGTGTTTACTAAAATCAAAGCATTATGACGTTACCATGGTTGGAGTAGCTTTTGTCGTCGTCTTGTTGGTATCATTTTATCTTGCAAACTAAAGTTTTATAGAGCGTTATGATGTAAAGTTTGCATCATTATCATTGCTTTTAAAAGACACCCGTTTGATCTCTTCGTCATCTTATCAGTCGTCTCTTTTTCTGCAAATATATTATATTTGACTTTTAAGGTGAAAATTGACAGCATCTGCTTATTTGGCTTTGTTTAATAGCATATGAATACATACTATTCATTTCTAACATTCAATTAGGTTTTTGAATTTGTTTGGGACTGTAGCAGAAAATACACTTTGGTTAGATATGTTCACGTCAGGCATAAATTAGCTACAGAATAAATTAAACGAGCAAGTAATAAATTATGGCTTTGATCATAAGTCCACGAACATTTGAAGTCAGATGTTCTTAGTATTTTACAAAAACAATTACAAAACATTTACAGGACAAACAATAATATGACTAAAAACATATGTAGCAAACACAGTATAATTCAACCTTCAAATGATTGATCCAATACAAGGAGAAATGAGTACTTGTTTCATATGCATATATAACAAAAGTCAGAAAACTCCTTACCAAACGCACGCGGGAAAACCCGAAATTTTGGACATTTAACACAATGATTCGCAATGACTTAGAGTAAACTAATCTAATAATACAGTTCCGAACTTGAAAAAATTGCAATTCAAACGAACATAAACTGATATTGAGCAAACAATTAAATTTACATGTAGTAAACATATTAATGTAAGTTCAAACAGGTGATTTCATTTAAATAATAATAAAACGATTCCTAAAAACAATCTAAACAAATTCACTCCAATAATGACAAACGATTTATATATATATATATATATATATATATATATATATATATATATATATATATATATATATATATATATATATATATATATGAACAATATATTTATTCAAATAGTTTCACATAAATAGTGATAAACAACATGTGTCCACTCACATAGTTATATATGATTGTGATATGTGTGACATTTATCTTTGCTGTGATAATTCATTACCACAATTCCAATGCTCAACCAGACGGCCAAAGAGCCTTCAAGAATGGTTCGCGTCATTGGTCGCAAAGCCAAGGTCTATCTCACCACGAGATTACCATTAATATCGTGTGGGCTAAACTCACCATTGACTGCAAGGTACTGGGTGTGTACCAACCTAAATTAAAACATCGACAATACGATACAAACAGAGCATACCACTATCACGCAGTCACTCCTTCAATCCTTTTAGCCCTTCACATCTTTTTACAGCTAAAAATCTAACATCCGAATTCGTGTAGTATATATGATACGATCATGCACACTTTTTAATGACGAATTTGACACAAATGCAGTCGACTATTCTATAACAATTGTAATATCGATCCCAGTGTACCCGGTTTTCAAAATCAGTGTTTTGTGAATCAGTATTAGAACGGAATCGTAATGCACCTGAAGTAGTATTATCTCGACTTTTAATACCTGCACATGTATGTGAATGCAATCGAAGTACATACTGGCAGACTGGTAAACAGATGATAATATTCCTAACAGCATTGCGTTAAATGACAAGTAGCAACTATCTAAAATACGAATTAATATTAGAATATGAAACAATTCTATTTTATAATAAAAACAGACAAGTTAATCTCGCGTTTCACATACGCTAAAGCAGGAGATATATTGTCGCAATATATATATATATATATATATATATATATATATATATATATATATATATATATATATATATATATATGTCTTAACGGTATATATTGATACAGCTGTGGTGGTTTGGTTGTTTTCTTTGTAGGCACTTTTTAATAATACTCACTGAAGTTACTATTTAATTAAGTGTCATCTTGCAGAATTGTTTGGTCTGTTTATGTAAAAGGCAGTTTCAACTGTATTTTTCCACATCAGTTTGACCATATTAATTGTGGAATAAACATTTGCATTCAGCAATTCTATATCGATAGCATGTAAGCGAAAAATACTACAACCCGTTCCTGGTCATTATATTTGACGGTGGGAATCAAACGAAAAATGGAACCTCTTTAGTGAATATAATATTTGTATTATTTACTTTAAGCTTGGCACAACAAGTGCCTTGAATTCAAAAGCGTTGTTGTTGTTCTTGTTTTCTGTGTCCATGTGTGTGTGGCTGTGAATGTGTATGTGTGCGTGTGTGTTAACATTATCATGGGAAATATATACAAATATATCAATGAATGGACTTATGTCTCATTACCTACATTGTTTATTTCATTATTGAAATTATATGATAATTCAACATAGTTTTGTTTCCAACGTCAAAGTGTACGTTGTCACTGAATACGTATTTGTCAGAGAAATGTAAGAGCGTTGCTGCGTTTCATAGGAAATCATACTAATATACAGTTCACGGATAAACATAAATTGAATTTGTGTTATCAGCGCTCAGCATTATTGGATTAGTTTCAGGACTGGTCGGACTGGTGTTAGGGTAATAGGACTGGGTGGAACATCATGTCACATGTATTTGGCATAAAGCCCCAGTGATTGACATCACTATACACTGCCTTACTACATACATGGTAGCCATGATAATGAAAAATTGTTAATCCTAATCACACACATACATATCTAAAGGTTTAATCGTTTGATACATCTTTAACAGTAGCATTGCAATAATTATATGAATCTTATTACCAAGGACACATATTTAGTGATTAAAATCTAGCTGATAAAATGTTTGAAACTCTATACACCATATCATATATATTTTCTATCAAAGTTGCATAATAAATATTTAGACATGTTAACTGCAAAGCGATGTTGCATTTATTACCCATGCTTAAAGGCAATTTATTTTGGATCAAATTATGTGTGAATTATCAGACCTGCCCATACTTTTTATTCCTATGTTTATCCTGATGTATCCTTTTCTTGCAAATGCTACCTTGTAATATTCTCTCTCTTTGCCAATAACTTATATTTAAATATTACATTCATTATGTTTTCTAGTTTTCAGAGAATCTGCTTTTAAACAAATATCGCATATTTGAAATTTGCTACAACACATTTAACAATATGTCATGTAATATTACAATGTAGAGTATAACAGCGTTTTATACGGCTAACGCATTCGAAAGAATCATAATTGACAAACGTTTATTTTTCGTTGAGACTAGCCAATCAATCGTTCATTAAGAAATGGGTTTGAGGGCTGAAAGGGCTGTTTTAATGTGCAAATCCATTGGAGATTCATGTCCAACATTTTGAGGTTTATACGTTTGCTCCAACTAAACTTTGGTGCCACTTTGCTTTAATTTGTCATCAGCCGTTGATGTAGAAGAATATGTGAAACGTCCACATCACACCAAGAATACTATTCTAATTTTGTCATATCCTTAGCACTGAATAATCAGTATTGTGTTTTTGGTCTGTTTTAAATGTGGTCGCCACGGTGCATGACAAAAATATGCGTTATTAGACCAGCTCTATATAAGATTGTAAGCGAATATTAAAATGGAACAAGCATTGATGTTGCCTGCTGCTGAGCTTGAATAGTATTATGAATAAAACATTTATATTTATCAATTGTTTCTCAATCAATACGTGATATATTAAATGACATTAATAATTAACCTTTATTAAAGTCATGAGAATGTTTCTCTGACCGGTAAAATCTGTTTTCTAAAGAGATAGAATATGTAGTTAAAACTGTATGTATAACTGTGGATTAAATATTTAGATTATTGATAGCAATGCTATTTGAATGATCTTGATTCTGGGCTAAGTACGTACTAGACGTTTCCACTAAGGTGTCATATTTTCTCACTAAATTCTGTTTGAGTCTTAGGTCTAATACATAGTTTAATTATCGTTGTAAGATGAACTACTGCAGTCAAAGCTGAATCGAAAATCAATAAAGCAAACTAATACTAATTAGAGTTGGATAACATGGATAATTTTATATCTCAGTATTTGTACAAAAAACGGCGAAAAATTACATGCAATCTGACAGACATAAAATGTAATTTTATGTTCAGAAAGCCTTTTACTTTTTAAAACATTTGTGGATTTATGAACATGAGGAAACCTTGATCTCAAGTATACCATAATAGAGTAAAGAATATCCATTTTTTTCATAATATGAATGATAATGATGACATTAATAATTTTAATGTAGAAGAAGATCATCAATGTTAACGATGCCAATATATACATACATATTCAAATAAAGGACCAATACAAGTTCATCTCGAACGAATGTTGCAGCCATCACCTCCCGTATAACTAGATAGTCACAATGTCTGTGCGTTATACTTAATTGGTTTGCATTGCTTAGATTAATAATTTGCTTATCTGTTATTTAACATTGAAACTAAATTAGAATAATGTGTGTAGCCTGCAGCTGACACAATGTAACAAATAATGTGCTAACATTAGATAGCTTCTTCATCGATATTTATTGATGGCACTGTTGACTTCGATACATTTACCACGTCTACATTGGATGTAATGTGCGTGCTCGGTCAGGCTATTTCTCAGAGTGGGTAAGCAAACAGAATTATGTAAAAGGTGAGGCTACGCTTATAATATTAACATAAGTTTCAAAAGATATAAATAGAAAACATCAATAGGGTTTTTAACAATTCTTTTATTTGTTAATGAATTAAGATTCTATTCGAAACACGTGTTTTTAATGCACATCTTGGCTGCGTACTGTAACAACTCATACTGTTATTTATTCCTCGATTATACTTGTCGTGTTGTGCCTAAAACATCTCGAAACAATTGTGAAACAGTCCACTAAATATTTTCCAGACTGTTGAGTAACTGTGTTTTCTGTTTACTGACCCTCTCTTATAAATATCCTGACCGATCTCTGTCATCACCTTCAATCTAGCCATGCTAAATATTTAGAAACTGCTGATGTACACAGGGTTTTTCACAGGGTGTCAGCTGCGAGCCAACCTAACTAATCACAATTTACTTTCAATGTTAGACAACAGCTTATTCAAGTATTAACCTAATTATACGAAATCCATTCAGTGTGAACTACTGACCCTTTTGACATTTACAACAGTTATTAATATTACTGACCCTTTGACCTTTACAACAGTTATTATTATTACTGACCCTTTGACCTTGGGTATAGCTATTTGTGTGCTCTTTTTATTTTTGACTAAAAGAACTGAGCTTTGATCCACATTTGACCTCTTTGAAGGTTCGATTAACAGTTCGGGATGTATTACATGATGTCTGGATAGACTGGTTGACTGCGAATATGTTTTCACTCTTTACTATTGATGGGTGCGAGATCAACAATATAATACGAACGTCTTGGTATATAATGTCAGCGACAGATAAACATTTGTTTACGATACAAGCAATAAACAAGATGTATTTTTTGCGACACTCACAATCAACAAAGCAGCAATGTCAACCTATGTATCATTCACTCTGACTAAGCAAACACCTATAAAACATGTTAGTTTTGGAGTATAATACACAAACGTAATGTGCGATGCATTCAAGTGTCATGAACGAAAACAATTTAAGCAAAATATATTTACTTTGATATGCTAACATGATGACAATTTAAAAAACACTGAAAATTTCCTTACCCACATAAATGTGTATAACTATATCTAACCTGCATAGGAAGATAATTCATATATTGCGTATATATCGATCTTATGGTATCACGGTACCAATTGTTTTTCCATAGACCTCAATGCTAATATTTGGAGAGATAAATATATTTTCTATCCTAATTTAGCGTGCATCTCACACACTGTTATAGAGAACAATGTTAGATTTGATGATGACAAAACCAATTACTTCATTGCATTTAAGAGAGATAACTCTACTGAAACTAGACAGGGGTATGAGTTATGTAGTCACAACATAACTATTTTCAGTCATGTGTAACACATTTTCAAAAAATCATAAAAAATATAAAATATGATCTATATAGGAATTAGCATAAATTCGCATGTTGCCAAGAGGCTAAACTTTTTTTAAGCCTAACAGAAAGTACAGCTCTTACATAATCCACCAATCATAGCTTGTGTTGTTCTTTATTTCTGAATGGTATGGACCCTACACCTTAAGCACCTCCCACCTGGACTTGCGCAATTGGTACCGTTATACCTATAGCAAACCTTGATTTTTCCAATAATCTGTGAAATAGCTCGAGACTATATAAGTAACACATGTACCTAGTCTTGCTTGTCAAAAACAATTTTATGAGGTACTAAGCTATGTTTTATATGATTGTGTATAGAAATGTTATGGAGCTGTTTGAAATCTTGTTTTCATACCTTTGCTTCACTATCAAACTCATTTTTGAAATAAAATGGATTCTTTTAACTATGAGTTGTGTTTTATTCATATTAGCACTTATCGAACTTTGCTTTGGTGATAGGGGATACACGACATTATGTCATATTGTTTAATAGTAAGGTCAAAGGTCAACGCAATAGTTAGCATGTACCAGTTCTACTCTTAAAGAGACCTTTTGATCTAAAATAAAGGACTTATATTTGTTTCATGAACACAAAAAGTAACAACAGGAACAGGTGGACATGGCCCAATCTAATTATAAAGTCTTAGCTTTGAACACTTTACAGTGTCAGCATATGAATGAGGTCAGTAACCCCCAGTATTCACACAAAGGTCAAGCTACCCAGCCTCTTTGTCATACAAATAGAAAGCTTCCCTCCTTTGTGTAGTGAATACAATTGATGTAATAAGCCAATCTGACACCAAATAAAGTATATAACACCTTTCTAAGTGGTTATGTTGGATTTGGGGGTGAAAATGGGGACTAAAATACAGAAAAACGCTTAAGTTTAACAATGAGTATAGTGAGTTCAATGGATTTAAAAACAGGCTGAAAGTGTGTATCTAAATGGGAGATGTAGCTAATGATAATGGAATTAAAGGAGACAAAAGCAGCAATGAGAAAAATGAGAAGTGAGAGCTTGATAACATTATCTTAGAAAATATAGGGTGTCAGTGGACCATAGGTGCAAATACAATTCAAAGGCACCTGTGCTATAACATCCCTTACAGGCACCAACTATCAGGTGACATGGTGTTCATTCCTAGCTAATATAAAAGAGTGAATAATGTAGATAATATAGATGCATATAAGTTATATTTCTTCTAAATAAGAAATTAACAATAATGGGCTTCTGTTAGACAGAAAATACCTAAACCAAACAAAGCATGTTTGATCAGTTTTCAAACTTGTAAACTTTACTGGGAGAAATTATTAAAGATTAGAATTGATGCATATTTAAATTGGGTGCGATACGCATTATATGCAATGAATAATTGCATGCATCATATGCATGATCCAATTTGCAAACGAAAATATGATGCGAGTTATATGCATGGTGGAATTCACACATAAATGTGCGAGTCATATACCGGATTGAATTCACATAGAACTATGCGAGTTAAATGCCAGATTGAATTCACACATAAATATGCGAGTCATATACCGAATTGAATTCACATAGAACTATGCGAGTTATATACCTGATTGAATTCACACGTAAGTATTCGAGCTATTTGCCAGATAAAATTCACATAAAAATATGCAAGTTATATGCCTAATTGATATCACACAGAAGTATGCGAGTTATATGCCTAATAGAATTCACACAGATGTATGCGAGTTATATGCCAAATTGAATTCACGCAGAAGTATGCGGGTTATACACCTAATTGAATTCACACAGAAGTGTGCGTGTTATATGCCTAATTGAATTCTCACAGAAGTATGCAAGTTCTATGCCTAATTGAATTCACACATAAGTATTCAGGCTATTTGCCAGATAAAATTCACATAGAAATATGCAAGTTATATGCCTAATGGAATTCACACAGAAGTATGCGAGTTATATACCTGCTTAAATTCATTGTGTTCATAATGTTATATATTTCAATTATAAACTTAAATGTTAGCTATATTCAAAACATTTCTCAATTATGAAGTCAACTTAACATTATATCGATTGCTACGTAAATGTGACCTGTTTACTGAACCTCTCTGATAATATCCTGACCGAGCACTGACATCACTTTCAGGGTACACGTGTTTAATATATTAATATTGTAGTCTGCTTTGCCATTAATTCTTGATGAAATACCCACTAATGTTAGCTTGATGTTTTTCATAGAGTGTCAACTGCAGGCCAAATAAGCTAATCATAACAACTTGTTCAACTATTGACCTCAGCATAGCAAATCCATAAAATATAAGCTATTGATATATTGTCGTTCGGGTGCTAGGTTTGGATGTTTCTACCATATTGTATTAAGTTGAACATTTCGTGACCTCTTTTTCTAATTTCCTGACCGAACACTGACATCACCTTCATGGTTGCCGTGCCTAATAAATCAATATTGTAGAGGTAATAAACTGTGAAATAAATACCTGATGAAACTGCTCTTAAATTCTACCACGAAATGTTCAAAGAGTGTCAGTTACAGGCTAAAAGAACATAATAGGAAATTAGTTTAAATTGTAAATAACAACCTATTCTACTACTGACCTCAGTATACCAAATCCATTGACTATACAGCATTGACCATATTGGTTTTGGGTGCTAGGGATGGATGTGCCTGTCATTTTCATTTAAATTATATATATATATAAATATAAATATA